>JARIHO010000076.1:0-533969 GCA_029282495.1 Mycena albidolilacea
CAGCTCCCTCACCGCGAGGACCATGTGGACAAGCACAGCGAGGAGAGTCATAAACGTCCGCGTGTGCGGGACGAGCGGGTAGGCACGGTGGAGGGTCTCCTAAGTAATCGCGATTGGTCAGACGCTACCTGTTGGAACAAGTTTCGATAAGGAACGTACGAAAACAGGGACGGCACGATCGAGAATTGTCGCCAAGTATCCAGGGTCCGTGCGGCGAATACGTTCCGGGACCCGGGCAAAAGGCAGCAGTCGGTAGATAGCCGGGTGCACGAGGAAGTAGAGAGCCTTCCAGGAGTCCTCGGACACTTGGACCGACGAGAAGCCGATCTCATCGGGGTGAACAGTCAGGAACGGACGCCCAGGTGTTGGCAAAACGTCGGCATCAGTGAGGCAGTAAGGGGGCGGCAGGAAGTTAAAAAGGTCGGGGGCACTGAAGAACTGGTCCACCCCAGACCTAGTATCGCCAGGAGTGTTGAAAGTGGCGAAAGGGGCGCCATCGAGGAACGAGCGGGACGCGTCGGTGTTGGACATGGCAGTTTAAAACGAAGTTGTGAAACATCAACATCGAGCACGTGCTGTGTTACGACATCGCGTGTGCGGCGTGGATAGTACAGCAGAACTTAGGTTCCACTGATACTAGCGGAGACGAAATACGATGGGAGATGTTTTGTCTTATAACAAAACCCAATCGCGATTGCTGAAAAAGGTGGATTTAGGATCCATCCTATGCGGCGGGTCATGGCGGGGACTTGGGAATAGGGGCAAAACATCAAATACGATCGTATTAACTGAAAATTGGGCTGTTCTGTATCAAATAACGAGGATTGTGGGCTCGTAACCTAAAAAGGGATACGATCCACGATCCTCGGAAGTTCGAAGGGTCGAATGATGGGTGTTGACATGAACGGATCACTCGATGACAAAATAAGATTTGTCATGTTCAGATAAAGGTCACACAGCGACCGGTTGAGTGGGGACACTCAATATTTATGAAAAGGGGAGATGACAGACCTGGTATTGGGGCACCCGGGCATTTATTCAAATCTGCTCGCATTGCAACATACTATAATGTACTTCACTACATTACGACGTCATCTCACAAGAGCTAATGCTGGCCTGAGCAGTTAGCTAAGAGGGATATAATGTGTCTCGAACCATTAGAAAGGCGCTGGACAACAATCCTGGTAAAGGGTTGAAGTGGGAAGTCGCTAATGGAGCAATCGCGGAAAGTGCCTTACCATCCTGGAAACGGATTGGGGCTACTGCACATCCCTGACTAAGGGCATATTACGAGGGAACATCCTTCTGAACCAGAGGGATCATTATTGAGCATCATCTGACGTCTCTAGAACTGCCAAGAGAGGACTGGACTTGGTCGATCTAACGGGTGACTAAGGAACTGTACTCGGGTACTAGGAAGCGGCGGCTATCACGATTTTCAGACAAATCACTTAAGCGGTTCAAGGCGGAACCATTTGGGCGGACGGTTACCGAGGAGGGTAACAGAGTGCTGACGAGGAGGTCGGCTAAAAAGTTGACATATCAACAATATCCCATCACGATCGTTCTAAGCGATGTAGATCTTGACTCATCGCTAAGCTCGGCTCGTTGATGTTTCTTACAAATCTCTCTCAATTTTACTAATTGCTTGATATCCGACAGGAGTTCATCGGCTAGCTGCTATACCACTAGTCATATACCCTGAACCCTATTGCATGTTTGTATCTGTCTCGCTTATATTGAGAATCCTGTAACGTATTTAAGTGGATGGTTATGGGAGGAACGCCAGTGAATCTCACCCCACCTGTTGGACGCGAAGTTACTAGACTTCACGCTTAACCGGTAGAGTAGTCATTCATTCGGAGACACCCAGAAGCTATACCAAGTTTCGTTTGTTTTCCCTGTTTGAATATTATCTGTGTTGGATTTGGATCTTTATAAACGACGCGTGGACATATTGGATTAACGGAACGGACGCGTGGAATATAAGGAAACGGATCAGACTTGACAATTGGTTGTAATCTCGCAAGGATTAGCAATCGCGGATACTATTTGGAATCGGGATTCATAAGAATCACTTGCTTTACGCATCGGAGTATCATCTCCAAACCTAGACCCACATCATACAAAACCGTTGAACATAAAATCTCGTCTGTCTATCGCGATTGCGCCTAGAACGGATTCGAGCAAGTTTTATCTATACGACTTGTAGACCTGTAAAGTCTTGCTTATCAAAGAGAACTAAAGTTCAAATTGCCACAATCTATACTGGATTGGAACCCCGAACTTGCACGAAGACTATAGTGTTTGAGTTGTTGTAGTTGCATTATCGAACCGCGTATTCATTTACAAGGTTTGTGTTGTGGTTATTTCACCGCTTGCCCCATAGTCAGCGTTTCATCGGGCTAACAACCTCGCTGCCAGCGCCGATGCAAAGTGTACGGTAGAGCGCCTAATGGAGGAGGTTCGTTGCTTTCACCGACGTGGAATTCTCATACACTCACCCTCCTTCCCAGATTACAGGTCTTGCAGAGCGCTCGGGAATGATCGGCTTCGCCATGTTCACTCGTGGCCATGTGCACGACAGCTCAATCCCTGTCACCATCGAATCATGGGGCGGGCTAAGTTTCTTTCGGGAGGTTTTGAAGAGGGACCCCGCGGACGTGAGCGCGCTTTTCGAGCTGTGGGGTGTGACCCGTGCGCGAGGTAGGTCCCGTATTATCTTGGCCCATGCCGCTTTACTGACAAATTTTCTGGAGGAAACACGGGAGCTGAGACGCTGGTCTCCATGCAGAAGGAATGCACGGAGATGATAAAAACAAGCCTACGTACGTGCTGGACTTACTCGTTTTTCCTCAGGTGTCAAGATACTAACTGGGTTTGCAGAAACGGTGACAGGCCGGACAAAAATTGCGATGAACTACGAGAATTACGTCAAGGCAATTGTCGAAGCCCTCAATGTCGGGCTGCTTGGCTGGCCGAAGGGCGTGGACTTCAAGCGGATGTCCAAGCAGTCTGCGATTGGCCCGCTGCGCACCCTGCGCGACGCGCTGAAGGCAGGGACCTGCAGGTGGGCCGTCCTCACCGCGAGCCAGAAGAAGCAGCTCCTTTCGGAGTTCAAGACCATGGTCGAGAACGGCGAGGCGACAGAGAAGGAGCGGAAAGGCAGAGGAAAGGGGAAGCGAAAGGAGGCGGGGGAGGGGAGGAAGTCGACGCGCGCGGGGAGTAAGCGGACTTGAGAACCGCTCTCCGACGACGATGGGGACGAGCGTGCGGGTGAGGAGGAGGAGGAGGAGGAGGAGGAGGTGGGGAGCGTGGATGACGACGATGAGCGCTCGCATCGCAGCCAGCATGGGAGGACGTCGGACGCCGCGTCGGGACCGAAGGCCCAACGCGAGAGGCTCTTGACCTTGGTGGCTGAAAGGAGGGCAGCGGCCAGTAGCAAGGGCAAGCGCGGGGACAAGGCGTCCAAGTCGACCAAGGCGACGGGAAACCGGAAGCGCTGCGCCGAGTACGACAGCGAGAACGACAACGACGCACCGACCCGGAAGCCCAGTGGGAAGCGCAAGCGCCGCGCCGACGACAACAGCGGCAGCGACAACGACAACGCACCCGCGCCTAAGGCCACTGGGAAGCGCAAACGGCGCGCCGACCACAACGACGACAGCGGCAGCGACAATGACGACAGACCTGCCCCAAAGGCCGCCGGGAAGCGCAAGCGCCACGCCGCCGACTACGACGACAACGGGAATGCGGACGTACGCGCCCTGGAGTTGGCCAGCAGCGGGAAACACAGACGCCCGGCTCATGAGGGCGAGACGGACGACGATGACGCCCGCGCCGCAAAAAAGAAGCCCAGGAGGGCCGAGAAGACCAGCCACGCCCCGCGCGAAGACAACAACGCCCGAGCTGCCAACCAGCAGAAAACCTCCGCCACGAGCACCTCGAAGGGCGGGGGCAGGGATGGCGCCCTGAGCGGGTCAAGGCCGAAGCCAAAGCCCCTGTACAAGGGTGCGCTCACCGATGGTGGATCTACCTCACGCGCGAGCCCTCGCTCCACATCCCCCTCACGCAGCGCCCCTCTGTCTCGCTCCGTATCCCCCTCCGGCACCACCGCTGCTCCTGTGCACCCCCCGCCCAAGTCGCCTTCGCCCTCTGCCTCACGCCATGGATCTGCCGCCGATGGGGTGACTGCGACGTCATCGGCGGCCCCCTGCGGACGTGCCAACGTGGTCAGGGGCAGGTGCGGGGGACCTCCGGGGCAGCGCACTGTGTTGTAACGTGTCGGCCCACCTTCAGTAGATTATTTTGTTGGCTGACAGCTAATGTGATTCGTACTTGGTCCTGAAAAATTTCCTTTTTGAGACGTTCGGAGCACGTGGGGGCTATTGTTATTATTTTACGATTTTTTTGCCGATTTTTTCCGTATTTTTTGGAAGGGTTCCTAGTGGATTTCCTTTTTGGGAACTGCCGACGTCGGGGGCGCGCGGGCGGGGGGCGGCATCACGTGGATACAAGAGCCAAAAAAGCTCCAGGTCCCTATATGCTGCATATGCTGCAGAGTACCTGCAGCATATATTACAGCATATACTGCAGCATGGGGGAAACAGCTTCAAACCCTTCTACTTGGAAGGGGCAACCGGGGGCATGTAGCCCTTCTAATTAGAGTGATTATATGGTATTATTAGGTGGAAGTGCCTGCATGCAAGCATGCCGTTCCATCGGATTGAGGTCAGTCGAGCCCGCCCAAAGAAGCGATGTAAGGCTGACAGCACAGGGCAGCGTTGGGAGAACAGTTGGTTCCGGTGGTGCACCCTCAAATCATTGGGTGTGCGGATCTGGCTGGGACATCAAGTGGGCGAGGTCCCAACCCCTCCATGGCAGCGAGCGACGATTTTGTTGTCATCACGACGCAAGGGATCGAAGAGGTCAGACTCGACTACTGTGATTGCGGCACCACCAAGACCAAGTCCGTGCAGCTGTTGCGCATGAAGCTATACCCTGTGACTGGAACCAATCTGCGATCAGCTGCAACCTTCGCATTGTTGCGCCGCTTTGCCCACATGACACTTGAATCCAAGTGTTCACCGTACGAGTTCTACCACAGCTTGGTGTGGGAAACAGATAACACGGGATTGGAGCTGTCGCGGGTAAGCGTGCTACTTTCTGGTCTGATAATTGTGACTGACTGAGGCGTAGGATCGATACAGCGAGTTCCTGAGGATGACACGGCAGTGGCAGCATCTGCTGTTGCTGAAACGCACTGGCCAAGGCCATGACCCATGCGAGGATCACATCAACGTGACAAAGCTGGGCGAGGTCGCACTCTTGTGCCCTGCCTGCCCTCTACCAGGGATCAACTTGCCGCCGGATTGGCACATGGCGCTGGCGCACCACCGGTAAGTCTGAGCGAGCCACATGGGATGCATGCTTACTAGGTATTTTAGATTCCTATACACCTTGTTCTTGGCGATCGACACCAATTTCCGTCTCATGCGCAAGGACGTGTTGAGTGAGGAGAAAGATCCGGGGTTGGTGAGGGGATGGGGTTTCTTTGGGGACGTTACGAAGTATATGGCCCACCTCGAGAAGCATTGGGATCAAAAGCAGGAGGTGAGCATGATGAGCTTGTGGTTGAATTGGAATCTGACGCCTTTTTTTGGAAGAGAAGTACCTGTGTCTCCCATGATGCCGTCAACAAGCCACTTCAGGAGTTCCTGGGGTTGGGGTCATCGGGAATTGGGACAGTCGACTGTGCCCACCACAATATGAAACACCCAAATGGGGTGGGCGACTTGCAGATGGGGGAACAGTATGCATTTTTATTGCGGAACGAAGCCTTGAAGACTAACAGATGTGCCCAGATATTTAAACATCGACTATTTATTCTTCATGAGCCTCGCCGGCTGCATCCTACTACAGTTATTTGTATCCTACGACATTGCATGCCAATGGTACAAAAACATCTGTGCGCATTTTCGACCCCCACGCGCAGCTGAAGGGAGGAAAGACCAGTGTTGGGTTCCTGGTCCCCAAATTCCACCTTCCAGCGCACATCGAGAGTTGTAACCTCCTATTCTCCTTCACCCTGACACTGTTCGTGGGCCGGATGGACGGGGAGGCGCCTGAGCGTGGGTGGGCTGACGCGAACCGCCTCGCGAACAGCACCAGCGTATCAGGCCCGGGTGCGCAGCGGGACACGCTCGAGGTCCACTTCAGTACTGGAACTGGAAGAAGATCATGCGACTGGGTGCAAGTTCCTCCTTTCCTGTGCATGACCCTATGCCGACAGACATTAGGCACCACCTTACAGGACCGGCTGCAGAAGAATCTCCCGCTGGTGCTGGAATCACAGGAGGCATGGGTCGACATCGAGGCATCGTTCTCGGCGTCTGTCATCGAAACGTGGATGGCAATGGTGTGCGCATGGGAGGCGGATGCGGAAAAGCCCAATCTGTTTGCCTCGACCGTCCACTACGACGATCTGACACAGGTCCGGCTGCGAATGGCGAAGATTGCGGTGGATGATGTTGACCATCTATGGGTGCGGGGGGATATGCATGAGACGGAGATGCTCTCCGTGGGACTGCAGCTAGAGGAGTCGCAGTAAGTGATCCCTCATCGCTCCCTGAGCACGGGAAAACTAACCCTTGATCCTAGGCGTGCTCTTGCGACAGTCTTCAAAAATGTGGGCCAGCACGAGACACCCATGCAGGGGCGTGCCCGAATCGAGCGGGAGACCAAGCTGTGTTGCAAGATTGACGGGTGGATCGCCGTCCAGCAGCTATGCATTCCTGGAGGCAGCACTGCTGCGACAATGTGAGGCGGCTGAGCGGGATCGGATTGGGGCGACGCAGAGTTTGCCTAGGATAAGGGCGCAAGACATCAAGCTGTGGCTGCCATCGGCGATCGGCATGCCGGTGCAACATGACCGTTCCTGGCTGGAGTACGAGTATGAGCCCCACAAGGGTCAGGCTCTCCTAGCCCTCAACGAGATCCGGAGCCGCTTGATCTCCCGGATGTGGGAGTACAAACACCGGGGGAAGGTGACGGGTCTGAGGGAAAAGACGCGATCGGGGACGCGCGTGGCCCACATCCAGGCCGAGGTGGATTGTGCCGCCGACAAGTACCGCACTGCCCGAGCTGCACTCGTCGCCTTGGGACCCCGTCTCCAGCACAGGGACTATGCACATTTGCAAGTGCTGAACGCAGCCGACGCGCGTGGCTGACCGAGCACGGTGTTTGGAGATGACGACCAGCGGAAGAAGGGTTGGAAGAGGAAGAAGAAGGCGAGGAGAATGGCGGCGGTGGATCCGGAGGCGGCGGTGATAAGCAGGCTATCTGGCCTTGCCTGGAATCTTGCTAATGTTGGGATTCCTGTGCATTACCAAGTTAGATGTACATCTCCAGGATTAACATGAGTCCCGAATGGTTAATCAGGCACATCCTGCATGAGGGCTTAATCAGCCTGCCCGAGAGAACATTAATCAGAACCTCCCATACTGATTAAGGCTCGATTCAATGGGTTTAATAATAGAGTCCTTATAATCGCTTGATTAAGGCTCTGTGGGGCCAACAAATATCAGGGAACTTAAACATCCACTCTGAAGAACAAGTGTCTATCAGCAGAGATAGATCTGTGGGATTTAATCACCTTGTTGTGGTTGATTTGGACTGTTCTGGGGACGTGTCTGGACACATGATAATCACCGATCAATGGTGCTATCCCAATATGGGTTCTTGACCTGGGCAAGGCTTCATCGGTGTATATCTCAACAACTACTGGGCGGTTCAGGGAGATTAGGGTATCTACAGAAAGCTGATACCCAACGCTCCTTGAATCTGAAGGTGTTAATCAAGGGACTTTAACCGTTAAGCTGGTTCAGCTCCGTTACTGTCCCAAATTGGGTTCTTGGCTTGATCAGGAATTGACGAGGTTATATCTTGGGAACCACTTGGCGGATTAGGGAGTTCTGGGTGTCTACAGAAATGGGAGACTCATCGCTTTCTGAATCCAATGGTCCGAAGGGCAGGACAACACTATTTGGCTTGGAAGTTCAGTCGAGTCAGACAACCGATCGGAAACAAGGAGTTAAATGGCAGATCTTTAGCTTACTCAGGTAGTGTAATTAGAGTAGTGTAAGCGTAAATGTACGGTATATAAGGAGGGCAGTTCTAGCATGGACACACTACTGCAGTGGTGGTGGCACAAGTGCTAGATCCTAGTCTCATAAAGAGACTTGGATCTAGTGCTTGTGGCACTAACATTGGGGTGGCACAGGAGCTAGGTCATGGTCTCAATTAATAGATTTGGATCTAGGGCTTGTGGACTTGGATCTAGTACTTGTGGCACTAACATTGGGTTGGCACAGGAGCTAGGTCCTGGTCTCAATTAAGAGACTTGGATCTAGGGCTTGTGTTTACAATGCTTAGTCCACGCTTGTGATCCTGGACTGGTTCTATTAAGAGCTTTGCTTCGTTTGCACAATGTGATTAATATGTCTTGCCTTCAGTGGAAGTAAAACACATAATTTGGGATTGTGATTAAGATGTGTGAAGGGATTTGGGATTTGGATTGAGAACACGGCACCACTACAGCAGCCTTGGAAGGCTTTTTACTTGGGATTATGGGATACGGTGGAAAGGGACCTTAAACATCAGCAGCCTTGGAAGGCTTATATTTGGGATATTGGATCGGTCAGAATGGACCTTAAACGATTTGATAGCTGTGAAGCTTGGTATCTAAAATGTTGTTGGATTGACGCACTCAGTTGGCTATGCCTAGAGAGGGTCTTAATCCCACCACAACAGTCTTGCACGTCATTAGTCAAGTGCTCTCGTTCTGAGCGCTTGATTAAGGGCTTCAACCAGTTGAACTGAAGTATCTGTGTCCCTTTTCTACTCCTTCACATTCTCGCGAAGAAGTCTAAAATGCATGAATACTCGTCGGCACGTCTAAGCTTGTGCAACCAGGGGGAACAAGGATGTGGATTCGGTTAGTGGTTGTGGCTAGTGCTGCTGCATTCCGCTCGTTGGTCCATGTTATCAGTAGTACTCCAGCTGTGGACAGACTGAGGCAAAGCCTTTCAGCGGCAGAAGAGGCAGAGGTTGCAAAGCAGAAGGCGGAGGATGGGATGGAGATGTTGTGGATCTGGAAGGTGGAGGTTGCTACTGGGGAGGACCAAGATGTCGTCGAGAACAAGGGTGAGTCGGATGGATGCCTTGGGGTTTGCCAGCACTGGTATTGGGTTTTTGTAGTGTTGAGGATCGCATGGGCGAAAGCGTGCGCGAAGGTGATGTGTTACACGGAGGAAACAGACCTGCTGGAGGAGGAAATGTGCCGCGTGCTGCAATTCTTCCAGTGGCATGCTGATTGGTGGAGGGCACGGGTAGGATCAAGGGCAGTGCGGCAGGACAAGGTGTTACGGGAGGGGCATGGTTCCTACGCACTGAAACAGGCTGCATGTCAGGATGGGATGCGTGCCGGTTTTGAGGACCAGTGGAGAGGGCTGGCCAGATTGGTGGTGGACGCGCGTGCGGCATGTGCTAAGGTCAAGGTGGACGACAAATGGGAGGAAAGCGATGAGAAGGCAGATGAAAGGGTGGGGCTTACGGACCCGTTTGACTAGCACTGCGTAGTTCTATTACTTGCTGCACCACTCATTATAAAATGTATTCTTTCGTGTATTTGGCAGCTCTAGTTAATACAGGCAATTGCCTCTTTGGGATATTTGTAAGCCCGCCCTGAACTCTTTTGGCAAATACTCGAACACAATGCTGGCCACCGTTGAGGACGACGACGAAGACGTTGCCTGCGACATTCATGGCAGGCAGGGGGCAGGCAGCCTAAAAGGTCAGTGTTCTCGGTGATGCATCACTGCCGCTGTTCTTGCGAGAGCTCTGGATGCATCATGGTGTTTTTCTCTGGAGAGACGGTGATGCATCACTCCCCCAGACTGTATTGACAAATTTCGGTCGTGGTCACGCATCACTTGGGCCTCTGTCGAACCCCCAAGCTGTCATGCAGGCCGCAAAACAGCCTGTGAAAATTCTGGCCCGCTTGGCAGTCATTGATAGTATGGTTCAATTGAAGCCTTCAGAGCCGCATCCATGCTCAGAAACTGCGTACATTGTGAGGTCTGAGTAGACTGAAAGCCGAGCCGACTCCACAAGAATTCCCAAGGATCGCTAACATCCCTTCCGGGTGAGTGGATGAAGTACAGGACTTATGACTACCGTCTTTCTAAATATGATTGCAATCAATTGTCCTTGTACCTACAAAGTGAAGTCGTTTGTAAACTAAGAAAAGAAGTCAAAGAAATGAGCCAGAAAAGAACAACATCTGCAGTAGTCTCTTGCACTGACTTCCCACTCGCAACCTCGTTCTGAAGTCTGTTAGTTACCGCGCCTTGATTACCGTTACCCGCCCTTATTATGTAAGTTTCCATTTTGGGAACTCACGTGTTTGTGTCCCGGACGCGTTGAATTGCGTTGTTGACGCGTTTTTCAAAGGTCTCTGTCTTGGAACAGCGTTAATTGTTGTTTTGTGCTCTATAATACACCATCATGAAAAAGGACCCCATGGGAGGGTGCCGACACCCAATTGTGCGCCTGGAGCTGCTTTAAGTTTTGATGCCAACTCATGCACAACTGACCAGGCAGCAATCACAAATACTATTCAGACAAGTCTTGAACCTATTATAGACCTGTTCCTAAGAAATTTGTCATGCCTTGACATCTGAAAACACGTCCTTCCAAGTCTCACGCAGGTTCAATTAGATCCGAAAAAGCAAAGCTTACATAATAAGGGCGGGTAACGGTAATCAGGGCGCGGTAACTAACAGACTACGTCCGCAGCGTCCGCGGTGCGTTGAATGTCTGATGCGCTGCAGGTCGAGTGAGACGGAAGCTCCATCCGTTACATACAGTACGACTACCCGACCGCACCCATTTCCGAAAAACGGGGAACAGGAATGTGAAGAGCTCCAATTATGTATGCCCGTCGAATGTTCCTAACGGCATAGGCCGTCTTCGTGATCCAAATGCAATCCTTCCCGCCGAGCGGTGCATCGTCCGGCACATCTGCGGAGATCAAGTACTGGCGGCCTAGTTCAGTGGCCTTGCGTATACGCTCTCGGCTGGACTGGAGCGAGTCCAAGGAGGCGAGATGAGCAAGAAGGATGACTGCATACGCAGTTTCTTCGCAGTTGCTTTCCAGAAGACCCCAAGAGCCATCCGTAGGCTTCTGGGACTCCAGAATCAATGCCACAATTTTCTCTGCAACAGGGGTTATTCTTGATTGTACAAAGTCGTGGGGCAGTGCGTTCAGATGGACGGCTTGATTCTGGCGGAGTAGTTGAACCAGAGCGACAGATGTGGTCATTGCTGGGTACACTGGCGACGTATGCTTGGGGAACATCAGAAATATGATTTATGGTTGAGCACTTATCAAGATTTACGGACCCATTTGTCGCGGACAAGGCTATCTGACACCATCCATTGGTCAGTGATGAAAATGGCGACTTTGGTGATTTGGGACATGAAATGGGGTGAGTTCACATCCGAAAGGAGTGCCAACAGAACGTTACAGTTCGCCGTGAGCGATGGGTTGCGTTCAGAGGAGTGAGTCCTGAACGCAGTCGGACCTTCAAAAGCGAAACAGAGTGGGTGTCTGTCGGTTGAAAGCCCTAGATGGCTGTTCGACTATTAGTCCAGGAGAACAGCGATGGAAGTCCTGAGTCGTCACCTCAGAGCCAGCGATGCTTTCGCAGTGTCGTCGCTATCTGCAAACCAGCCTGGCCCTGTTTATCTCTAAATTAACGGCTGAGCCCATAAATTGATGTTACCACCTACCGGCGCCGATGGTCCCCTGTCCATTCTTCAACCCGGTCATCAGAAGTCCGGAGATATCATCCCGTACGTTTCTGTCGATCTTGGACAGGTCGATTCCACTATCAGCGAGCGTGCAGACGACCTGGCAATCGTTCATCAGTGTATCATATAATCAATGAGGAATGGAACCCACCCATGCCAGCTCAAAGAACGTGGTGGGATTGGCGGCTGGGACGAGGCCCTGGTTACGGTTCTTACCTCGCTTCGCAGCATTTTGCAGATGCTGAACAGCGCGCTCGTCCCATACGCTGGCCCGCATCAGGTACGCTGCGGTCGCGGACGGGGAACCGAACATAACACCCTCGGAAATATAATGTGCGACGCGATCAGCGTCGAGCGTGTCGAATGCTTCTAAAGAGTACAGCAATGAGGTGGGTTGGGAATATACGGCGGGGAGAGTGATCAAGGCCGTTTTCTTGTCTCGGATGGCGAAGAGAATGTCTCGTTGGGAAAACTCGAACGAGATTGAATGTTCTTCAAGCATGTGAAGCAGGGTGGGAACGATGAGCTCAAAGCCCACACGTTCGGCCGCGACGAAATCCACCTGCGCGATTGTTGTGCGAGTGAAAGCCACAGCCATCTCGATCCTTCGTTCGACCTCAGCGCCTTCGGGGCCGGAGAGTGTGGGATAGCGACATTTCAGCGAGAGAATGCCAGCAAGCGACGAAATAATGGTGTCGATAGGGTGACCCGCCACGTTCCAACCGCCTTCGAGAGACTGGGAGTCAAGCAAGACAGTCAGCATTTCGGGGAACAGCCAATGTTCGCCATCCGAGTCAGGACTGCGGACCATCGACAACCATGCGGTATCGTATACGCTACCAGAGAAACTGCAGATCTCGCCAAATTGCGAGTATTCAGTGAGTAGAGAACGGAGAAGTAGATCCGCGTCGAGAGACGCATCGACAGTGGAAGAGGGGGTCATCGGTGGAACTATAACTTGAGGGTTCGTGGAACACGGATTTTTATAGCCTCAATTAACCCGCATATAACCTTCCGGAAAGATGGAGTCCGACAAAGCGCTTTTAAACCAGATCCAGGATTTTGAGCGGAGAAGCAGTGAACGCACAAATGACGGGATAAATTGTCGGATATGAAGACGTAACGGGCAGGTTGGGCGGTTCTGCTGCGTCGGACAGCGGGAATGAGTTGATAGCCATAGGGGTGAAAGGCTGAATGGTAATTTCTAACGGAGGCGCCGGACCTTGCGCCGAGTCTCGGCAGGGGGCTGGGATATTGCCGAAAAAGGAAGTCGCGCACAACGCTGTTGAAAAGCCAGGGAACAGATCAGCCGTCGTACAGCAGAAAGGTGACATTTCTCAACTATATTGATGGCTGGCTGAGATGCGACCTAATTAATAGCGTACAACTGAGGGGAATAGAACTCACCGTGGCTGTTGCGGCTGAGAGTATGCACAAAAAGTAGCCCGCACTGGAAGATTTACAAGTGAGAATTTATTCGCTGCTCAATCCATGCTGAAATGCCAACTCTTCCTCTTTATAAAATTAAGCCATTCTGTCTGTCTAAAGCTTTTTAAACTCCGCTGTGGCCGCCGGCATCGGAAGTTCCTAGATACACAGATTCCGATTGGTCCATGAAGGTGAATATGCTTCCGTTCCTCAGGGCCCGATACATGGCACGTAGAATAGGAACACTGGAGGAGGTCAGGTTGGCATCTTTAGAATCAATCTGTCATAGTGGCGACAATGCAAGCAGTGAACCTTGTAATGCAAATGAAATGTCACCCGTACCGTACTTATTCACTTGCGTATGGACACTGGAAGTACACTTGGAGTGGTGTGATAGCGCGTTACGGGCTGACCACTGTATTAAGCCCGCGGACACTCCCTTGGAACTCCGACCGCTTTTGGCCTGATTTTGACCCTGTTTTACTCTACGAAATTTGCGCCCAGCCAGCTGTTTTACTCTATTTTGGTTGGACATAGCCTTAAAAATGCAAATTTTCTCTGCTACGCATTTTTTGGTTTGGAGTCGCGGCCACACTTAATTTCACCTTCAGCAACACAACAGAGTTCTGTGAATTAATTGGTTGATCACAACTTTTCTGCCGACTTCGCAGCACTTTTCTGCTGACTTTGGAGCTCATTGTACCCAAAAAAATTTGCGCTCTGCACTTTACTTCAAATTTACTCTATATGTACCAGACATCGGCCCTCTTCGCGCTGATTTACTCTATTTACAGCTGGAGATAGGGGGTCTTTTGGGCTGTTGATTTACTCTATCGCGGTCGGAGTTCCAAGGGAGTGTCCGCGGGCCTTATTGTTAGAGGTTGGCAGACGTACTTCTGAACCGTGAATGATGGGAAATGAATGTCGCCGACGCCAATGGTTGTGTGAGCATTGCAAACGTCGAGTATGCGATAAGGATTCTACCTACGAAGCATACGCAATTGCAATGTGTAACGGACAGTGCGTGATGAACGTCAATGACTCTTCGGCCCATTCGCACAGGCAGCTGCCGCACGATGTCGGCATGAAGTTTCGAGTATCGTAAAATCTTCTAAAGTGTCAGCACGGAGGCCATTGAACACAACGCTCCAGTTCTGCGGGCCTAGCACAATTACTTGTATTCCGGACTCACTGGGCCCGCCGTTGTCATAAGTTCCGTTATGTTATGGCCGTGACAGGAAATATGAACCAACTTCGCCCGCGGTAAAGGGAAGTTAACGTTCTTACGGGATGTATTCTCGTAAAAAATACGGCGCGTTTAATGTCCAACCTCACCTTCGATTTCATTGAAAGACTGGTGCCTCCAGTGCGAGATAGCTAAAGAATAATTATCCTTCCCAGTGCTATCTCATTCAGATAGTCTATATATCTTGAGGTCAAGATAGGTCAAGATATCTAAGTTATCTCAGGGCTATCTGATGATCATATATCGAGCAGAAAATGCAGCAGCTGACAGGATCCCGGACACTTACTTTGTCAAACACATCAACCTGTAGCACATACAGCTGATACCCCAACAAAGTCATCCAGGACGGCACATTTTCCACCGAAAAAAAGGGTCATGAGTGGGATTTTCAAGAGCCGCTGTGAACACCTGGATGTCGATGCAGACAATGAACAGTTGGACTAGAATTGAAAGGAACAAGAGCAAACAAAGTTGCAGTAAGACTTGATCTCAGTCAATGAAAGCTCAGTGGCCTGGAGAAACATGCCAGCGACAGGGTGGATGAAAGAACGGCCGTTGCCGGGGTGCACCGCAGATACGGCAGACAGCTTGAATGATTATTATCTCCACAAGTATTCACTCATGGTCAAGATCGGGGACATCCGGCCATGGAGCGGGATCTGATGCGCCGACGCAGCCATTGGGGTGCTGCCCGGAATACCCGTAGTCTGATTTAATTAATTATTGGACAAGAAGTTTGAAAGGTGGAACTCGGCTAACTTAACCGAGTTCCACTGGGCAGAAGTGAGTGCCACGGTTGATGCATCCTGGGTGGAACTCACTGCCACCCAGTGGAACTCGCTTAAGTTAGCCGAGTTCCACCTCCACCCTTCTTGTATATACTCACTCATGTTGACCTGGCACCAGTGCACAAATGTCCGTCTGCACCTCCTTTTGCCTCACTGCATTGCAACTGCCAGTGCGATGCGGTCCAAACCAATGATACACATGTGGATGCTGATAATGCGGCCAGCGGATCCTCAGTGTCTTGTCTGGAGACGACTCTCCACCTCAATAAACCTGCTCATCCTCGACAATTTTTCCCGGAACAGCAGCGCTGCTCCGATCTCACTCTCTTTGAAGTTTGAACACTCGAGCACGCACTGAGAACCGACTTCATACACCGTTGGCGCTAATCTGAATGCCGTACCAACACAGCATCATGAGAAAACTTCTTAAACGTCGCCCGTCACCCTTCTTTGCCCCACCTGACTTCCACCTAATAAGCACAACGATGATCCTCCTCGTCCTGGTTCATCTGCTCACCAAGAATGGCAGCGCGGCCTCAGTTGCGCTTCCTCTGGACCCTCGATCCTCCGTCGACTCCTGCGACGACATCAACAACTGCCGAAAGCTGTTTGACATCGTCTGGGGCTGTCTCGCGACGATATTCGCTTGTACCTGGGTGTCTGTGCACCCAAATGTGCCTCCCCCAAACCAGAGTCGACTTGGTCTGTTTTGGCGCAGGCTGAAGATGATGCTGATCGGGATCCTCGCCCCAGAAATTATGGTGGGGTTCGCTGCAAGGCAGTTCTTTGCGGCTCGGAAGTTGTCGAAGGGTGGGTCGGAAGACTTTTCACCCAAACTCATAGCAATGACACAAATTTCGTGCAGAATACGGTTTCTCGATAACCCACGGATACTTTTTCGGCATGGCGGATTTGTCTCATCAACGGGGTATCCTGTTGTAACCAAAAAACAACTCAAGGATCCCGCTCTCGGCTCTGAATTTCTGGAAGGCATTCGGAAAATCAGGGCAGAGGAAATTGCCGACAAGAGCAAGGGAGACGTGCTCTCGAAAGGTATCGCACTGGCGCAAGGCCTGTGGTTCACCACGCAATGCCTCGCACGTGTGCACCAGCACCTTGCGATTACCAAACTGGAGGTTGTCACCCTGGCGTTCGCTGTGGTGAATATATTGATCTGGCTACTTTGGTGGGGCAAGCCACTCGATGTACAGCTACCAATCATTGTCGGGCTTCCTACATCTCTTGATGCGCAGCCCCTAAAGCCCCTTCGGTTCCCGCGATGGGACTGAGTCGGATATGCCCTCTTTGGCATCGAGGAAAATGACGGCTACAATCCGCGCTTGCTCACCTCAGTACCCTCATTCTGGTCCCCACCCACGGAAGATTACCTTGTACTTGGGAATCTGGGAATTACCGCTCTTGCAGGTTCCGTGTTTGTTGCCATTAACTGTGCCGCATGGAACACCAATTTCCACTGCCACGGAGATGTGGATATGGAGGTCTTCCTCTGTGGTGATTGCTATACTTCCTCTCACTGCCTTTCTCGCTCTCATCCTCGCCATCATTGATGATCATGCCACCGTCTTTGAAAATATAATCTCGGGCCTTGTGTTGATCATCTCTCCTCCTATCTACACTGTTGCCCGCCTCATTCTAATCGTCCTCCCACTCGCGGCGTTACGATCACTCCCCTCATCAGGACTCGTAGACGTTAATTGGAGCACCTACATTCCACATATCTAGAACCTCCTTCTGGACGAATAGTTTGATTTTCCGGTTCTCGATGTAATGGACATCACAGATTCTGTACAGCTTGTACTGTGTAATCGAATCACTCGCGAGACACGTATCCAGGACACATCCTTTGGACGAATGGTTTCCTTCCTTCCTGTGATGCTGGATTCAATACACTGGACCAGGGCGGGCTGTCATGAACAATTTATGTGATGACCGCGATTTCAGGCTCCACAACCTGGACGGAGATTGGGTTGCCCACCCTCAAGGCCTGCCAATAAAAGGAAGACAGTAGCCATGACCGTACCAATGAGGACTCCACTAGCTTGATTGCTTTCACGAGAAGTAAATTCTTTCTATGCATCATTTTACCATTTGTTTTTGAATGTGGAACGGGGAGCAAATTGGAAGAGTTTCAAGCACGAGTACAACAAGGTTATGCCACATAGTTATCGCAAATATCTTTCCCCTTGCACATCCAGGGACCCTAGTTCTGTTTCCCAATGAAAAAAAAAAGTGTCTGCATGCAGTGCTCCAAATGTTTGGTGTCGTTTCATCCGCTTCGGGCATCTCGGCGATCTTCGACTGGAAATCAGGCTCAATCCTGAGGGAAAGGCACTAGTGACGAGTTCTGGGCCTTCAATCTACTTCAAGGGTATGACGGCCTGGGACTATACCCGCCGATATCGAAATATTTGCCCTTAAATCTGAGGCCAAGAAGCCGTCGTAGCCATGAAACCTCGCAAATAGCCCTCCCCGAAGATGAGTATGGATCTTGGTGACGGTGTCAGCGAGCGGTTTTGTGATGGCTAGGTCGTGTTTTTTCAACACAAAAAGAAACGGTTGGTTCGCTTGCCAACGCACTTTCAACGCCTCGATGGTATACAAAAACAGTCGCGCACGCTAACTAGTCGATCTGTGATTTCTTGATTGCATGGCAGGGAAGTTGTGCATCATCGGGAACCTGATGACATCCAAGCCGTTCGGGAAGACGGCATCGGGCTCGCACTTTAGCAGACCAGGGGTCTTGAACGATCAATAGTCAGTCTGCATTCTAGGACATACGACACCCCCCCCCCCCTGTCGTATGTAGCCTATTCCTAGGGTCGGAGGGTCGCCTTGCGGAAATCCCCTTTTATTGTGTATCCAGTCTCACTTTACATTTACTTGGGGGGAGGGCCGATGCTGCGCACGGCATGACTCGTACTTCAGGCTTTATACTCTGTATTCTTCTTACTGACTTGCACCGCAATACCCCCGATCAAATAATGCACGGTTTCCCAGTGCTTTCCCGAGCACAGAGCTGCAAAGAAGCGAAAATAAATTATGCAATACGTGTCTGATATTTATATATATACAATATATCTCGAATGTGTTAATAGAAGTGACCCGGTGGCAATTGTGCCGCCGTTAAAGCCGACCATCAAAAGCTCGGGATTTTCCGAAGTCTTGCGTATGTGTAGTGTGCACCGCCACGACCCACAGTTGAACACTTTGAAATGTATCGTGAAATTCTGTATCCAAGAACTGACTCAAATGTTGTACTAAATGTATGGAGTGGAAGCTCTGAAACACTCAAATACTTTACTGCCCATTTTAAAGAACTCGCTGTCCCCAGCAAGCTGAAGTATCGCCCTGAAACACTTTAAATATTGGTGTTCCTTTCGTACTTCTTCCCTAGTCTTGCACCCCGTATTATAGAAACAGCAATCATCACCTGCCGCCACTGTTTTACTAACTTCGACATGACTCAGATTACTACTCCCAGGTATTATGTAGTGTTGCAGATACTGTAGCATTTTGACCAAAGGTTCACAGGGTGTCACCTGTCACCTCAATTATTCACTGGGTCAGTTCATTCCTCGGCAATCACGACAAAATTACCATAAAAGGCAATCCAGCAGTTGCCGGACTGAAATTTTTCGTGTTTTTAGGCCTATTTGGGTCCAAAATTGTGCTGTCACCTGTCACCGCGGCTAAAATTGTTTATTCACAGGCTCATGTCACCCATCTCCTGAACCTTTGGTTGAAACACTACAGTATTAGGTACTATGTTTTTGAGCTGTGCACACAGCTGAACTAGTCAGGCTCACAGGCAGAACCCCAGCTTTTCTGCCCACACCATCCATAACTGTTTTCAATTCAGTTGAAGGGCAAGTACTGAGTACACTGGAGCACATGGGGCAGTGGGGCAGGGTGGCAGGAACTATGTACATTAAAGACAGCATCACAGATACTAGGTACCAGATTCTAAGCAGGCACACTGACAGACCAGGCATGCGGGTGGGACCACAGCATAGGGTAAAGGTGCACTTATCTTTTCCATCCCAATCCAGAAGGAAGCTTCATGAATATTGAGTATGGTATATTCCAGCTGGCACACCAGTAAAAGGGTGGGACCCTTCTGGGGTCAAAGGTGCACCTGCCTTTTCCATATGAATTTGGAAGGGAGCATTATGGGTATCAATTCCCACTCACACACTGACAAAAGGGCAGGACCCTTGTCTAGGGTTGCCTGCAAGCAGCATGGGAGATGTGGAGAGTCTTATGTAATGAATTCATTTTATTTGGATCAATGCCGTGGTCCGGCCCAGCTGCTGATATTGATGGGTGGTCTGATCTATGATGTATTGCTGGGGATGCCGGTGATGCTGGAGACATGGCCGCAGGTGCTATGTGACCTAAAATGGTTACTTGGGTTTTAACACATTACACCCTTGGGCTCTAGAGCTGAGAGAACTAGTTTTTTTTGGGGCCTCATGAGGTGCTTACCTGCAATCAGCACAATTCCAATTCTTGGTCCTCACATTGCTGCTTTCGACACATTTGAATTTGCTTTTCAGTGTACTTCCTGCTTCTAAACACAAAGATATATTCAAAGTTATAGTTCTGTAATGAAGTGTTCATTAGGAGACTAAGGTCATGGTGTCATCTCGAGGGATGTGCTAGCACCATGCTCAATGAGCAGCCTTACAATGTTCAGGTGACCCTTCTTCAATGTGAGATGGAGTGCAGTCTCACCATATTTGGCGGTGAGGTTGACAGATGTGTTGTACTCAATAAGCAGCTTCACAACATCAAGGTGACCCCATGCCGATGCAAGATGCAGAGCAGTCCAGCCATCTTCAGTGGCTAGGTCAACAGATGCATTGTGCTCTATCAGCAGCTGTGCAATTTTGAGGTGACCCTCCTTCAATGCAAGATGCAGGGCAGTCCAGCCATCTTCGATAGCTTGGTTGACAGATGCGCTGTACCCAATGAGCAGCTTTGCAATATCAAGGTGACCCTTCTTAGATGCGAAATGCAGTGCAGTCCAGCCATCATTGGTGGCTAGGTTGACAAAGGTGCCATGCTCAATGAGTAGCTGCACAATGTCAAGGTTACCCCCTTCTGATGCGAAATGGAGTGCAGTCCAGCCATTGGGTTGTGCTTGGTCGACAGATGTGCTGTGCTCAATGAGCAGGCATGCAATGTCAATGTGACCCCTCGCCAATGCAAGATGCAGTGCATTCCTGCCATTAATTTCCACTTGGTTGACAGATGTACTGTGCTTGATGAGCAGCCGTGTGATATTGAGGCGATCCCTCAGCAATGCAACATGCAGTGCAGTCCTGCCATCATTGGTGGCCTGTTCTACAGATGCCCTATGCTCAATAAGCAGCTGCACAGGTTTCCTGTGACCCTCTTCTGATGCGAAATGGAGTGCAGTCCAGCCATTGGTTTCTGGTTGGTCCACAGATGCACTGTGCTCAATGAGGAGCTGCACAACATCGAAGTGGCCCTTCAGCAATGCAAGATGGAGAGCAGTCTGGCCGTCTTTGGCAACTTGGTCCACAGATGCACTATGCTCAATGAGCAGCTGCACAATGTCGAGGTTACCCCCTTCCGATGCGAAATGGAGTGCAGTCCAGCCATCAGTTTCTGCTTGGTTGACAGATACACTGCCCTTGAGGAGTAGCCTCACAACATCAAGCTGGCCCTTCAGTGATGCAAAATGGAGGGCAGTCCGGCCATCTTCAATGGCTAGGTCAATAGATGCATTGTGCTCAACGAGGAGCTGCACAATATCAAGATGACCCTTCTCCAATGCAAGATGCAGTGCAGTCCAGCCATCTTTGGTGGCTAGGTCAACAGATGCATTATGCTGGATGAGCAGCTTCGCAAAGTTGAGGTGACCCTTCTCCAATGCAAGATGCAGTGCAGTGCAGCCATCTTTGGTGGCTATGTCCACACATGGGTAATGCTTGATGAGCAGAGAGTGCAACCCCTGAGTGTAGCCTATTGTGTGACACATCCACAATGCAGGTAGTGTGTGTCCATCCCAAACCCGGGTCCAATATGGATTGAAGTGATGCAATTGGTACAAAGCAACATATTGGCTACTTCCATCCTCCAAGAGACACATTATCAAGGGATTTAGCACCTCCTGGTCTCGGTCATCGCAAAGCTGCAGGTGGTTGAACAAATATTTTGCTGCATACAAGGAGATTGGGTAGTTTGGGAGTGTGTCCTCAGTCATCAAATATTTGGTGTTGGCAAAAACAAGGAGATAGTGGACACAAGTTTGGGTAATAAATTTGTGGGAGACACCTTTCCTAAGGTCAATGGTTGAACCAAATTGCTGCTGGAATTGTGGGGAAAGGATATAATCCCTGACAGAGGAATGTGCATAAGTGATTGATGGTTTATCTGAGCCATTCTGTTCAGTAAAAATAAACTGGCCCTCCAAGTAACCTCCGCCATTCTTATTAGTGGACATAAACCGGTCCTTCAAGTTATCCGAGCCATCATTTTTTATCATGATCAGGCCCTCTAATAACTTGATGATGCCACAGTTGCCCTGACATCTATCTGGGTAGTAACTGGATTTAGCTGGGTTGGAAAAGTCAAACATAGGGTCGTCCAGCCAGAAAGCAATAGCATCTGCCAGCTCATCAATGTGATTTGTCTGGCAGAAAACACAAGCCAATGGAAAATTGCTTGGACAAAAACTGTTCTTTTGGGAGTATCTGTTGCCCGGGTCAAGAAACGGTTGTAAATCCCAAACAGATCAAGTGGGAGGACTGCCAGAATATCATCCCAGTCGCTTTCCCAATCACAATGGCCCAGTTCAATCAGGGGACATGCAGCCAAGCGAAACCTGGTCATGAAAGTTAGCTTGAGGACAAATCACAGCATGATGAGAGCACCAACATTCCATTGCTCTTCTGCACAATCTGCTCCGTGACATGCTTTGCATACTTGTCATTGCTAGCCCAATTTCCGACCCTGGGAACTTCACTGCCAATGTAAGATCTGATGTCATTGGTTGAAACTGCAGAACCAAGTTCAATGAAGGTTACATCCTTGAATGCTGTTTTGAAGTCCCCAAGAGGTTGACTGGTAAACAGGAGATGCAGGGTACTTTTAGCAGAATGGCATAGGCTGTGAATGAACTCGATAAGCTGCTTCCAGTCAGTCTTGTTACATTCATTGAGCCCATCTATGATGATGTACATCCGGTTCAACTCTGAAAGTAAATTCTTGAGGACTCCTAGAAGATCTACATGCTGTGGCAGTATAGTTCCATCTTTCAGCACTTTATACAGCCGATGAAGAGTGCTATAAAGTGAAGGTGACTGCCTAGAGAGCTGCCAGATGATGGAACGTAACATGATGTCCATGTGCTGCCTCTCATTCCGAAAATCAAAATAGAAATATGCAACTGCAGACTCAGGACAGGTCTTGATGATTTTTTCAATAATTGTTGAGCTGCCCATGTAGGTATTGTCAGAGGCAGATTATGTAAGTAGTAGTGATATGAACCACCTTAGTACACTCTTTCCAGTACCAGCTGCGACCAATGATTAGACATGGAATTGAAACAGAAGGAGATTGACTTACAGATACCTTTGATCCATATAGAGCCAGGTGTGGCCTTCCATTTGGTGAATCGGACGTCATGTAGGAGCCAGCGCCCAGTGGGTTCGTGATGTAGTTTTTGCAAGTTGTACTGTCTGTCCTTTGTATCAGGAGGAAACCCCAACCACTTTTCCAGATCTTTTATGGGTCTAAACATGATTCAGCTTGAAAAGTAAGGAAAAGGAACAGGGACCACTCCACCGACATACATCTTATCTTTGAAACCATCAAAATTCACAGTGGGTCCCTCCCTGGTACCCCCAGCGCCACCCTCTACACCGCCCCCCCCCCCCCCACCTATGCCTCCTATGCCTCCTGGGGATAAGAAATCATGATACTGATGTCCCAATCAATTTCCCTATGCACCAGAGATGTAGTAATTGACAGTGGTGGAGACATTACCCTGGCGAGACATGGTCAAAAGGATTCGTTACAGCGCCGATCTTCTGTAGGTGAGGCACTATGTGAGTCACAAGCAAAGATTATACGGCAGAAAGAGCACCCACAGAAAAGGAGAGGAGGTATTCCTGCGCAGGGGACTTGGAGGTGGAATACAGCAATGGTTGCCTTGAGCGATTCAGATTCATGGAGAACAGCACGCACCTTCGCACGATGAATGTCCGAGAAGCAAGGAGCCAGAGCCCACCCGCCCGGCGAGCTAGGGTCCGGTGACAGTTAGTGTCAGCTGTCAGTAACTGTCAGGATGACTGTCAGAATCTGACTGACAGTTAAATATTTTTGCGTGGTCGAATCTGACAGTTGACAGTTCAAAACCATTTTTTTTTGGCTCCGACTTGCAGAGAATGACCTCCACAGCTCCCACTCGCCCGGCCCGGAATCGCCAGGTCTCCTCCTGTATTGCCAATAACAACAACTCTGTAGGCCTCAGTGGAGCTGCTCAAAACCTTCTGTCCAGTGTGTGCTGCTCACGGCACGCCGATGATTCTTATTATCTAACTGCCGACAGCAAAACCTATCATTGATTTGGTCAAGAAAATTGTGAAGCTCACGTTGTTTCCTCGAGTCAATTCATGGGAGTCTGCAAAGATTCCGTTTGACCTTGCTCAGGGAAAACTGGCAAGGATCGCAGATGAGTTAGACTATCTGTGGTGTGTGATTTCTTATTTATTATCCTCTCAGTTCTCACACGAGATAGTGGTGATGACCAGGAACCTACGAAACCGGCAGGGAAGATCGCGGATCCAAGGCCGTCATTTACTAAGGACGCTGGATACGAGAAAAAGATGGACAGTGAGTCACCCAATATTTGTGTTTCTCACCGATTCAAATGCGGCACCAGTGGTCTTCGTGGCATCCACCACCACCACCACCCAGAAGAAATTCAAGTTGAAGTCCACAAACAAAACTGATGACTCTGAGGACGACTTCGATGATGTAATTGAGATTGACCGTCCAGATCCCCCGGCCATGAAGGATACTATCTCTCAGCTTCCGTTCAGCTTATCTCCGCGGTAACTTTGTGTAGTAGTCCTGTACGCCGAGCTCGCAATTGTCAGAACTGTCAACTGTCAGAACTGACTGTCAGCGTGACACAATTAATTATCTTCTCCAAACGCTAACTGTCACCGGACCCTAGGCAACTACGAATGAGCCGGTATATCAGTAGCTCAAATCCGTGGTTAAATTGCAGAAAATAGCATCAGGAAAAAACCTCCTTCGCTAATTTAGGGGAAATTTGGTTCCCACCTGCCAAATAGGGTAATAAGCGCATCAGCAAAATGTTTTCGGTCTGGTGTGTCTGGCGCCAGACCGGCCAACTCCGCCATCATGCCAGAATGTGACCTGGCCCCATTATCGGCTTACTAACCCCAGAACATGTTCTGGCGCCAGTTTTGCACCAGAAAATATGCCAGTTCTTCCGCCATTCTAATATTTACTCCTAGATCTCATATGGACACAGCTTTATATCACTTTAAATCAAGTAGGAAAAAAGATGAATGTATTCACGAGGTGGCACATAAATACAGAAACCGCACTCGATGACACACCCGCAGCCCACGACGTCAAGCCCTAGCGCTGCTCTGTCTGTCTCGGAAAAATACTGGCTCTTGAGCCGCACAATCGTGTGCTCGGGGTAACCCACCCAGTGTGCAGCGGCGTGCACACGGGCACCGCAGCCCGCCGACGTGATTGGTGTGCGTGTCTGCGGCATGGGCGCCGCCCGATCTTCGTCGAGCGGTAAAAGGAGGAAAGGGATTGGGGCGGGTCCCAGGACAAGTTTCAGCTGTAATAGCTGATGTGCACGGACCTTCCACAGTGTCCTCCTTACTAAGGCAAGACATCGGATCTGGATCTGGATCTGGCGATGTGCGGCCACATGTGGCAGCTGTTGGCCAGCTGGATTGCGAAAGAGGACACCAGCGGGTGGGAAAATCGTAAAGGGGTGGGGGGGAGACTCCGTATTCCTGGGGCCGGAATAGAATTTGGTGGCCACGATCCAGACCCACGGCCTGATCCGCGTTGCCATCGGCAACTTCATCAATGTAGACCCGACTAGTTTTCATCTCGGTATGCCTCCTACCTCGGAGAACGGCCCCAGCCCTGTGCTCTGGCTGGTCGCCGGTCTGTCCCCGCCCCTGGCACAGGCCCTCCTGAACTAGCCCGCCCTGTCCTCCCGCCCCATCACACTGTTCACCATCCCATTCAGCATGCCGGTCATAGGCTTCGTAGGTCGGCGGCTTCACCCTCCCCAACAGCCAGGCCGGAGCAGATGCGGCTTGTGACCTTCTCAAAATGGCCATCCAAGCGAACAGTGACATCAACGAGTTTGTCCGCACCCACCGCGACACTTTCGGCCCCCTGGTCTCCGCAGACCAGGCCTGGAACATCTTCAGCCACTCGGTAGCGGTTGAGGGAATGGAACTTTTGGTCAACAATACCATCATGGTTGCGTGGCAGCTCAGTGTCACCCCCCCCTATGAACGACCACGGAGCGTGGCTCCAGCTCCGCCGCCTCTTCAGACGTCTCTCTGTCATGACTGCTCTCCACGGGACCGCGCGCCTGCAACAGTCGTACAGATGCAACTTCTGCCCCTCCATCAATCACCCGACCGGCCTCTGCCCCTTCCCCCGCCTCCCAGGTTGGCTCGGCCCCACACCGGACACCATCACGGCGCTGGTGGAGGCGAGCCGCCAGGCGGCCGCAAAGGCCCAGGAGCTCATACAGGGCAACACTGCACCTGGCCCGAGTGGCAGCGCCCATCGCGCCGGCGGCCCCGGCGGCCGTGGCAACAACAACACCAACAACAAGAAGGGTCGCAAGGACGGTGGAAAGGGAAAGAAGGGTGGGGATGCCAAGGGCAAAGGGAGACATCGCGAGCACAACACTTTCTTTTAGTTACCCTCACGAACCACACGTAGCGTGTACCCTAGACTTTTATTTTCTGTGATACATGTACATCTGCCTTACTTTGCAACAATACACGATGGTTGCCCCATTTTAAAACAAACATGCTCGTGTCCGGTCCGCGGCACGGTACCAGCACGCAACGGTGTCTAACACACTGCCATGCCACCATCCCAACCAAAAATGACAATACAACCAAATGAAAACGATCTTCGTGCCATGAACCCTCCTGGTACACGGGAGGGTTTAGGGGACCAGGCGCATCCTCCTCAGTGCCTGCAGGCTACGAGATTAGACAATGAAACCAGCAGGAGCCAGGGCGACCGGGGGCCTAGCCCCGGCTACTCTCAGCGAGACCCCCCCTTCGGCAGCTCCACCCAAGTTGCTTTGGCTGCCGTTGCGACTGGCAAAAGGCAACGACCCACTTCAGACCCGCGCACACACAACATGCAACACACGCACATTGATGAGGCCGAGGAACTTCCAGGCCCGTTGACGAGGGGCTCGGCTACGCTATCCCAACCGCAAGCCTCTGACAACCGAATGGGCAACCAGGAGGAAGCCAGAAGACGGGCGAATGGGACCGCGACCGGCTCTACAGCTCCCAAAGGGAGAACCGACACACAACCAACAAGCGAGGGTGCGCACGCCCGACACCGCCGCCCACCGAGTGGGTGCCTGCAAAATGAGGAACACGCACCGGCTTTCTTCACACGGAAGAGGGATAAACAGCAGATTAATAACCCACGCATAAGTAGGAACACTAGGGCAAATCTAAAAATTAACGCAATAAACATAAATGGCATAGAAGCGACCTCCCTATCACAAGAGAGCCACAAGTGGCACAAAATCCACCAAATAATGGGTGAGGAGAAGATTGGGGTACTGATTGTTGCCGAAACACACATGTCTGCTGCCCAAGCACTAGAAATTGAAGACAGTTTCCTTAGCCGGCGCCTGAAACTCTTCAACTCGGAATTCCCAGATAAACCATCCATGAAAGGAATTGCTATCGTGCTGAATAGAGAAATAACAAACATAAATGATGTTCAGATACACTACCTGATACAAGGAAAAGCCATCCTAGCGAAGATCCCCTGGCACGGGACATGAACCATAACGGTACTAGGTGTATATGCACCCACAGAGTCTGATGAGAAGAAAATTAGCTTCTGGAATAATCTCACAGACATGTGGCTGACAACTGACCTGCCAGTCCCGGACACCATGGGAGGCGACTTCAATCTTGTCGCAGATGCTATTGACAGACTGCCGCACTGCACCGACAATGAGGCTGTGGTTGCAGCATACCTCCGGTTCACGAGGATGCTAGGACTAATAGATGGATGGCGTCAATGCAACCCTGACACAAAGGAATACACACACATTGGGTCGTGGAACTCACTATCACAGATTGACAAAATCCTCGTGTCCCCTGCACTGATGAAAAACTGCCGTAGCTGGGAAATTGCCGATGTTGGAAGCCTTGCTGACCACAAAATGGTGACGGTCACCGTTTCTGCCCCCAGAGCACCATATATTGGGCCAGGCAGATGGCAGATGCCACATTTTCTATTACACAGCACCCAGTTCATGGAATATGCATCCCGTGAGGTCCATAAAATGGAGACCTCAATGAATGAACAACGTACCGAATCGTGCAATGCCCAGACCAAGTTCAAGGCATTCAAGGATACCGCTATGAAAACCGCACGAGACAAAGCCAAGGTCATGATCGGTGCATCGGAGGCAAAGAAAGAATCATAATAAAAAAAAATGAAGGTGCTGCTGAATGACACACCTAAGGCGATGCCCTCAAGCGACACCAATGCCGCAGGCAGAAACCTTGCCACTCTATGCTCTGCGGACACACCCCACAACAGGGAACAAAACACCACAACAGGGGACACACCTGACGAACCTGGGACTCACTGCCACGAATGTGACCAAAACGGAGGGCAAAAGAAGCTGTGCTGATCCAAAAGAAGATCGATGAGATAATTGATCGCCAATGTGAAAGAAAGCGTCTTGAAACGAGAGTCAGAGGTACAACCGAACTAAACCACATCACCAAGTATGCGGTGAACCTCAGCAAAGAAAAGAAACCGAGGGACACCATTGAGTTCCTGTGACGTACAGATGTTTCACCCGAGAAAGGGAGCAAGAGATCATCTGAGATGGCCGAAATATCGAGAGACTACCATAATGACCTCCAACAAGACAATGAACACGCCGACATACAGGTGAGAGAAGCAGCACTGAGGGATGCCCTAGAATCTATCCCACCACCCCGCCGAGGAGTGAACATGGATGATCTAGGCCGGAAACTCGGAGAAAACGACTCACTGCAAGCTGTAAATGAAGCAGCCGCAGGTAAAGCGTCCGGAATGAACGGCATCATATCTGAATTCTGGAAGTGCCTGCACGAAATGTACAAGGAGTCCGACGAAACAACAGATGCTGAAGGCATAACAACAAAGTGGGGAAACATAATTAAAGTGCTCACCTGGGTATACAATGACATAGAGGAGCACGGTGTTACCGAAGGAACAGACTTTGCAATAGGTTGGATGTGCCCCATCTTTAAGAAGAAGGACAAGACCGATATTGCAAACTACTGCCCAATAACAGTGCTGAACTCGGACTACAAAATATTCACAAAAGCGCTAACAAATAAATTGACAGAGGTAGCCCCATACCTCATACACAAAGATCAATCTGGATTCATGCGGGGGAGAAAGATCACAGATGCAATCTATCTGGCAATGGAAGTCGTAGAACACAGCGACAGGGACCTACAGAATGGGGTTATAGTAGCCCTAGACCAGGAGAAAGCATATGATAAAACTCTTCACAGCTACCTGTGGGCAATACTGAAGAAGCACGGCCTTCCTGACCTCTTCATCAACACGGTGAAGTCCCTATACAAATTTGCTGATACTCACATTATTATCAATGGAGAGACAAGCTCCTCGTTCCGAGTTGTCAGGGGGGTAAGGCAAGGTGACCCACTTTCCTGCCTTCTCTTCAACTTGGCCATCGAACCACTTGCCTCGATGCTTGGGAACTCGAACCTACACGGTTACTCCGTTCCTGGAGTTACCGAACGCGCAATAGTACAGCTCTTTGCAGACGATACAACAGCGTACCTCAGTGAACAAGATAATTACGAAGATCTGGTAGAGATCCTAGAGCAGTGGTGCAAGGCCTCAGGGGCGAGATTCAACGCTTCAAAAACAGAGGTCATTCCCTTTGGCACCGAAGAGTACAGAAAACATGTCATTACCACACGACAACACAACCCAGAAGGAAAGGAAATTCCAGCAGGAATCCACATTGCAAAGGAGGGGGAAGCTGTAAGAATCCTAGGCGGCTTCATAGACAACGGAGTCGACACTTTTGCAGTCTGGACACCGGTCCTGGACAAGATAGACTCCGACTACGCCCGCTGGTCGAATCTGAACCCCACTATGAATATGAGAAAGAACATTGACCAGATTGTTGCTGGTTCACGCACCCAGTATCTCACACAGGTGAACGGGATGCCACCTGCAGTCCTGAAACACGTCCTGAAATCACAGAAAGAATTCATGAATAATGGCAAGTCATCAATGATATCAAGAGAGCAGCTGATGGCCCCCAAGGAAATGGGTGGACTTGGCATGCTTGACCTGGAAGCCAGAAATGAAGCAATCCAGCTGGTCAAGGCTGGAAGCCTGGTGGAGACAGACCCACAAAAACGCGCCTTTTGGGCCAGCCTTGCCAGGCACCATCTAGGTGAACGTGTTGTTAAACAACCCATAGTAGCGGATGATGCGAAGACCGAAATATTAGTACAAAAGTATAAAGTAAGCCGTAGGGCGTACCCTAGCCAACATAAAGACATGTTAAAATGCCTTGAAAACAGAGGCCTGACATTTAAGGCGACTCTGCCCTCAGAAGAGCTCCAATGCAAAATGCCCCTATTGCACCACCCTGAGGAAGGTGAAGCAAGACTACAAGGGAACAACATACCGAAGGCAAATGCCTGTGACGAGTTCACTCCATCCTAGCAGTTGGAGAGGGGGTTGACACCGCCGAACGGCTCCAAGATGACATTCACGAGAACAGTGCCACATGCCTGTGCAATGCCTGTGAAGGGGACAAAGCCAGGGGATGCAAGAACCCACATGCATGCGCTGAAGGAGCAAAAGCAAAGCTAGATCTCCTACACCCTGAGTGGGATCCTAGGCGGACGAATGAAAGGCAAATCCGGGAGTGTTTTGAAGGCAGCGATGAAACCATTGTGTTCCAGCTACCCCAAGAGATAGAATCACTTGGCCAGGGACTCCGAACACTCACTACAAGAATAGGGGAACCTAGAGAGCGGCCCCAGCCCATTGTAAACAGGAGAAGAATGAGGCCCACCCCGGGAGATGCTGTAATAGTGCACATAGGGGAGCTACACTAACACGACCAAGACGGCCCCCACAAGCTGCAGCGAGTGTCGTTTTTGGAAGAGACGACCCAAGGAACATAAGCCTCCGAGTACCAAAAGCATGGACACAGTCAACACAAGTCGCAGATTTCACAGCGATACTTGAAGCCATCCACTCCACAGACAGCCGGGCTGACCTGACAATAATTAGCATGCAGGACGGCATAGGAGAAACAATGTCCACCAAACTAACAACTTGGGAGAACGAAGGCTGGGTGGGAGTCCACCACCGAGAAATACTTAGAGCAATCGTGGCCGAACTGAAGGCCAGAGAAGCGAGGACAAGTTTTGTTGTAGCAGGCCCCGGAATTGAGGCTAAAGCACTGTGCCAGTTAGCAAATAAGACAGCAAAAACAGTTGCTGCCTGCAGTATTGTACCTGAAATACGACTTGATGTACCTGCTGCCATGGCGCTCCCCGGTGTACAGCTACAAGGCAACAAACAGAAGATTTTTTACCGTGGAATACGAGAAGTGAAAGCCCAGGACCTTGAACCCAGGCCGTCCACTGAATGTATGCTGGAAAATTTCAAACGGCATATTAAACAAATGAGAGGTCGAGTCGTCACAGATGAAGATATATGGAAATCCCTCCAGCACAAAGATTTCCTACCCCGAACCGCCCAATTCCTGTGGAGGTCTATGCACAATGCACACTGGGTGGGCCACTACTGGACTCACATTCCGGAATGCCAAGAACGAGCTATATGCCAGGAGTGTGGAGAAACAGAAGACCTTGAACACATCTTGACAACCTGTAACAGCCCAGGAGCTGAACTGATATGGTTTGCGGCCGAGAAGCTATGGCGAGAAAAAGAGCCAGAATGGCCCGAAATCTCAATAGGGAGCATCTTGGGATGTGGCCTTATTGACCTCAAAGACGAGTCTGGAAAGAAAAAGCGCGGCTCAGAGCGAATGTACAGGATTCTGATGTCCGAGTCCGCATACAAGATATGGACGCTAAGAAATGACCGAGTCATCAGCCGGGCCGGTTCCCTGATCAACGAGGCGGAAATCACTAACAAGTGGTTACACAACCTGAATCAACGTCTCCAGCAAGACATACTACTCGCAAACAGACCAACTACAAGGAACCGCCCTCGGCTACTGCCTAACCTAGTAAAAGAGACATGGTCCGGAACCCTGGACAACGAGAGTAACCTACCAGAAGACTGGTTAAAGGAATCCGGAGTATTAGTGGGTCACCGGGCACTTACCCAAGACCAACCCCGCAACCAACGTACAGGGTTTGGCTAGTCCGGCAGCCCCACACTGCCCCGCAAAAGGCGTGCATCTGTGCATTTCTCTGGACGGCGTAGTTTTCTTCCTGGGTCACTCGACCCGAACCTTACATGGCCCGGGGCTAACCCATTGTTAGTTGCCTGGCCTACTATCGTACCACCAAAAAAAAAAAAAAAAAAAAAAGGAATAGAATTTGGTAATGCGGATGGTGTGTAGTGGTCTTGGAAAATATACACTCAGAAGCGGGAGGGAGACGGCTTGCAGCGAACCAGGAGGTGTAGCGGACAGGGTGGTCAGTTCGAGAATCCACGGTACTATAGATACCCGAAAAACCCTACTATTGATAATGGTTCATCGGCGCGACGGAATCGAAGCCAAACTTGAAGTCGTCGTTCCAATGTGCTCCAATTGGGATTCGGACCCTCGCCATCTACAGGAGCGTGTAAGAATTGAAATCGCTTGAAAACTCGGTCAGCCGCGTGCATCAGCAAAATGACAGATTACCTTTTCGGGACTTTCAGTCCTTTTCTAAGGACAAAAAGACGCAAAAAGTGAAAAGGACTTTCACCTTTTAAAAGCTAGGCCCCTTACCTCTTTAAAGGGAAAAAAGACACCAAAAGCTCTCTCAAAAGCTGAAGAAGGACCACGAAAAGACGCCCAAAAAGCAACTTATAGGTAACTTTGGACGGTAGGAAATCATATTTTATTTAGAATTACTACGGGGCTACTAGTACTATACCAGTATTCGTGCAGTAGAACCCTTCAGCACTCAAATATCCTGATCCCTCCTTGCATCGTCGGCATCGGACGAGGGACCCTGAGAATCGTCTCGACAGACGATACGAGCGACACCCATGGGGGGTCGTACGCCTCCCCTCCCGGCCCTGCCGCCATCTCGTGTGATCGCGGGTCTGGGCAGTGCGGGCAGGGCGGGGATGGCGGGGATGGTACGCCGGGTAGAGCCTGTCAAAACGACGTCAGCACCAGCCCGATGAAGTGGAGGGAGGAGTGAGGAGAGGGAGCGGGGGAAGGAAAGCGACGGGGCGGGACGGAAGAACACGTGTACATACCATACCCAGTGTATTTCGGTAAATACACGTCCCCTTCCCCCCGGGTGAGGAGCACCTCGTACGCTGGACGGGACAAAGGGAGACGATACATTGAGGTCCGCACTGCGCTGAGTCGGGCGAGCATGGTGATTGTCGAAGAAGCCGCGGGTGTTGACCGATGCGGAGGGTGCGCGGGGAGAAGCGTCATGCGGAGCGGCTATACGACACATGCTCATTAGTTCCAACCCCAATCCATGACTGTTCCGCACGTACCTGTACTTAATCTTCGCCCATGCACCATGCCGAAGATCTTTAATCAAACTCCCTATTCCAATCAAACAAGTCATCAGCGGGTGAGCCTCCAGTGTCCTTCACAGTCAATCCTAGAGCCAGAGCGAGAGAGCACAGAGAGAACACAAAAACTCGCAGGTCTTGATGTATCACAGCAGGCAGTGGTTCTTTTGGTATCCAGAAAGGACGAAATATTGAGGGAAAGGTTTGAGGGAAGGGTTTGAGGGACAAGAGCGAGGAGTGTGGTGAGTTCTTGAAGGCAGGCGGAGCAAGAGACTCGGGGAGACAAAGGAAAGAGAAGTCAAGGAGCGACGTGACGACGTGGCAATGTGGCGCAAAATCACGCCATATCAGCACGTGATGATCGGAGCTTGAATGACTTGGCACTTCTTCCTCAACACGCTCACCTTGTTCCGAACCAGTTGTGGCGGCAGTTAACTGTCCCGCTGAGTAGGCTACAAGATGGGCCATTGTTGCCAAATAAATTGAGCATTGAAAAATCTCAGTGCTGTCTGGCGTTCACTGCGTGAATTTATCCAACAGGTTGAGCTAATGCCTGAACCACTACACAACCGGACCAGAAGCCGAGGTTCAGGTTCTATGGTGTATTGTGCTTGCTTCAGTTCCAATTATATCACTTTTCATTGTGAAAAGATGAAAAGCCGCAAAAGTAGAAAAAGGGATTGTGTCATCTGAAAAGGTTCCGAAAAAGTTGTGGAAAAAGGTAAAAGGATGGAAAGGTCCGAAAAGCCGAAGGAAAAGGACTTGTCAACTTGCTGATGTGTCCGATGTACAAGTAGCCTACGAACATCGACATAGCCCAGGCTGGACTTGAAGCTGCTTTTGCAATTATTTCTCGGAGGGCAATCTTCGCACTCTCAAGGCACGGAGGATCGAACGCGAGCGAGCCAGTTGAGCTGACTTTTAGGTGCATCGTGCACGAGGCTTGGAAGAAAGGAACCGTGACATAGCGAGGAGAGCCGGGAATGTCCGTCCGATGTATATCGCCGCATGGGAGCTGAAGCTGGGGTTAGAGCTGGGCGGGAGCAGCCCGAGCGCTTGAAAAGGAGGTACTTCGAGGCAGCAGCATTTCGGCATCGCGACTCATGGAAACCGAAAGGGACGCAAGCCATAAATCAGAAAGGTGGGTCCCGGCAGACTGAGGTGCGGAAGAAATAGAGGCGGAACCAGACTTGCCCGCTACGGATGCGGGCAGCACCAGTGCTGTGTGCTGGTTTCGACGCAGCAGCCAGCTGACTCGAGCTCCAAGACAACTTGAAGATATATGCCAAGGTCATTTAAGACGAGCGGGCCCAGGGGGGCATCGAAATTCATTCTCCTCAAGCGAGGGGTCAAGTTGGTCTTGCAGGCGCGGGCTTCGAGAGACGCCTCGGAGTCTCTTCGGCTGTGTGAGACGCGCCACCAAGTCGAGGGGGTCTTGGCGACTGAAGAGGGTACTTAGAGGCTTCAGGACGCATGTTTCCACTGTCCAGCCGTAGGTGATAAGTCGAAGCAAAGGAGACCAAGAGGAGACATGGTTGGAGAGCCTGGGCCAAGCCGCCGATAGTAGCGTAGAGGCGCCTCCGAGCCTCTGAGACGGGAGTCGAGATTGTGAATGTCGAGACTCAGGAGAGTGAAAGAGAGGCGAAGCACCGCCACCTCTTTTCCTCTTTCGGCCTTTCTCCTGGGTCGTGCGAGGAACAAGCGAGGAAACTAAGACAGAGAAGTAAAATTGATACTATACGCTATGCTACGACAATACAACCGAATGCGCTATGCGGTGGCTAGCTAAAAATACATCTATGCAGTCGACGTTACGGTCATGCCCCTCCTCAGACTCACAGGCGTGCGCGCGAGAGACGCAAAGATGGCGTCTACAAAGGCGTCACCGTAAACACCGGGTTCCCGTGCACGTTGCGGCCTTCAGACTCGATGCGCAGGGCGCGCGCGGCGCGGGTGCCCTGTACGCAGGTTAGTACACCACGCAGATGACAGAGAAGGGACGGAAGAAAGAGACGGGGGAAGAAAGAGAAAGAGACGTACCACTGCCCGGCGCTTGTTCTTGCTGCTCTTGCACGGCACCTTGGTCGAGACAGGCGCAGCACTTGCGGACGCACTCGGCGTGGAGTCGGAGGAGCCGGAAGAGAGCTGCGAGACGACGGTGCAGGCGCCAAAGCCGGCTGAGGATTTCACAGACTGCAATCCGCCTGCGTCAATACCTGCTGGAATATAAAGGAAGCTAGGCGTGACGCACAAGGAGACACAAATTCCCCGTCTTCCCGCCCGTGCACTTCGTCCCCGCAGGGAGCGATAGCGTCACTTTGTCACTGCCGTTCGTCTTGGGCGCGGGGTCGCCGTTCTTGGTGACTTTGGCGGAGACGAAGTTCTTGCCGGTGCCGGTGGGGTCGACGAGGACGGAGACGGAGCGCGAGCCGTCGGCGCCGCTGTGTCACAACGTCAGCATTTAGTCCCAAGCGCGAAGGAAGGAGGTGGGGGGACGAGACTCACGGGTTAAAATTCGTCACATTCAGCATCACCGTGCTCCCATCCGCCTCGACGGGGACGGCGGTGGCCTTGTCGAGGTTCGAGGCAATGTCGGTGTTGCCGCAAGGCTTGGCGGTGGATAGGCGCTGGGCGTCGTTGCGCACGGGGGACCCAGTGACGCCGAGCGCGGGGAGGGGCATGGCGTGTGCGGAGGCATGGAGCACCAGCGAGAGGAGGACAGCGGCGGAGGTGAGAGTGGTGGAGAACATCATGTTGGTCTAGTGGTTGGAGAGAGATTGAAAAGTCAAGGAAAGTGTCGTGAGTCGTGAATGCTCTTGAGATGGAAGTGAAGAGAAAAGAAAAGCTGGGTAGGAACCGGTCCTAGGATCGTGTCGTGGGTGAGGCAGGAGCTGGTTTGTATCGAGGATTCTACCATCGTTTTATAGTCGGACACGTCAAAAGCCACAATGCGGGGAGGACAATGGCGGAGTTTGGCGTTGTTTGGTCGCTCTTCCCCGTTGGAAACCGGGTCTTCTTTCTTTTGTTCGAGGACAAAGACGTTTTTCATTTAAGGGAAAACAAAGGCGCTGGGCTGTACAATGGACAGTGCAACGTTATTTGGTTCTTTCGAGGCTCTCAATAGCCGCTAAAGCCGCCAACGGGAATCGGCAATCGAGATCCGGGAACGGTGGCGGATTCAGCGACAATGTCGGGCGGCGGCGCTCTTCTTGGAGTCGGAAGATGCTTGAGATCGACTGCATTCAGCCAGGAGTCTGGCAATTCTCATCGACTCTCAAATTTCGAGGCACATCGGTTCTTTCCACCTGTCAGATGACTTTGCCGACAAGAATGGAAACACTCGGAGTCGGTCATCCTTCCACCTTCGAGTCTCAAACCCGGCTAGCGAATTTCGTCCTCATAAATCGACCCGAGACACTCAGGGGAGTCTTTCCGGCTCTCGTCAATCACACAGACTGCCTGCTTCATGTTACTAGGCTGAGTAGGCTCCCGCTTAGTCTCCCATCACAACAGGTCTCACTGGGCAGCATTCTTCATCCGCCCTTCAGCCTCTGGGTATTGACACCCTGCCATTCCTCTGTGTGTGTATGCGCAACCACGTTTACCCCCGAATCCAGCTTCGGTTCTGCGGTGCGGCTGATCGCCGGGCGCCTACACAATGTCCGTTCGGGTCTGTGTCTCACCAAAACCGACTCAGCGCCTTCTGGGACCGACGATTAGCGGCTCAGGACTGGACCTCTGCTCTCCAGATCTCCACATGCTGGCGTTTGAGTGACTTGAGTAGCACTTCGGATTTTTCCTCCAACGGCGGTAGTAAAATGGCCTTGGACGAACGTGCTGCAGATTTCAATACCACAGATCTCTATATTTATACCCGGCCTCCCCACGAATTGCTGGCAATATTATCTATCCTTTTCTGTATTCTCCCCGTCATCGAACGCCACCCTAACCCTGCCAGCGCACCGCAGATTGTGGTTTGTGGGGTCATCAACCTGAGGGATCATTTCCACAAGCTCAGGATGGTTGCGGAACAACCAAATGATGTGAAGTATCCCCGTCCCCTCAACCTGGGGCCTCCCTCCCCTCGGTTGACGGAGATGCGGAAGACTCAGCAAAAACAAGGACATCGAGGCGGCCACTCCGATGGAGACCCGAATGGTGCGAGTATCTGTTCGATGTGGAGGGCTTGTTGTTACCGCTATGATGCTCAACTAGAAATGATCCCCTCGAGTCAATGCAATGATGCGATGATCGCAAACAGAGGAGGAACCGCTCACGTCTAGGCGAGATGTATGGGTTGGGACATTAACGACGGTGGTTCCAGACGTTAATATCGGGGAGAGAAGTGAGCTGGAGACATTGGCCTGCTGGTTCGCAGGTGCGACGTGGAGTGGTGAAAAAATATGCCAGTAAAATCTTGACTAATGATGTTCTGATTTGGTTTGGTTTGCAGACTGTGGTTTTGGTTTGGTTTCATCTGGTGTTGGTTCTAGAATTCTCAAACCAAAACCAAAACCGTGGAGGAGGGTTTGGTTTGGTTTTGGTTTAAACCCTAATTTCGTGCTAAATTGGGACATAAATCCGGCAAGTCGTCAGTTTGAGCCCATCTCTCCCAGAAAAAATCCAACTCGTATCTGTACATTCAAAAACAGCATTCATGCCGATCCAAACATTCACATTATTTTATTTTAGTCTCCTTCACAAGACCCCTTGTTCGATCAGCTCAATTCACGTGCCATCATTGATGTACTGATCCTGCATCTCTTGGTCCAGCAGCAACGCAAGGTACCCATCTGTCTGCCACCAAAAAATAACAACCCAAACGCGATCCTAATGAATAGTTTGGTCCAAATTTACCGAACACCAGCACTTACTGCCAAAATGTAATAGGAACTCAAGACCATGGGTTAAACCCTGGTTTTTGGTTTCGCGGGCTTCGGGCCAAGACCAAAACCAAAACCAAAACCAGCTCCACCATGACCTTGGTTTGATTCGGTTTTGGTTTCCTGATTTCCTGGTTTGAAACCAAACCAAGCACATCATTAATCTTGACCTCACATACTTATGGAACGAGAAGAGCGAGGTTGACCTCAGGGATATACACCGCAAAAATCCAGGTCTGTCCGGGTGACCGGGTCTGTTGTGAATGGATTTCTGGGTAATAGTCTCGGAGAGAGTCGAAGACCTGTTTGGCAACCGTTTCCGTCCTTCTTCTCTCACCGTCAACAAGTCATGCAGGTACGTTTTAGGGCTGAAACTTTTCATTTGAGACAGTTTAGGTCCGGAAAACGAACCCAAACTTATTGTTTTGGTCCCCAAACCATTCTCAAATCTTTTTTTTGTTTTCGGACCCGAAAAAGCCTTGATAAGAAACGGAGGAGCGATGACGTCTCGGTTTCTAGTCGGCCGAAACTGTTCCCAAAACCACTCGGCCGACCCGAAACCAACGACGTTAGAACTGTCCACAAAATGGATCGGTTTCTCGTCGACCGAAACCGTTCCCGTTCAGTACCAGTTTCTGATCTGTCCGAACCGTCCGAAAGCTGACAGTTTGAGTGATGGGAGCGGCTGACCAAGCGGTGCGAAGAACGTTTCGAGTGACCGGTTGTCCGAAAGCCTTGAATAAGAAACGGAGGAGCGATCACGTCTCGATTTCTAGTCGGCCGAAACTGTTCCCAAAAGCACTCGGCCGATCAGAAACCAACGACGTTAGAAATTTAAATTGTACCCAAAACGGATTGGTTTCTGGTCGGCCGAAACCGTTCCCGTTCAGGACCAGTTTCTGATCTGTCCGAACCGTCCGAAAGCTGCCAGCAACGCGCAAAGCCGGCTGACTAAGAGATGCGGAGAAAGTTTCGAGTCCGAAAGCCTTGAATAAGAAACGGAGGAGCGATGACGTACGGCCGAAATTGGCGCCACTGGCTAAGGAAAAGATCAGCTCAATTCACTTTGAAGAATATTTGGCGATGAAAGTGGGCGGCAGTCTTGTTCAGAGTGCATGCCCTTGGGGATCAACCCTTTCTACTTAGCGATCCGTCCAGAACTGAGGGCGCCATACTGAAATCGAGGCGGCCCTCCATCAGGAAAACAGAATGCAACTGCAGCGCTTGATAGCGCTTGACAGTACTTGACATAGTGGCCATAGTTACATCCGGTTTTCTTGATGTCGGGTTTATCGGCCGTCCTCCTCTTGTACTTAACGATATGCATCCTCCTTTTCATTGCCCCAATTCTGGGTTGAACACCCTTGCCGCATTTACACGATTCGGAGGCGAGATCCCAGAGCTGCCATGGCTCTGTTTCGCGTTTCTCCAGTCCGCGTTCTCGGCCAGTGTGTAAATATTCGCGGCGCAATGAACAATTCCAGTGCTACTTTTTCGACCACCAGCACCCGTGCTAACGACCTTCCGTTGGCCGGAATCCGCGTTCTGGAACTCGGACAGCTCATTGCTGGACCATTCGCAGGACAACTTCTGGGGTACGTGGGTCTTTGGCCGTGTGCTCGTCCTCTAGCTGAAGAACGCAGTCAATTCGGCGCAGAGATCATCAAGGTAGAGGCACCGAAGAAAGGGGACCCTCTTCGTGTGTGGCGTGAACTGGACGTCGATGGTTGCAGTCCGTGGTTCCGAAGTATCGGTCGAAATAAGAAGAGCGTCGCAATTGACCTGCGTACAGCGCAAGGCCGGGAGTAAGTCGACGTACCACCGCACACTGTGATACTAATCACAGCCAGACTTGTGCGGAAGCTTGCACTCCGCTCGGACGTCCTCATCGAGAATTTTAAACCCGGTAGTACGTCCCGTTACTGCTACAAGTACTCTCCCGCCTCTGACGGTTCGCAGCCCTGGAGAAGTGGTCACTGGACCCCACGTCTCTACACCCTCACAACCCAGACCTTATCTACACCCGCGTCAGTGGCTACGGCCAAACCGGTCCGTGGGCGTCGCGCCCTGGATTCGCCTCCGTCTGCGAGGCTGAGTCGGGGTTCCGATTCATTAACGGGTTCCCTGACCCAGAGACTGGCGGTCTGAATGGGCCTCCTGTACGCCCAAACCTTAGTCTGGGTGACTCGGTTGCTGGGCTGCATGCTGCTTTCGGGACGGTCAGTGTCGTGTGCCAGATAATCACACTTCATACTGAGACGTGATTAGGTCCTCGCCCTCCTGCAGAGGCAGAAGAAGAAGGAGAAAGGGGAGGCGGGCGGTACGACCGTGGATGTTAGCATTGTCGAGAGGTACTCGATTTCAGTTCTCGCCCCCACGGGAGACTAATCCTATCCTAGCATGCTTAACCTCATGGAGGGTATCATTCCTGCATACGACCGCCTCGGAACAGTACGTATGCTCACCCTCTCAGTCTCCATGTGCTTACTCCCTCCCTAGGTACGCGGCCCCTCCGGCTCCTCCGTAACAGGCATCGTCCCCACCAACGCCTACCCCTGCCTCCCCTCCCCTTCCGCTCCCGCCACACCCGTCTACATCGTCATCGGCGCCAACGGAGACTCCATCTACGAGCGCCTCATGCACCTCGTCGGCGCACCGCACCTCGCGGGGCCCGTGTACGCGCAGAACCACCAGCGCGTCGCGCACCGGGCGGAGATTGAGGAGGCGATCAGCAAATGGACGCGCACGCGGAGCGCGGAGGAAGTGGAGCGGTTTTGCGCAGAGGCGCGTGTGCCCGTGGGCCGCGTCGTGAGCGTGCGCGAGATTGTGGAGAGCGAGCAGATGCGCGCGAGGGGGGCGGTGCAGGAGGTGTGGGTCCCTCGTGCCCCGAAAGATCTGGACGAGGGTGCAGATGTGGTGGGAGGCGGGGATGGGGAGGGGGAAGGGAAGGGGTGGCACGTCAAGATACCGGGGACGTTCCCGCGGCTGGAGGGGTGCGATCCGCGGCCGCAGTGGGCGGGGCCGGATCTGGGGGCGCATACCGAGGAGGTGCTCATGGGCAACCTGGGGCTGAGCGCGGAAGAAATGGAGCGCCTGAGGGGGGAGGGTGTTATCGAGTGATCGGCGTTCCCTTGGGTGTACACGGTTGTAGATACCAATCGCTCGACGATGTGTTTGTGCTCCGCAACGGCGTAACGCGCGCGAGACGGGGGCTTTGTCCACTCCACCGTAAGGACTCATGGATTTCCTGCACTAGTCCTGCAAGCTCTCGGACGTCAGAATGGGTTTCATCTGAGTGTTGCCATCCATCGCAGCAGCAACCACGTCACTCTCATCACTCTCAGCGAGCGACCTCCTCCTTCGGGTCCGGCTCCCGCATAACGACGTTCCTCGCACCTCGGTGATTCGACCTTCGGTGGTAGCAACACACTGGGCCCTTTAGCTTTCTTCCTCCTAGAAATGAGGGTTACAGGACTCGTCGATCCCACGCTTTCTATTCCGCTTCATATTGCACACTCCCTCCGTTGACAATAATAAAGCGGTAAGGCCAACAAGCAGCACAGCCTGCTACCGGTGCGAGGTGGTTCTATGGGGGAAAAAAAAGTATACATCAACGGAAACAGAAGACCGTCCTTCCTAAATTCATTCTCAGGTATGTGATTGTGCGGAATTTGTATATAAGCACCCCCAGATTTTTTGACATGACGGAGCGCTGCGGCGCGTAATTCGTTCGAGGAGGCATGACAGTCGATGTCCGTGATTACCACATTCTGGAATCGAATCGAATCATCTGGCTTTGAGGATGGGTTGGCAACCGGGTTACCTAACATCATATCGGATTGTCACGGCTTCCCTTGCACTACTGGGTCGAACATGTTCAATACAGAACGGCAAAACTAGGTTATCTTCGAGCTGCTGGAGACAATTCTCGTTGATTGTGATAACTCGGTAACGGATCGTGGTCTCTCAGCCATCCCAGCGCCTCACGGACCCTTCTCGCATCAACAGCTAAAGGTTTCGCATGGTCACGGCTCGGAAGCTACTGTACCATTACGACCATCTATTCAGGTGACGGGTGACGGAGGGTCGTGAAATAAACTAATTTGCCCCTGGTGACGGTGACATTGAACTTGCTGGGCCCAATTAGGCTGAAAAACGTCAAAATTTTCACTCCGGCTTTCGCCGGATTACCATTTATGGTAATTTCTGTGTGATTGCCAAGAAATGAAGACCTTATCCAGTGAACTTTTGAGGTGACGGGTGACATGCTGTGAACAAATGGTCGTAATAGTATTCAAACGGCGCTCCGCGCATCCCTGGGACCGACTGACACCACAACCAATTCCCAAATTTTCAGTAAGATAAACCTGATGGCCTGATCAGGCCATATTCCGGCATACCAGTCCTGATCACCGGATTTTGGATTTTCCGACATCACATTCTAAAAGGGTTGCCATACTCAGAAATGATCACCAATTTTCATTTCCCAAAAAAATACGGTGCCGTTGAGAGTTGAACTAGGGACCTTGTGAGATTTCAGACTTAGTTTGTGGGCTTGTCAGCTTGAGAGCTTTTTCAAGCTTGTCTGAGCTTGTTTGCCCTTGTACAAGCTCACAAGCTATCTGTCAAAAGTCTGATGTCGGAGAATGAATTGATCATTTTACAGGTGCTAGAGCCCAGGTGCAGAGCAAGGCACACAAGGAGGCAAAGGGTCTCGACACCACTGCCCAATCCGGTCGTGCAAAATTCATGGTCCTCAACCGGCCAGAAATGTCCAGCATGATCACTGCCTGGGTAGCTGCCCTTGCGGCTGTTGACAGAAGTCACCCTCCGTATTGCGGTACCCACTTACCACAGCTCTATGTGCTGCCAGAGCCAGCTCTCCTTGCTGCTCCAGAGGACAAAACCCGCTGCTGCGGGCTCTACCACCACTACAGGCTTATGAGGGACGCTCTCATGTTCCACCTTGCGCATCGCAGTCAGCACCTCGAATTGCTTACTGTTCAACAGTGGTGCAATATCCTGCAGGGCAAAGTCACCAAACAGGGCAAGGCGGGCAGTCGAGCTCAGGCATGCAGCACGAGCTTGGATGAGCTTCTTGCACCTGCCTTCCGCACCTGCAGTATCGACGCGTTGGTGGAATTTCCAGTACCACCAGAGGCCGTCCCCCCTACTCGCTGGGCTCTGTGGCAGGAAAATCTTGTAGCTTCAGTTGCATGGGTGCCACAGGTATAGGGGATATGATTGCCTGATAACCTGGAAGGTAGGTGAGGGAAGGGTCGCTACCAATTGTGTGGGCACTACGGGGCTGATAAACATTGGCTGTGGGTTCCAAAATATGTACTGCATGGAACGTTGAACTATTTACAGATGGGCTACAAGATGTGACCATTGTACTCAGGCAGCACCCCCTCATCAGGGTGATTCTGCACATCTAATCCAAGGAACAAGTAGTAAGTGGCAAGTACGGATGACAACGAGAATGACTCACTGCTGGATGTAGAGGCCTGGCCGGGAAAGAATGGGACTAGAAGGTCACAGTCAGCTCCAAAATGTAGGACGTGGAACAATGTACATTGCGCAGCGCAAGAAAGTTGTGTACCATCCTGGGCCTGGGGATCTATTGCATACTCCTGTACATGCCTTTTGCTGAGGGTAGTGGCAGAAGGAGCTGTCGCTGTACAAACATCAGGAACGGTCAGATAGGGATGGTGCAGGCTGACATAGGTTGGTGGGCAGGTGCGCTTGGGATGGATGTGCAGCAAATCCAATGGGCAGCACTTGACCAGAGTCAGTGTAGCACTGAACAAGACGGCAAAGCTCACCTGGGATTCTGCCTGAAACCGGAGCATTGTCTGAGACGAAGGACCTTGGAGCCAAACGTTCAGGGGCGACCACACCTTGATCCTCTCTGTGAGTGTCAGAGACGAGGACTGCAAGAGGTACAACAATTTGGTCAGTATTTGCTGGCGGCATCTCTCAGGTGACAGGAGGCAGCGTATTATTTTGGGACAAGGTTAATATGCATGACAGGCAAATGAGTGCAAAAGTAAAGGGAGTTGGACAGACTCAGAGGGGGGGATGGGTCAGCCACGGGCCCATGTGAGTGGCCAGAGAGTGTTTGAATCTGGGCCAGTCTGCATAGTCATAAGTGGGGGGTAGGTCGGGTTCATCAGAATCCTGCAGTATATGGCTAGAAAACTGAAGTGGAGGGGCACTGCGAGGTTCATAGACTTTGTCCAGTTCTTTCACACGCAGTGGGACAGAACAATATTAGTGGAGGGAGTGCAGCGGAGGAGCAAGTGGGAAGTGCAGGCAGTGCAGGAGAAACAGGGGCAGTCATAACCTGGGAGTAGCCGGTTGGTAGCCAGTTCGTGAAATGGCCGCTGGAAGCCGAGCAAAGACAGTCGTAAGGGAGCGACGGCAACATTGCCGACACATCCCCGGATCATAACATTGATGGGTCAGCATCTACCGCATTGGTAATCCACGATCGGTAAATGTGTTTTAATGGTTTTGAAGGGAGGTATCCGGCATATGCCGTATTGGTAATCCACGATCGGGAAATGTGTTTTATTGTTTTTTAGGGAGGGTGGGGGCCGGCATCTGCTGTATTGGTAATCCATGATTGGGAAACACGTTTTAATGATTTGAGGAGGGCGGGACGTGCGGAAGTTACCGGGGTCAGGTGAGTTCGTTCGTATAAGTAAATAAATGTATGCGTTATTTTTTATGGAGACCTGGAACCCAAACCGGTCCCAGGAACAGTATTCTGGTGTTGGAGCGGAAGAGCTGACAAACAATACGCATACTGGAGCAGCTATTTCTTCAACTGATTCTCGGCAACTTTGGATAGCTGTTGTGGATATATTATTACATCATACATGGCCTTTGATACCCTTTCGCGTACTTGCAAGGATAAGATCCTGGGTTTCTTCTTTAAGCTGAATTATCCAATACTTCGATCTACAGCACGCAATCATGGATTCTTCTATCATGGTGAGATCTTGTAGCTCTGGAGAAACAGGTCCAAGGTAGGACATCAAACCATCCCGTAAAATTACGGAACAACGGGCCGTAAAAACGGTTACTTACGCCCCGTACCGTCAGTGAGGTTGGTACGACCTCTAATGGCACAGTGACGGTACGGGTGAAGCCGTTTATGGGTCCCCATAACCGGCCGTTTACACATAAAAGATGCACTCACAAAATCAACCAAAAGTGAGCATGCCGATGATGCCGAGAGCCTGCCACAGCATTATCAGTTCCCCAGCAACCCACAAGTTACCAGCCGCATCAATGCAGCAGAGCAAACTCATTGCCGAGCATGCCCTATCAGTGATCTAGAAACCAGGCCGGGAGCAATATGCAACTATTTTGACCAAGTTGTGAGCACATTTCTGCTTCTTGCAACCGTTTTGCATTGGATGTAGAGAATGCCACAAATATATATTTGTGAATATGAATATTCACCAAAACCTCAAAACTGATATTTGCATTCGTACAAATATTGATGGCAAATATTCGTTGCTTAGTCAGCAATATTCACAAATATTCATGAATATGAATACTCAGCAAATACATTGTAAATTTGGGGTTTTAGCAGCCACCAATGAGTTGCTAAGAGCACTTTTATGCTATCTTGTGAGTTTAAACATTGTCAAAGACTCATACAAGCCCTTGTCTTGCATGTTCAACCATTTGATTGACCATCACACTTGCCGTGCTCAACCTGTCAAGCAGTTGTCAAAGTAAAGGTGTCTCTAAAGTGGTTGGTTTGCATATGAATTACAGATCTAGTTGGTGTAAATGAAGTATGTTCTGGTTCCAGAGAGATGTGTTAAACAGACCCAAATTTACCATGCTTGATTGAAACTTTGGCTGTGTATTACAGCTGCGAATATCAACTTTCCTGAAAACTGATATTTGCATTCGCGCGAATAGCACAGCCACAGCCATTCGCGAATATAAATATTCGCTATTCGCAAATGGCTTGGCACAAATATTTGTGATATTCGCTATTTGTGTCACTCTCTAATTGGATGCCAACATCACTTCCTTCTGTTTTTCTCACAAGCTTCTCAAGCCTAAAACAAGATGAATTTAAGCTGAACTTACACTCAAACCCAGATCAGCTTGTCAAGACCGTAAATACAATGTAAACAGACAGTACGCACGGGACCCATCCCATTCGGCTCATGAGTTGGGACCTTGACGGATGGCTGCACCTGTGGCGTAAAACAGACAGCTTGATGCCCTAGTCCAAGGAATGTTCTGGTTGCTAAAGACAGCCATGAGAGTTTTTTTTGTTTGAATATTGCCCAAGGCACCTTCATCGTACGGCATTGGCAGTGGTATCAAGTCGGGATGAAGCCATTTGTAGCAGTCCAGAACATTGTCTTTGTCTGCCTGTAAGTCCGGCGTTTCAATATACTCAAGTCAAAGCCAGGGTCATCGGCAGCAATTGAACAGTGTGAACACAAGGATGTAGACTCAGCACAGACAACACAGGTGAATGTAGAGAGTGCCTCAGATCCTGTTTGCTCGCGAAACATATTGCTTTTCTTGTTCTTCAAAGACTGAGGTGAGGTATCAACTGCAGCCATATTTGACGTATGTGACTGGTCACTGAGTTCTTCAGAATGTTTTTCTCGGTCATGGTCTTGTGATCTTTCAGCTTCCTTTCCTCATCGTAAGGCAATGATGCGACTCTTCAGTTGTCTCCTTAGCTGTCCAACACTGTTGTCAGAACTATGGTCCAAGTCCAAAATAGAGAGGATCCGGCATAATGAGTTTGGAGGTGCCTTACTTGCATGGATAACAATCAGAATATGAGCTTTGAAATCTGCATCCAGAGAGTTAAATTGCCACTCATCATGGACATCAGCACAGTCAGGCAAAGACAGACCGTCTGGAAGGGAAATCCGGCGAGCAATGGCCCGATAAGATGTGTGCAGTGACTGAACTGTATCTTTGCAAGGAACATCAATGCGATGTAAGGCGGCAATGGACATCAGGACCAACTTTGTATGACTTTTGAATGAGTTGAAAAAATCTGCCATCAATGCTGAAGAGCGGAACTCTGGAACCTGCCTCATTGACTGATTTAGTGTGATTTCTTACTGTGGAACATAACTTGAAGCGAATATTACAGGTACCTGATACATTGATATTCAAAGCAGCAGTGACGTGCGACAGACTTTCGGTTGACAATTGCTTGTCTGTAGCATCAAGAATCATGTTCAATACCAATTTTGACATGTCTGCAGCAGATTATCTTTGCAGAGGGCACAACATCTGGAGCAGTCAGGACATGGAGAGATGGAAACATCAACTGCATAGTCAGCACACAATGTAGAAGAAGGGTTTGTCCGGGTAAGCAGTGAAGGTTTTGTATATACCCTAGGCTGCAGAGTTAGAGCAATATATATAGCATAAGACACAAAAGGGATACTCAGCTTTGGTCTGATAAGACAGGAACTCTTTGACCCATCTCTGGGTCGCTTGTACTCGATGATAAGGCTTGAGTCACTCAGACCCAGGAAGACAAAATGGGGGGGGAAGCAAGATTTAAATACTACAATCAGAGTGGCTCAAACATTTACTCGTGTATCACCAGATACAAATGATCTGCTATTTAAGAGTCCATAGAAAAATAACCATACCAGAAGCTAACCCAACTCGTAGAGCCCAAGCCAACTGGGTAATGCACAAAGACGGTATAGGGAGACAATGTTCCCCACTCAACGTCTGCTGTTGGTTGACCAAGCCTTCAGTGTGTCGATCTCAAGTGCACTCCAAGTTGGCCAAGTCATCCGAGATGGTGTCACAACCAGCAGGTTGTACAACACGAGCGGTAGGTGAAAGAGGAACTGAGGAAATAAGTATTGACCATGGAAATGCATGTATGGGATTGAGGGAGATGTGATAAAAAGGATAACACACTGTCCAATCCTCCAGTTTGGTATAATCACGTGAATGAGTGTCCGGTTAAGTTGGTTGTCGCGGACACGTGATCATCCTAAGCGCATGAGCCTTGTGCACGATGAGTGGTATTTGGCCAAGGAGGAAATAATCTGTGAGAAATAGAAAAGAAGAGAGGAAAGGATGAGTCATTCACAATGTAGAGGTAAGTGAGGGAAATGGATGGCTGTTAATGCCTGAGGAGGAGCTCATTCACAACTCCTTGAGGTATATGTGACGAGTGTGCCAATAGGCACTTCCACAATGCCCCTGTCATAATGTGGTGGATAAGTATGTAGCAACATTGTATCAAACTTAGATTCAGATGCAGAATCACATGCAAGGCAAGAGCCTGTTGTATAGTTGGAAGATCAGCATAGAATACTGCCAGTGATATGTGTAAATGTGTAAAATGATGGCCAAAAAATATACAGTTGGATGGCTCATAATGCATAAGGTCGGTTCCCTGCCAAATTGAGCAGGATTTGACCGAAGTCTATGCATTATGACCATTTATGCAGTATTACCTTGCTTGTACAGTGGTAAAATGCATTTTGGTGGATCGGAAATCCGATGCATCATGAGAATTTTTAGCAGGTATGCATTATGAGCCACCCAACTGTATCACAAATAATATTCATAGATGTCAAGCTGGGCATTAGGATAGCAGATGGCAAAGATGTTGGAATACAGATCACACAGAAGGTTCAGCAATCCAGGATATATTCAAGGCTGGTAGAAGAGCAATGCTAGAGAATACGGTGATACGGCGAATATAAAGGCTACAGAATGGACAGATAGGGGGTAACAAGGGGCAGGAATGATGTAGAGAATATGGTGCAGTACATCGGCGGCACGTGATGATCCCATTTCCAACAAAAGAGGTAGATGCAGAGGGGCATGTACATGTCAATGGGTCATCACAGATGCAGCGCTGGTGTAAACCGCGAATAAATGAGCTGATTGAAGCCATGAGAGTGGAAAAAAAAAAACTTACTCTCAGATTGCTCATGACCAGCCTGGTGGTCAATATCCATCACGCTGTCGACAGCATCCATAGATACAGCATACAAGTGGGTTGAAACATCTTGCACCGACATCAGAACAGCTACAGGATGGACATGGCATAGTGAGAATACTCAGTGAATGTCTAGGCTGGACAACACTAGAGGAAAGGGTAAAGCTCGGGTGTGGAAGGGTTTCACGGCAGAAGAATAGCCAATTGCGACCCAGAACAAGGTCTTAAGGGAGCTCTGGGGAGACTGAGACCCTGATGTGCACAGAGCAGACAGTGGTGCCAGACAGTATGGTTAGAACACCTGAAGCGGCAGAATGGGGTGGCAGGATTCCGTTGGCCAAGATCCAATTCAGGGCCACTGAAATTTTTTCAGAAGTTGCATCTAGAGAGAGAGAGAGAGTGGCTTGCTGCAGAATTTCGCCAGGGCAGATATGATGAGGGTATGTACAGAAAAGAAAAGAATGTCACGTCAATGCCACATTGTCGAAATCCCACGTCAAAATGGGCCATGGAGTTACGAGGTGCTACGAGAGGCAGATGACTTCATCCAGCAGCTTTTGGTGGGGGGAAGGGAGCTTACGCAAAACCTGCTGATGAAAACGGGAGTTTACTGCAAAAAGCTTAAATCGGGCTCCCTAAGACTTTTTCCTAACGGTAGCAGGAATTCCTCTTCTCACCCTCTTGAGATTCTCTAGATTTTGTTATATTTCCCTGCCCTTTCAATGCTAGTGCTTCCATTACTTTACGGTCCGAGTCGCTGCCTACGGGAAAAAATGCATTGTATGGCGGGTCTGGGTGCCTCGAAATAGAGCTTTTTGTATTTGTCAGGGTCGGCATCGCACAGCATTTGTTACATTACGAGAACCTGAACACTTTCCTCTCACCTTGCTTTCATTCTGGAGTTCATTTCAGAAACTCCTGAATGGACTCTCCGGATGTCAAGCTGCTACTGCAACTTCGAGAGCCTCCATTTGGCTGATTAAACGACAATGGCCGCCAAAGAAGCGATATCCCACCCAAATCCCACCATTGCTACAGTGGTTCTGCAATCATAACAAGCATTGACTGGATCAAATGTTAGCAATGATAGAATACGCAGTCTGCCATGGATAAGAATACGTGGAGCGTGTTTCTCAAGTGGCTAGTTTGTCTCTCCAGAGACTTGATAACCGGACGAGCGACAGAAGGGTGGATGATGGAGCAGACAGATGGACGGAAGGATAGACGAGCGGATGGGTGGACGGGTGGGCAGATCGAATGACGGAGCTGTGGACGGAGCAGACGAGGTGGCCGAAGCAGGGGTTGCCCTGAAATTTTGGTTGGAATTCGCATGGTGGATGTACTCAAAACTGGATGAAGCCGAGAGGAAACGGCGTCGGGAGCATGCCTGTTCCATCTCCTGAGCGAGCTATCGTCCACATACCAGGATCTCCAGCAAGCAGTGGCCAGTCCACACCTGTAACACCGTCTAAGCCGGCTGCTGTTTTGCCACCCATGGAATCGACGACGCGCTGGGTCGCCGTGCAGTCTCACGAGACTCGATGGTCGGGGGGGGCGGGGATATATATATATAGGGAACATCTTTTCCTCGAACTGCTTGAGTCGCCAAATCATGGGTGGCGAAGGAACGAGAGCACTGCTCGTGCTACACAGACTGTCAATGCAGAGCCTCCTGTGCGGAAGAGGCGAACGAGTCTCCTGCAACGGCTGTTCAGATATTAGGTGACCCGTAAACCCGGGATTTCGAAAGGCGAATGTGTAATTTGGTGGCTGTTTGTATTATAAAAGGAAACAGTTTCTGCTTATCGTTAAATATGCACGCATGAACGGAGCCCATTGTTGCCTTACCCCTATCTTAATCTTATCGCTAGGTCGTGGCTGTGCCTATTTAATCGTCGCCACGCACGGCCAAAGAATAGTACGCTAAACGCCTGATTTGGCAATTCGCGTTGAAGCCTCGCAAAAAATCAAATCAGACATCGAATGAGTGGTTATAATGATCGCAAATTCGATCTGTTTTATCGGAAACCACTAGTCATAATTCATCGAAATCTCCGCTACTTTTCTCCGTCGATTCCTGGATCACGAAGCATCTTAACTCAATTGTTGACAATGAATACTTCACTCCATGCATGCCATTCACACCGCGATTTGAGTGCAGCACCATATATAATACCCTCTTAATGAACGGTAACGGTTGCCTGGCCGGAGCTGGACAACCCTTCCACCTGATACGGGGACAACTGGTATCAGCAATCTGAGGTTCTAAGTATCACAAAAAGAAAGTCAAACTTACCGCCATAATCTGCAGGTTCATCGTACCCAAATGCATGCCAAGCGAAGCCCACGCATTGACATGGTTTTGAATTGTCACCGTCCCAGACGTGCGCTTGCTCTGACGGACGGAGAGGAACTGCTGGAAAGTCGCGGTGCCCTGAATGGAGGGCTGGTTGACCTGGGTGTGGGTGTAGATGTCGTACGTCGAGCCGTCGGAGACGACGGTGCCCATGTGCGTGGTACCGGAGTTAGCAGTACCGATGTTGAAATCGTTGGCCTCTTCGTTGATGTAGTATTCCACGAGAGGGTTGGTTGACCACCCTGGAGACGGTTCATTCAGCTTAAATTGGATTTTAGTGGCCAGGACCAACCATAGACGGAGAGTATCGAAGCAGAAGCCGGGTTGGGCCCCCATGACGCGCTGAAAGTCATCGCCCTGGAGGATCTGGTTGAGTGCAAACCGTAGCTACAGATATGTATCTTACCTGGATGTGCTTCCGGGGTTAAACCCCTGCCCAACGACGAAATCGCCGGACCCACTCCACTGAACCTCGTACTGCCCTCCGGCGATGTTGGTGAAAATGACGTCGAAACCGCCTGCGACAAAATTTTGCCAGAAGAAGCCGTCGAAAGTGCCTTGACCGGGGCCTTGCACCCCGCGAGCGGACAGCTCGGTGGGGAAAGTGAAGTTGCTGCCGGGAGGCAGGAACAGGGCGGAAGTCCCGGCGACTGCGACTGCGATAATCGAAAGCAGAGTGGTTGAGAAGCCCATAGTTGGTAAACGATCGTTCGGAGCTACAGTTAGCGAGCTCCAGCGCTTATAAGCGTTTGCGTTATAGCTCCCGCCAGGCTCGCTCGCCAAAATTGGATGAGAGTTGGGGTCGCTATGGAGAAACCCCGGCGCGGCGCCTTTGGTAGTCAATAGTCTCCTCATCGCTCTCGCCCTCCTGACTATAGCGCATGTGGCATACCGTGGGACTCGGCATACTTGATGGGACTCCAAGATTTTTGAAGGTCAAAGTGCTGCGCACGAGCAAAGACGAAGGATTTGATTACTATCCACTCAGAAAAGGATATACGGAACGTGAGGACCATTGTCCGATGCAGAATTATCGAAGCTGCAAAGTCTCCAGAACATTCAGATTGCTTGCGGACAAACGTTAATTTTCCCAAATACCCTGGAACGACAACCATAGCAGAAATCCGGGGAATTCGTCGAGTAACCGGCAATATGTACCGTGTTGCTCCCTGCGCTGAAAGTGGTGGGAAAGGAAAGAATGCTGTGCTCGGCGCATCTTCGGCACCACCCTAAACGCGGCAGCAACCGGCAAACAAGCTGCGCACAATTCGTTTCTGGATCAACCACCACTAACTACCATCTCCGTTGTCCAGCCATCCTCAGGGTTCCTACTGCCACCGATGTTCTCCGTCGAATCACTGCAAGTACAGTGCACCCAGCAATTTTCTAATGCAGTTCGATGGCTCTACCCGTGCTTCTCCATATTCACCTTCCTGATCGCAAGTTCGGGAGATATAGCCTTGTAGGCGCGTGCTCAGTCATCTTCCCCACACGTCGTTTCCATCAAGCTCTTTTTGTAGCTCAACAAACCACCATCTTTATCTTTATGCCTACGAGCTTGGAGTGTGCTTAAAAATAATTCCCCGGACGCCCGTCTCCCTTCCGCTTCGGAAAAATCGATGTTTCGGGGCCCCGAACCCTATGCTAAAAGTTAATATTTCAGTCGCCCCGAAAAATTTCCTTGGAAAGCATTCGGGCGCACTGAAATGGTTCCCAAAATGCTTGCCACCATCACTGCAAGCCTATCTTCTACTTCACCGCTGCTTCAAGAATTAATCGCAAGAACTTGCTCGCCGTCTCACGGGGTTCTTGTCTCCGACTTTTCTCAGGCATGCCACGCCTCCGGTCTTTCGCGCGCTTGTTCATCTCAAGACCGACTTGACTCGCTTGCTCATCTCAGGAGGATGGATAGTATCGCTGATTTCTTTCCTATGTTGCCTTTTAGTACCAGTACTCAGCCTCTAGTCTCGGTGCACAGCCTCTTCCGCAGCGACCACGTCCTGATACAACTAAGATTGGTTTGCTTGCTCATTCATCTGCAAGGGTCACCACTTTCTTTGGCAGTGGCTTGCCACTACTTTGAATTCGGGAGTAGTAGCACTCCCAGATCCAGCCTAGGACATCCAGTGCTATCCTGTTTCTCCGCCTCCAGTCATAACTCCGTCCGCTTCCCCCAGTTTTTGGTGCCCATTTTTCTTGGGTAAAGCCTCACGCATCGGACGTCGAAATACTAATCTGTATAATCTAGCTCTCACTGCTATCCGGCGATTCGATTCGCAATGAGGAGACATTGGCTATGGTCGGTGGATTGGTCATGGTTCAATTTGGATTTTTTGATCTGATATAACCGGTTATTGTCTTTCGGCCGGTGATGTCCGAGCTTTCTTCCTTGTTTCTTCCTGTCTCCTGCTGCCACCTCTACTTTGGAACCTTGGCACCTTTGTTGGCTCATGTCTGGGACTGACTTTGAGTTCCCCTCACAGTGCAGTGGTGACACACCTCTAACTATCTGATTTGAGAACCTGGGCCCAGGTTCTCGGATAAGATTTGGAGAAATTAATGCATAAGCCGAAGCGAGAAGCCGAGCCCGGACCTCACCGCCGATTGCGGTGAGCAAAACCTTGACAATCCATTACAGCTTGGCGGTGCCGGATGAGGGTGGCTATGGTAAGGGACACAAGCCATTCTGCCCAACCCAACAGAAAATCCAGTTGATGAACCGCTTTTTAGGGACATGTTTGCAAACAAACATAGTGAACAAGACTCTGAGATTCCATTGTCTCCGAATTTGTATCATGGCAGTCCAGCTCCTCTCTACTTCCACGAGCTGAAGCTCAGCCACACCCGTCACCCTCCCCCCCCCCCCCCCCCTGGCTCAATCAAAGATCAAAGAAGCATCTGCGTCAAATCACAGATCATTGAACTGCCAACAAGTACCATAAGACTAATCTGAAGCCAGTCACTTTGTTGTTAGGAGGATGCTCAATATATTACACCAGAAGTGGGTCAGCAATGACGATACATCCATTTTGTGGGGTAGTAACTGTTGCACAGTAGCCTGTAAAACCAGGCTCTGTACACACTAGCCTGGCTAGACAGACCCGTTAGGGGCGACAAACATTGTTCATGTGGCAGATCAAACTCACACCTGTCCTGGCAATCCTGTTTGCCGTTTTTCAGTCTGAGTGCGTATATGAGATACATATTGCAGAGCCAATACAAAGGTGGACACTTACCAGATCTATTGCTGAGCCATGTACTGGCATGATGGCGGTCATGATTGCAAGAGACGTGGTCATGGAGAAGCGTATCCCGAACATCGGCAAAAGAGATTGGGCACAATATATGTGGAGATTTTGCCAGCCTACTCTTTGTACCGAGACATCTGCTTCTGAATGTTCGGTTCCAGATAGGCTGCAGCAAGTCCAGTCAAGTAGCGCATAGAGAGCCAACAACCAATGTCAAGTGGCCCCCGGTCACCGATAATCATCGACATGATACAACTGGTCCCCTCCTGTGGCAGAATGTGTGGACGACCTCCCCTGTTGACGTTTCCAGACGACCTCTTGCGCCGGGCAGACCTAGCCCGTGCCTGACACCGATCCAGCAGACAAGGCAGAACTTATCCTGACACTGCCTTCTCCCCCACTTCACATGACACATCAACTAGCCAAACCTCTTCCGGGATGTCAAATAGAAAAATATTATATGGTACTCCCGAGGTGTCATCCCGCTGGAGACGCCAGGACTGGCAGCCTCAAAGAGTGGACATGGCGGTAGCGGACAAGAGATAGGATGGTGACTAAGCTACTACATGGGGATGGTATGCTAGCCGGCCAGGACACCCTACTACACCGCTACTCTCGCTTGATTAGTATCCGTGCTTTATTAAAATTGGAGTTGTCCATCAAAATGAACTACAAGTTCAAAATTTCGTATTAGAGCCCGAAAATTTGCGAACTATACTTTTATGGACTGTATAAACATTCTTGCCAAATCCTACAAATTTTATTGGACATGAAATACAAAGCAATGGATTTTGTTAAAGTGTCGGTGGTTTTGGGTACTCGGGGCGGATTCTTGTCGAATAGTTATTCGAATTTCCTGAGAAACCTTTTATATTCTTGGTGGGCACACCTGTCAGTTGAATTCCCAGTACTTACGAAGCTGATCAGACAAGAATTGACTGGAAGCGAATGTATTTTGAACTTGTAGTTCATTTTGATGCACAAGTCTAATTTTCCAATTTTAGTATATAGACCCAATATAGACAATTGTCCTTGTTTGGTCCTTGTGAATGCTTGGGACTTGGATCACGTTAGATTAGAAAAGACTGGTAGGTTGAATTCTCACAAGTCTCCTGCGTTCTGGGGTCGCCTTGACCAAGGCTGGATAACCGAAGGGGCCGTTACCAGGTGTCGAGTCGGCTAAATATATAGCAGAACTGTGTTATCTCCAGGGTTGACTGGAACGGCGGTTGTCAAACGGCAAGCAAAGTTACAATTACCCAACCCAGCTAAGAAATCATGCCATAGGCATGGGTGTCCTTAATCCAGATCTGACATACTATGGAATTTAATTCAATTTGATAGTCACGCATCACCCAGTACAAATAATGTACCGTATTTGTCACACACGCATCCGGTACATTCCAACATTTGAACGGCATTGTCAGCTTGAGGTGCTGGTTGATAGTGCTGGCCAGGTATGAATATGATACACTGAATTGCATATCATATTCATATTCATATCATATTCACTCCCTTAGACTCATATCATATTTGTGGCAAATCGTATTCATATTCCGAGACGGAATATGAGTATATCTTGAATATATTGAAATATATTCTTGGGTACTCCAGGTCAAAATTGTAGGCTTTTGTAGGCTTTGAAATGAACTCCAGGCTCTTCTCAAAGACTTAATCAAACATCCAGAGATAGCGTAGGCCTGACAGGACATGTTTGGAGAGTCGGCGTGCTCTGACATCAAGGTCACAACAATGTGGATTATGCCTTGTCCGACCGAACTTTGTTAAACCCGGTGCAATGAATGTTCTACATTGGCTCTTGAGCTGGCAAAACCAGTGATTTGCTGTACTTGAATTTATTTGAATCATGACCGAAACCGGACTTTCGGTGGGTCACTGTATCTAAATATATTTGAATACGCCAACCCTCGTATTGTGTTATATTTATATTTTATCATATTCATATTCAGCCGTATTCATATTCAGATGGAGGCCATGCCGCAACATTGTGTTTGTATGTATTCGAATCTATTCAAAATATATTGTGTCGTATTCATATTTTGGCTAGCAATACTGGTTGATCTGCCATGTTCAACGGCACCGAGGAGCAGATTATTAACACCCTTTAGGAAAGTTCAATTTATACACAGAATGTTGGCCCATGGAGCATCATTGGCCATGGGTAGACAATCCAGTTGTGAGACAATCCGGTTGCGTGGGACAGTCCGGGTGCGTGGGAGAAGGTTTGGAATGCTTTCAAGCCTATGAGTACGAAAGGAATTAATGTGTTGAACGAAATAAACCATAAGTACGAGTCATGCCGTGCATAATATTCATGACATCAATAGGGGTGCTCAATTCTTAGTTCGACCCAGGTCGGGTCGGATTTTAATTCAATATTTGTACGAACAAATAAGGATGTTTAAACTCCGCTGTCTGCTGATTGATCGGGCACCATCTCTGATGCCGCAGCCCACCAAGGCGCAAACCCAATCGGACGCCATCTACGTGGCGGAGGGCCTCCTTGCGGCCTCAGTTGCCCTGGAAGATGATGATCTAGACCTGGAATTCACGGACGAGAATATAGAGGCATTTGAAGCTGATCTCTTAATGGATGATGGCATATCAGAGATCCTTGAGCTTTCCGCACTCAATTGGATGGAGATTGCTCAATGTATGACCGGTGATGGAACCCGGGGTTCTTACGACCAGATACCAAAGTCAGCAGATTTTTTTTCTGTCTGCTTGCAAGCACCGGATCGCGAATTTCGTCATATGTTCCGGTACGTGTTAATTAGATCTTGCATGCCTTGGTCTGACAATATCCAGCATTGGCAGAGACATGTTCGATTGGCTGGTTGGAGTCCTTTCTCAGAATCCAATCTTCCAATCCCATGGTCGGCAACCGCAGCGTCACGTCAAGTATCAGCTCAGATGCTTTTTGGTACGCTATGGCGCGATTGGGTCTGACACCCTTGGCACTGCTCAAAAACTCTCCATCGGTTTTGGCACTGTCTTTCTGTATTGTCGCCGAGCTCGCCGTGCTCTGCGCGAATTGCGTTCAACTCGTGTTGGATGGCCAACTCCTGGTCGAAAGCTCGCTATCAAAACACATATCAAAGACGTCTCCGGCTTCTCTCGATGTCTCGGTGCATGCGATGGTTCTCTGGTCAACTTTGACGAGATTCCGATCCATGATGGCCCTCACTTTATGTCTCGGAAGAAGTGTTTTGGGGTATCTTTGTGCTTGTAAAACTATTTTGCATTCTTTCTAACACATGTGACTCGTAGACAAATATTCAAGCAACCTGCGATCATGAAAAGCGGTTCACATCTTTCGAACTGGGGTGGCCGGGCTCGGTCACAGATGTCAAGATCTTCAAGAATTCGGATCTATGGATGCGACGTCATCTCTACTTTGAGCCTGGGGAGTACATACTTGTCGACAAAGGTATTACATGTCCTCATTTGTCCTACTGGATGTTTAATGTGCTCTGCCAGGATATCCTTCCAGCCCCTTCACCGTTCGACCATTTGATGAGCCAGAAATTTCCGCTGCTTTGGATCAGGACAAAGAGCGTATGCGGGCATTCAATCTGCGCCTTTCGGGTGTTAGAATCATAATTGAACACGCCTTTGGTCTTTTGAAAGGTCATTTCCCTTCGCTTCGTGGAATGGGTCCCCACAAAGACATTCAGGAAATATATAAGGCGATAGAGGTCCTCATTGTCTTACACAATATGGCCATTGACTTCAAGGATCACCCCGACATCGCGTGGCGTCTCGATGAGGATCCTGGTGACCAGGAGGATGAAAATGATGGTGATCGAGAAATAATTATTTTCGATGTGGTCGGGGACGCTGAAGTGCCAGCATACGAGACAGATATTTATTTGAAGGAGCAGGGGAGGATAAAACGACTCGCGATACTTGATAAACTATTTTAAGCAGTGTAAAACTAGTTACAACGAATGTATGGGGAATTAGCAATAGTATCAACGACGTTTACGATTACGAAGTGAAAAGACTGAGAAGATAAGCATTGGCTGCAACCTTAACATTTTCGTCAGCGCCCGGGATTCCTAAAACCGTGGACGCCATGTCCACCTTTCCTTTCGTTATTTCCAGCTCCAGCTTCTCACGGTCGAGCTTGAGCCTGGCTTCCAGCATGGTGTTCTTCTCCTCGGAAACCATCTTCATCTTCACGAAGTCCCCGAGATTTCCGAATGAGAGCCCCGCCTGTTTCCGAAGGTTCGATGCTGGAGTATGTTTGGGCTCTGAGACCGTTGCAGCTGGCGTCTTAGGGACAGGAGGAGCTCGTGCCCGGAGATCTGGGTGAATATTGCTGTCGGAATTGTCGCTGTCGTTCCCCGACTCATCGATGTCAGAGATGGCGGATGCCGAGTTTCGTATGACGGGGCGGGAGACCTTGGCACTAGTTCCAAGACTTTGAACTAGTCAGATGCAGTTCCTTTTTTAGCTCAAGATGAATATACGCACCGATCATTGAATAGAGTCCACCAGCCATTCTCCTCCCACTCTGTGATAGTAGCGGGCTTGAGAGAACCAAGGACGAGCCCCGATTTACGTGCAGCCACCAGTTTCTTCTTCAAAATGGCTTCAGGGTCATCGCAGTCGGCATCCCCTCCACCATTCCCGGTGAAGCTCTCGAATGCGCGCATCCACGTAAAGGTCTCGAGAGAGCGGCCGTACATCGACTTGATGGAGTCCGCAGAGCGCCGGCCTTTGAATACGAGCTCGGCGGCCTTCATGGAAGGTATGAGTAATATTCCAAGGACAGGTACAAACCACGGACCCGTTTATACACATGCCCGGGATAGGTCTTGTGCTGCGCAAACCGTTTGTCCCCAGCTTCGGTTGGTTCGAGGAGAAACTCGTAGAAGGGAGTTCTTTCGTCCGCTTTCCAGTGGCGAGGCTTCCCGTCTGCGGTCTTCTCGATGTCGGCATCGGAGTCGTCGAGCTCGATGGTTGGTGGATGATTTTCTTTGTCCTTCTGAGGTTTCGCCTTCGATTTCGGTCGTGAAGCCGGCTTGGTCCGTGTCCCCGATCCGCGAGGGCGTCCTCTTCCCCGCTTGACTGAAAGGGATTCCGAGTCGGAGCCGGATATGGTGCGCCTGCGAGTGGTGGGAACTGCGTTATCCACGGTGGGGACGGGCGCGTCGAGCGGGTCAGTGGGCGGCCCCGGGATGTGAGCGGGCATAAGGTGGGCTTAGTATCTTGCGGGGGGGATGTATGATGCAGGCGGTGCTGGGACCATGTCCTTGGGATCGCTGGGGAAGATGAATTGTCCCTGCATGGTACGGCGTGAGCATTGCACCAAAGTGTATATTCCGAAGAACACACCTGGGGGTACCCGTTGTTTTCCATTCTATCTCAATGAACAGGGGCGAATTCTGATGTCTTGAATGCTGTGGCGCGTCGCGTCGCGGCCTGGACCGTACGTACACGAAAACTTGATGAGATGTCAGGAGTTGTGAGTGTGGGAGGCGGGAAAGCTCTCACGGAATAAACGAACGAAACAAGCGACAGCCACGGAACGCGTGAATGCAGAGGACGCGCGAGGAATGTGGGAGCAATACACAAGGTCACGGGCTTGAATCGGCACGGGGCGGAGTTTAAACATCCTTATTTGTTCGTACAAATATTGAATTAAAATCCGACCCGACCTGGGTCGAACTAAGAATTGAGCACCCCTAATAGGCCAATGATTCAATGGCGAATACATGTTTAGGAATCACTGTGTTCTGACAACGGCCGACAGAGACTGGCGACCCGCGTACCAGCCTCCCTGTCATGGGCCTTTATGGGTCCAAGTCTCGGTTTTTAATCCCTTTACATACCCCACTTCGATCTCATTTCCTACAATATCCCCAGAATCTTTTTTTAATTGAGTCATCGGGAACTCAGACCGTTTATGTGATCCTCATGATTTATCCGAAGCGGTTTATCAGTGGGTGCCCCTCAACGTTCTTCATCGTACACGCGTTCGCTTATGGTTCATATAGGTAGGATAATGATATCGCTCATTTTTGTTCTACAATGTGTCGTAAGTGATTCACGGAGCTCAGATAAATCAACTTCATATTATTTCAGGGCCGTCTGGGAGGCGCATTAATGAACATCCTATCAACCTAGAAATACGGGTTTGGCAAGGTCCGTGTGGATTTCGCGATTCAGGCGTAGCTTCACCCTGACTCTAGAGATCAGTTGCTACTTTGGGGTGAATTCATCTGGCCTGATCTTGGCGATAAGTGCCAATCTTCAATCCAGGATCGTCTATGCAAGTAGTGGCGTACACCTTCCAGGCCGCAGCATTGCCGTTTCCCGTCTTTGTTCTCGCCACCTTTATCAATGGGGCAGGGTTAGCCATCCAGGTGACTTGGGAGTCCTCCTCATTTGTTCAGCCACATTTCATTAATTATATTCAAGGACGCGCAGGCAAACAGATACATGGCCAGCCTTGCGGATAGTGGCGTAACCAAAATGGGGTTCGTTCAAGCAGCCTATGGTGAGTCTACATCTTGTGCTCGGACAGTAAGCATCATTCTCATACGTCGCACCTAGGCGCGGGTGCTCTCGTCGTTCCGCTTGTTTTTTCAACCCAATTCGCTCAGCTGCGACATTTGTCATTCCACTACATCGTGTCGCTCGGAGTGACCATGTCGAATACTGTATTTCTGGGTGCTGTCTTCCGTGCAAAAACTCAAGACGCCCATTTGCGACCAAGCGACATGTGAACCACTTTTCACAGAATGCCTAGCTCAGATTGGCCAGGAGACCGTAGAAAAGGGAGAAAGCGAGGCATGTAAGTTTCGACAAATCATTTCAATCAAGGCGGTTCATCTCCTGGCTTTGTTCCTCTTCGTTTATGTCGGAGTGGAAGTCACAATCGGCGGTGAATTTAAAACCCAGATGCTGGTGAACTCCTTCCCAGGCGAGTCTTTCAGGTTGGATTGTGTCCTTTATGATCGTTGTCCGTGGAGGTGGTCCTTCGGCTGGTTACATCTCTGCTGACTTCTATGGTGGTAAGTTTCATGATGTAGTCTAGGATTTTCGGTGAACGAAAAATCCAGGACTCACCCTCGGACGCATCCTCCTGCTACCCGTAAACAAAAAGGTGCGGGTTGATTCACCGTCGCTGTTTATATCCGACGAAAGAATGTTTGCATGACAGATGGGCGAACGGCGTGTCGTATACATCTATGGTCTCGCCGCCATCGCATAAGACAAATATTCTCCTCCCTGATTGGAAGAGAGAGCGAAAACTCATGGCGAAAATCAGGCTCGAGCTCGTCATATGGCTCGTGCCGTCCCTGATCGGCGGCGCGGCATCCGTGTCCTTTGTCGGTGTCTTTGGCCCAATGTATCCGATCGTGATGAACCACGCGGGACGCGTATTTCCACGATGGCTTCTCACTGGATCTATAGGTTGGACTGCCGGGATTGTAACAGGAGGGGCTGCCATTGTCCCGTGTGTCACGGGGGCTGTCGCCTCAAAGACGGGGATCAAGAGCCTGGAGCCTGTGTAGGTGTATTTCACCCCTCTTCAGGTTGAATTCTCACCTCTTTTCGGCACAAGGGTGGTTGCAATGACGGCTGCGATGCTGGTGCTGTGGACTGTGGTCCCGGGTAAAGGAATTTGGAAATAAGTATTTGTAGTTTCTGAGGTATATAGAGCTGTTAAAAGCACCCAAAATCGTCCCTGATTCGCTAGCCACGAGCGATATCTTCCTTGACCTCTCCTATTTTCTCCCCATTCTCTCCATCTGTGCTCTCTGCTATCTCCCATATCGGTGAGGTGGCAAATATCCAACTTCCATAAACTCATTGTGACTTAGTATCAAAAGTTAATCAGTAAAATTTGCCAACCGCTTCTGCAATTTATCAGGAATCTCCGCTCGTCATCCTCATCTGACTTCTCCAGGTCTGATAAACTCAGATTCCGCACTTCAGCATTTTTGGAAGCCCCAATATGCGATGACCCATGAATCAGTAGATGTACTGGGAAGAGTGGCAAAAGGAGCAAAATTGTCCGACCCTTACGTAGACTATGACAAAGGAGGTACAAGTTAAATTGTTATAAGTAGCGTCTGTTTATAAGAGACTATTCGGAGACTTGACTGCAAAATCGAGCGCCTGGACAGAAGGGATCATTTTCAGATTGACAAAGTCTTGAATGACTTCTAGTATGCAGTCAGAGGAGCTGACAGTGCCAAAGAAGCCGAAACGGCGGGCTTTGTCCATGCTAGTAGAGTGTCTGGTCAGTGCTGAATTCTAAGGCGACGATATCACAACGGGGTCCTCACCTCAGATTGACGCGCACTGCATTTTCCAAAGCACCTTGTAAGAAACCAAAGACACGGTCTGCATCCGTGAGCTCTTTGTTCAGGAGGTTGTGCTCTCTCGCCAGCTCCTCCCATGCCTTTTGGACATCTAGTCGCTTGGCCCATTCGACAATAGAAAATCGTCTGCGAATTTCGGTCTGCGGGCCGTAGCTAGTTTCTGATCAGCTTGGACACTTCACATGCTTATCAACCATGAAAACCGCACCCTCTCGGTGTCTCTTCCCCGGGTATCTTGATGACCTCGTACTGCTTTGGATCCAACACCGGTCCCTCCCATTCAACACCAAACACCTTTGCCAATCTTGGCCAAAACTGACTCCAGGTAAAGTGGCTCCCATCCGTCCCATTAAATGCCTGATCTTTTGCGTCTTCAGTCAAGACGGCCCACTCCTCCAAGTACCCATTGAGCATGGCGCTACTCTGATCTTGCAGCGTCTCCCAGGCCTCCATATCACCAGGAAATTCAATCTTGCGGCCCATCTTTTTCGCCACAGCCGCGTACACGGCCAGCGGGAAGATCAAGTTCATGGCGGCGTCCTGGACAGCACCGAGGATGAAGCTAGGCCTGACGACATTCCAGCCCACGCCGGCAGCGGCGCACCACCTGAATAGGTAGTCCTCTTGGGGGTAATAAAAGTTTGGCTCGAGCAAGACGCGGGGGTCTGTCTCTTCGGCGGGCACCTTTGCCGGGCCCAGGTGGACGCCGTACTGCTTTGCGCCCGTCTGCAGCAGCACGCGGCGTGGCACGATGGCGACCTGCGTCAGCGCGGTCAGAAAGTTGGACAGCAACTCCATGTTCTTGATGCACATTTGCTCGGTGTTGGACCACAGCCCCCGGCCCGGCATCGGCGCCACTTGGATGTACGAGAAGAAGAAGACGTGGTCGGCGCGCGTGATACCGTACTCGTGCAGCACCGCCGCAATGGCCTCGGGTTTGGAGAGAAAGTCGACAGAGATGTGCGTCGCATTGACGGGCAGCTGCGTGCCTGCTGGCGGCCGTCGTGAGAGGCAGTAGATTTTGCTCCACCGTGACGGCGACTGCGCCAGCACCCGCACCATATGTTGGCCACTGATGCCATTGGCGCCTGTCACAATGGCCGTGAGGCCCTTGTGCTCGTCGCCGTGGACAGGGAGGCCGTGATATATGCCATGCGACTGGACTACTTGTTGCTTCATGGTTGCCATGGCTTGTGCCATGGAGGTGGCTTCGGTGGGGGGAGGGTGGGAGTGCTACAAGCGGACGCGAGCAGCAGCAGTAACAGCTATTACTTGTTACTCCTATATATCCCTCGAATCAGTGTGTACATGTTTGTTTTTGCACGCCACTGGGCGCTCGCTCATTCCCGAACACATCAGGTTCTTTTTTTCCATCCTAGGCGCGGATTTCTCAGTATCGCAGTTTGACTTTTGAAAGGCCTTCGCTGGGCTGTGTATTCGTACGCCACCGCTAATTCCCGACGTTACAACTGTTTGTTCTCGACGGAGCGCTCACTGGCGCCTACAAAGTTTTAGCTGGGGATGTGTCAACTACGCCACACCCACATCGGCTAGCGGGGACGAGTTGCGTGAGTGTGGCGTGAGTTGCGTGAGTGTGGCGCAAGTTGAACGAGATGCGCAATTCTCGCTTAAAGGTGAGATAATTCCTTCCATTCAACTGGGCTGCCGATCCGATCCCAGTTTTCTGTGGCCGCTTCCTTCCTTCCGCGTTCAGCCACCATGGACGACATCCGGCTAGTTGCCAGCGTCGCGGCAGGCGCCCTGCTCGCATTCCGGGACTCTGTGAGTGAATTTGCAGCTCTCCTTCTGCTCAACTGATCATTTCGACGCTGGTGAAAGCTGTCCCCCCTCTCATTTGTGAATGCCAATCCCGGTATTTTCCTGTCCTCGGACTGGGTGCATCCTGCTCAGCTTCGGGCGTTTCTTGCCGGCTGCGATGTGTCTACCTCGACGTATCAATCCAGATCAATCCACTATTTCTGTCAAACTGGAGCCGTCTCAAGCTTCTGTCTCCATCCGTCCCCAAGAACCACGCGTCAAAACCGAGGATTCGGGTTTGCCTACCATTGATTCGACCTCCCCAGCTTACCCTGCCGTTTGAACGCGTCAATTTGTCGAGAACCATACAGAAATAATTCAAATCCTTCCCTCCGATGACGAGATGGAGGTTGAGGCCTCTGCGGCTGTCTGGCGCGTCTTCAGATCCACCCGACCCATCTAACTCCTTGGATCACAACGATTCCGACGACGAGCCCGGGGATCTCGCGTCTGTGGCCTTGTCAACAACCTTCTGGGGTGACGCAAACATCATCTGTGGCACCGAACCGACAGTGGCGCAAGTGGCATGCAGATACGCCACAGTGGCGCGACATTGCCGAGAGTGGCACAACTCTTCCATGCTAGCCGACGAGTCTGAGTCTGAGTCTGAGTGTAGCATAGTTGGTTGATCCCCATTTTAGCTTTGGGGACTCTTCGCTCTGACATCATTCCCATTCTGAGCCGACCCCATGCCCACGGCCCTTGGAGCGGACAACGCCCGCTCAAAAAGAACACCTGTCTAATATTCATTCCTTCGCCTCTTTCTCATCATCCCGCATTCCAGCAGTGGTCCTCCACTTTTCCGAATCAATGCGGTGCTTGTCTTGGATTCAAAATGGTCTGCCCTGGGTGCAAGCTTCAAGTTGAAGGCCTCCGCAAGAGGCATCAAGACCGAGAGAATATATCATCTAGAAAGTTCCTCTCTGTCCAAAACACCCTCCTCAAGATTCCGCAAGCTCCCTTAATCGCTCAAAACGGTGTTGCAGGCTCCACCCCAATTGCTTTTTCAATGTACTTGACGACGCCGCATCAAGCTCTCGACAAGACGTGACAAGATCAAGATTCAAGACTACGCAACAGCAACTTCTATCCCAACTGATGCTGGCAAGAATTCACACTTGGCCGCAATTATCGCCTACGGTGCGCGGTCTTTATGGTATATTTCCTTCCCATTCGTCTCATCTGTCATCTTTCTGTTCTGCAGATGAGGAGACTGTCTCCTCTTCTGGACTGTATTGTACGTCCACCGCTTCTATTCGCATCTCCATCTCACTGTTGTAGTATCCAAGAACGTCCGTTTGATATCTTGGGATGGGGTGATTTCAGTCCTTACCGGCTTTCACGTCGCTCATGGACAGTTCTTGATCCTGTGGCGATGCGCCTCCCAGTTGAGTAAATCTTTAATCTACTGTCCCCCGAAACCCACAGCTTGACTGATATGGCTTTGATTGCATTTCAGCAGCGCTCTGTGCTCGTTATCGTATTACCTTCCGCACATGCTATCATCCCCTGTGTAAGCTTCGCAGCATTATTCCTGATGATCGTCTCAAGTCTATCGCAGCTATCCCATGGTACGCTGCCATGGATATCTACTGCTGTGTGACAAATCACGTATTTTTTGTCTCGAGCGCATCACCCATGTTTACATTTTGATTTTTAGGTACTGCTTACCCGGCGCGTTTCGGCAAGACACCGTGTCCATTACGCGACTTTTGTCGTGCTCTTAAGTGGTGCTGAGTTTATCACCAACTTAATTTCCAACATCACCGATCTCTTCTTCCTTCAAGGTTTGAGACGTGCTTGAGATGTCTACGTCGTCGTTGACGTTCCAACTGCACGGCTCGAGACATTGAGTATGCGTATGTTTGTGGTGCGCGCCGATACTCCCATGTTCATTCACCACTGACAATGTCATTCAATTTCCCGGCCTTCAAGGTGTAGCTTTCAGTCCGTTCGAGTCCTCGACGCGTCCGAGGAGTAGAGAGAGAGATTCGCAATATTCAGCGTGTTACTTCCTAGGTTTATTCTATAATGAGAGAGTTGTTATTCATTTAGTTTCGGTTCTAATTCTTGACGTGTTCCTGCAGCAACAGCCGCGTCCTCATTTTCTTGATATGTTACATTTACCGCCTCTATGAACCGACAATGTACGGTTTTTCGAAGCTCTTGAATCAGATTTTTGTCACAAATGGCAGTTTTTCTTCGCCAAGTAGCCGTCTAAATAGCAGCCCTGGGACTGAATATTACTCGTATCGTGAGCAGAGGTCCTGATATTATGTATACATGTTTATGATCACCTCAATATAGCTCCTCTTTTCTCTTGTATGCCGTGTGTCAGCCCCACGCTTTCCCGAATTAGTATTCAGTTCGTTCATATTCATTGAAGCTCACACCGGTGACCTGGTTGCTGCCCGACCATCCGGGTGCATTAGCTTTCACCTTCTATGCATTCGTCGCGGTCCTTCAATGTCTCTTGGAAATTTCGGAGCTCTGTCTCTGCATTTCTCTATCACAAATATCACAAAATGCTGTGCGGTAGTTATATCCACCTATCCGTCTTTTACACGTCACTGAGGATGCTCGCGAATTCCCGACGGAATCAGAGTTCGCCACTTAATCCGCGACCCATTGCCACCCACCAGCTCTTAGCTTTGCTAGGCGTCAAATAAATTATTACCGGTGTCAACGAGCAGGTCAGTGTGATCCCTGTTCAACTTCAACCGCCCAATGAGGCGACTCCGAGTCGCTGCCCTCACCCCCCACACTGTGAGTCTTCAACCCTTTCACCGGCCGGTAACCCAATCCCGTTGTTTCGGTTGGCACTTCTCACATCTATTTTCTTCATCACATTTTATTGCAATTTTCATATATAATGGCAATCGCAAAAAAAAGTTTTTGGAAAGAGCTGAGGTGCCGTGCGTTCGAGCTGGGCGGTCCGCCTTTTTTGGATGTGACTTGAAAGTGTGACACGACGCGTTCTTCCTCGCTACGCCGCCACTTTGCTACGCCCATGTACAACGACTACGGCTACGACACCAGCAACTTCGTGGACGAATACGACAACGACAGGCCTGAATCAAGCCTTGACCCAGATCCCGAGGACCCGGGGCTTCCTGGTGAACACGAAACAGATCTATCTTTTGGAAGGCACTTATTGATGATTTCCTCAGTGTCGGAGTACAACGACGGTCAAGGAATCAAATATGTTGTTACTTTTCACCCAACTCTCCCCCCTCTCAAAGCCTCTGAAAAGCGCCGACGAAATGCGCGTGCGGAGGCCATCAAGTCCAGTACCTACGTTCACGAGAAGTTTTCGCTTGCCGAGGTCATCGAAGCCTGTATCCTGGCAATTGGCCGGGACCCCCAGCTCTTGCAATTCAAAGTAGTCGGCACCCAGCTACGCACTACGGCATTCACGATCAAATATTCTATCCCTGGCCGTTCTGCGCTAAAAGATATGCAACTCACCACAACGGGACATTACGACGAGCTCAGCAAGGAAGCTGTGAAGAAGGGCAGTCCAGAGGTGAAGCTTGAGATAACAGAAGATGTAAGTCGCTGATTGCCCATCGCCTTCATTGTACTAAACCTGAGACGAGCCGAAAAACGTGTCTACCGTTCCTGCAAACACGAACAGTCAGGCCAATGATGGGCAGAGCGAAGATGAACTGGCCTTGAGCCCGCAGCAAAAGAAGCGCAAGGTGTGCCCGTCCACCGACTCGTGTGCTTATCTCATTTTTTTCACCTCACAGGCGAAGAAGAGGAGATTGCGGAGACCATTGTGCAGCTCAAAGCGACGTACATGTGCGCCGATAAGCGGTGTAGCTCACCGACCTGCTTCCTCGGCAATCCTACGGGCCAGCATGTCCGGCTTACCCCCATGCATCTCAGCACCTGGGCGTCAGCCATCGTACGTGGTTCCAAATCATCACCACCCTGATCCGAATCATATTTCAGCTTGCGAAGCACGAAGACGTCGACTTGCAGACCCCTCCGACAGACAAAATGTTCTATCCCCTTGAAGGTCACGACGACGCAGACGACATCAGTCTCCTTGCTCGCCGTCGCAACCAGTCAAACAAGGTGCCAGCGGCTACCACCAATATCACAGTTAATCCAGACTACAATGGTCTCGTAAATCTCTTTCAGTCAATTCAGAACCCGCGTCCCGCTACCCCAGTCCACTATCGCACTCCTGCCCATCCTCCCTCGCATCCCCCTTCGCCTGTCAAGCCTGCAGCCCTGACCTTCGAAGCGTTCTGCGAGGCTGCCGGCATCCCTCACCTCATTCCGAAGCTTGTCATTCTCGAAATTGATGGCCCGCATCTCCTCGAATTCATTGGCGACACTGACCTCGACAAGTATCTTTCGGTTGGACAGCGTGCCAGTCTCCGTTACGCCCAGTTGCAATGGAAGAAGGGCCTTGTTCGGTAACGCATCCATTGTTTTTTATTTTGTAAGGTGTTTTTACTCGCCATCCGCATTGTAATCCTACGTTCTGCATTGTAGTCCTTCGCATAGTTCTGTATAGTTCTTGTGGCGCCTCTGTATTCCGTGTCTCAGCAATACATATTTGCATTTGCACTGTCAAAATCAGATGAATTGAATCCAGAGCCTACAGACATAAGAGAAGACAAGAAGCGAAGCTATGGATACGAGAAGCGAAGCTACGGATAAAGGAGAGTCGTCCACATCTAAATAAGCCCACAGTGGCGCCAAAATCCCCAAGTCATGTCGGGCGTGATAATCTGGAAGGCTCTGTAGAGCTCGTAATATGCGGCCGAGGCAGGAAATGCACCAATACCAATGCGACGAAGGTAGGATTTGATAACAGAGAAGGCTTGTTCGACTGGCTGGAAATGAGGGGAGTAGGGGGGCAGATATTCAATTTTGCAGCCTAAAATGCGTCAGAATGGGAAAGAAACAAGGAAAGCAAGGATTACCAAAAGATTCAACAAGGTCACGGATCTCCTGCGAGTGGTGTATGCGTGCATTGTCCAACAGTAAAACACTCTGTGGTGCAGGAAACGGGTTCATTACAGGAAGCTGTGAGGTATTAGAACAGTCTACCAGAGGCAAAAGAACTCACCAGATCATGACGAAGGAAATCAATAAATGTGTCGCGGTCGAAGGATCCTTCTACGACACGCGACGCGATGATGCCCTGGTCCAATGCACATGCACAGATACCCGAAAAGCGCCGCTTGCGCACAAATGGCGCGCTAATCTCCACGCGCGAGCCTACCGGCCCTCTGCCCCACAATCTCGCGTAGATTCTATCATCTTTCGACATCTCATCAGTGGACACAAGATAGTGCGCCGGATATTGCGCAACACGATGGAGGAATATGCCTGCTTGCAAGGGATCTCGCTCCGATGCCATTCGCTGTACTCGTTTGACGTTGAGCCCTGCTCGTTCGAACGTCCGATGGATGGTGGTGATTGACACGGGAAGATGGCGGTATTTCTCCATGTAGTGTTGGTACTCATCAAGGAATGTGGTTGGTTTGTGTTTGGCCAGCTGAAGCAGGTAGTTGGCATCGGAGACTGCAAGGATTCGGGGGCGACCGGGGTTTCGACGACGAGCTCTAGCTACGCTGCCAGTTTGGCGGCGTCTTTCCCTGGCGCGATAGAGTGTTCTTGTCGAAAAATCGCAGATCTCGGCTATTTCGTCTCGTGTATCACGTCCGCGGGCCAATAGACGAAGTCCAATACGTTTGGCGTCGTCGCTGATCTTGCGATTGACCATGGAGGATGGCCTAGCGAGTAAGAACAAGGAAGAACGCGTCGTGTCACACTTTCAAGTCACATCCAAAAAAGGCGGACCGCCCAGCTCGAACGCACGGCACCTCAGCTCTTTCCAAAAACTTTTTTTTGCGATTGCCATTATATATGAAAATTGCAATAACTCGAACCTTTCCCTTTTCGTACTTCCAGATTGTGAAAGGCTATAGGTCACACGAGGTCTCAAAATACCAAGGTATATTTGGGGGGCAAATAGGCGTCGAGGGGAATACGGGTAAGTAAGTAGTTAGGCTGATACGAGTCAAATATAAGTGAAGTACATAGGACATATAGGGAGGAAACAAATAAGATTTCAACTAATAATGCTACTCTATAAGAGTGCATTCACCGAGGATTCCAGATCAACCCAATGCACAAGTGTATAGCCTACTAGCCCAGGGGATGATACTGTGTCCACCGTAGAAACACGTCCAGATACTTATACAACTGCCAAGAAACAATTACAAAGCCAAAACACAATCCCAGTGAGTCAAATGTCTGTTTATCCCCCTCTTTAACTGTGTTTCCGTTGGTTGTTCTTCCGAGAATCGCCTCCCATTGGTTCCCAAGTGAGAGCACACCATGTTCCCTTGTCAATTACGAGGCAGGAACCTGTCAGCAGCACCCCTGTATTATTCAGAGGGTGTGTTGATCACCAATAGATCAACACTGCACTCATTCAACATGTTTCCGCTTCAACTCAAGTCTCCCCTCAGTTCCAAGTGCAGAACTTGATAATACTTCTTTGTAGGTCTTGGGAGATACCCATTTCTGAGGTGTTTCCCAGAAAGGGTTCTTGAGAAAAAACGTTGGAACACCTTTAGAGTTGTGATCTGGATCCTCAGAATAGCTGACCACCTGTTTCGGTGTATCTGCATTTAACGGAAACCGGCAATTCTAACACCCAACACACTTGTGACCTAGTGCAACCTCCTGGTGTCTCAACGCAACACAATACATTGCCTAACTCCTGTTCCCTTGACCTGTTTCCATTGTTTAGGTGGATGTTGGAAACAAGTCAAACAAAGTTCTTGACTTGTTAATTGGCTGCCCATTCCCTGACAGTTTTCAGGGTGAGACTTGCCAATGGACGTCCTAATTCCTCAGAGCGTCCACCTGTTTCTCTGTGGTTTGCCCAACAGCTACCAGGAACCAGTACTGTTGCATACGTCGAAACACTTTCGAACGCGCCTAAACTTGTGTGATTCCACCAAGATTTGAGTGCGCAATGAGCGCGACAAGAGGGGAAGTATCAGATGCTTCTTCTTCATCAAAATTGATGTAGTGTCATTACATGTGCAAACAGCTGTAAATTTTAGTAAGTAGTGTCTTGGGAAAGCCCGCAAACTGATCAGCTCATAATGTCAGCATGTATTGTCATACAACATTCCTCTTGTGCCAGTCATTCTGAAGCTATGGTATTGCACGTTAAATCTGAACAAGATGAGCCGCCGCTTCGCTCTGGCAGTCTTCAAGAGTCAACAATGAGGAAGATCAAATTTCAATTCCATTAAAATTACTAGGCTATTGAGACAAACTGTAGAAAGTTCAACAAAGGTCAAACATGCCGAAGGAAAACCAAATACAACAACAGCAGGGTCCGTGGGTTTGAGCCCAGGCCCGAAGAGATGCTATAATGAAACCAGCTCCTAAAGAACAGTAAATTGAACATGAAAGGTTTACCAGCCCAAACACAGAAAAGAAATGATTTGGTTGCTGGTGCTTAAAGGGTGCAGGTTTCATGTGGTGAGACGAACTGATTGAGGGTATGCTGTTTGCCTGTGAAGATTTGAGAGACAACCTCTGTGGTATCCAGTCAGGGAAATGGAGGAGCAAAATCGGAATTTGACCAGTGTAGCATAGAGAGATTGCGATGAATGAAGGCTCAAAGTCAAGCCAGTGGGTGTCAAGTACTTCAGTGGTGACACTGGTGAGGCCTTCTGGATTAGTTGAGGACCAGTGGTCAAGTATTGATGGAGAAACAGAGAAACAGAGATCAAGACAATGTAGAGAGGGATTTGATGGTTGTGAATTTGAGGACCAGAGAACCATATCCAGCATGCAAAGGCCCCAGAAAATGCAACCCAGAGAGTGTGTGCAATATTAAGCCAATAAGTGTAGACACAAGAATCAGGGGGATGTTAGGTGCATGAGTGACAGGGAATCTGCGGTATTTATGCATGGAATATGCTCAGGGGATATAACTGGGGCCCAAGCTGCAGTTTCTGCGACATGTCAGCTGTAATGCCCAAATGTATTTATCTGACAACTTCTGAACCATGAGATCAACATGGCTTGTTTTATGGGGTTAAAATATTTGATTGTGCAGAGAACTGTCCAAATGAAAGAGGGTGACTGTGGGTTTGTGCTGTTGTTGAATTCCTATGTGGACCTTGACTACTGCAACAAAGTCTGCCTACTATGAGCTCAAGGTCAGCTGAGGTTCTCAATGGTTATGTATTGAGGCAGCTCGGCAAAAAAATAAATGAAAATGGAGCACAAAACCAGAGCAAGACAAAAGGATATCAGATAAATGGAGAAGGATAGAAATATTTACAAAGAATCACAGAGCATTTCGTTAAAGAATGGTTAATTAATGGCACAGTTTGTAGTGGGTCATGGGATGTGTATACCGTGGATATTGCTGTCGGGCAAATGGGGATAATTATGGCAGAAAACAAGAGAAAGAAAGAAGCAGTAAGGATATATGGTGATCTTGCACAGGTTTCATAGGATATCATTAAAGAACAGTTAATTTGCTGCCTGATTTTGATACTATTTCTCTTAAACTCCCCCCCCCCCCCCCGCCTTCAATGTCACCAGGTAGTCAAAGCACAATTATAGGGGCTGCTTCTTTCTTCCACTAAGGTAGGCGACATCCGCATCCATCGAGTCACATGATCACCAGTGTGACAGCATCTTCCTGCCTTTACTAGTCAGCGATGGTGGGTCACACACAAAAACTAAAACCACAGAAAGGCTTAGATTAACCAAAGGAACAATCCTGTGGTTCCAGATTTTGAATATCTAGCCTCAATCAAAAGTTTTTCACCTATTTTTCAACAAATGCTCAGAAGCTTATTTCCATTCCAGCCATATAGCTTTATGTTTTTTCTCCCAAAATTTCGTACTTCCACATAAGGAAATAACACGGTCACGTGGTTGATCAGCGACACGCAGCCAAAGGACTGTCGGGAGGGTGTATTTTTGGCTTATAGCATTGAATACCAGGCTTAGTGGATGTTCCCTGTAAATTGCATGTCCCCACTGGATATAATTACCACAACTGTGATTCAGAACTTCAATATAAAGCTGACTGTTGTTGCACAAAGCACTACTGCAACCAATGGGCTGGGAAAAAAGCCAGTTTGATTGATAAAGGTTGTGTTGCAAAGATTTGGAAGATGATTGAATGAGCTGCACTCTACTTCCTCAAGAATTGAACTTCACTGAAAGTTTAAGGCCATGCTGGAAATGTGCTGCTCAGAGTCTATTGCTAGATGTTGCAAGAGAGTCTATCACTGGTATCTCTTGAGCTTCTGAGCTTCCAATTAAAAACTTTTTCTACTTGGCTGCTCTGACCCCCAGGCTCAAGAATCTTGAAAAACATGATTTATTTTTTGCAAAATCTGAAATTTCGCGCTTTCCCACGTTACTATCACGCATCAGTCACGTTCACGTGATTCGATGGATGCGGATGCCGCCTACCTTACCATGCCTGTCTTTGCAGTGCTTCAAACACACCCAGCTGTGAAGGAGCCAGACCTACAGCAGCTACTGCAATTTATTTGATTAGCTGCTCAGGTCAAGAACAACATTCTCCTCTGCCAGCACCATTCAGTGTCTCCTCAAGTGTGCACCTGATGTCCTGCCTCCTTCTACCATATCTTCCTTGTCGGATGCCTGTACCTCTTAAAAGATATTGACAGCTGCTGGGAGATGCTCAAGGATGATGTATGGCAATTTCTATCTGTTGAAGAGGTCACACAGGAGGATGAGAAAGCATTCATTAACTACAGCTGGGTGCACGGGTTCTGTGTGTATTTTTATACATTTTATAGGCAGCGGGTTCCATTTACACTGATGTAGGCTTGTCTATACTTTACCCACCTAACACTCACTGTAACAAATACAGCCTTGAAGATGGGTTTGTACCTCTATAGTATCATATCCAACCACTCCAATTGCTTGTACTTCCCCCAAACCCTTTTCACCTAGCTCAAATTGACCAAACATGGTGGTATTGGTGTGATAAATTGGATATTCAACCTAGCACCCAATTGCCCTGGGCAGATATACAGCCCTAGAAACAGTGTAGTCACCTTCTATAGCATTATGGATGACCACTCCAATTGTTTCTGCTTCCCCAAAACAACTTCAGTGAATCTGCATTGACCAAACATTGATGGTGGGATTTGTGGTCTATCTGAGCACCAGATTGCCCTGGGCACATATACAGCTTCAAAAATAGGGTGGATTCCTTGTATAGTATGATATTCAATCACTTCAATTGTCTGTACCTCCCCAAATAATATCTGGCTAATGCAAACTGACCAAACATTGATGGTGGTATTGATGCAGTCTACCTAATCACCCTGGGTAGATATACAGCTCCAAAAAACATGGTGGATACCTTCTATAGTATGCTGTTCCAAATGCACTTTTATTATTCCCCACCTTTTTTCACACTTTCACCAACTTTTATTGTAAATTTTACAGCTTTCCCCACAACTTTGCTCACTTTTGAAGCTCAAAATAAGGTGGGGATCTCTGATGTTTTTCCTCTACTTTTGTTACCGTACTTACAATTTCACCAACTTTTGTTTTCAACTTCACCAACTTTTTCAGTTTGTAAATTTCCCCACAACTTTTGGGCACAATTTTTTTTTATTGCTCCAATTGACACCTCTAGCCATCTGAATACTAGATCTCGACTCCCCACAGGCCTAACCATGCTAGTTTCACCCCAGGAGTGGAAATACGGTAAGCACAAACTTCAAACACGATCACGTGTTACCCGGGCTGGCCAGGTGCGATCAATTTGCCCACCAAATGAATGTACCATCGGGCACTGCCATTTCTACCCGTCAAACCGGTGAAACAGGTGGAAATGGCAGTGCCTAATGGGACACTAATTGATCTGGACCATCATGGAAAGCTTGGCTTCCTGGTTGAGCTTGGAGGCCATTGCCTCAAGCATCAGACATGTTTAGCAGGTAATGTAACTCCTTGATGGGAGCCCAAGTATATTGAGGAATTACAATGAATGAAGCATGTAATCTAGGTACAAGGGGAGTAAGGGGAGTAGGAAGGAATAAGCCAGTAGCAGCAGAGGAGGGGGAGGATAAAATAATGGGACAAGAACAGAAGTAAAGAGGGAAGCAGTAGTAGGCAACCTACTGGGTAGCAAAAAAGCACAGTACAGAACTAGTGGCACAAGAGACATTTAGTTCCTGTATACATATGAACACGACAGAAACCATGGTGTGATTCTTTCCCAGTGGTACAAGAGAATTTGCCACTGGCCCCAACATGTACATGCTGCACAAACTGCTGGGCTTGCAGAAGCTGCTGCCACACCTCTTTCACTACTTGGGCCAAACAGGCTGCTCCCACACAGTCCACAGCACCCTCTCCACGCTGCCTGACCCTGACCCCAACAAGCCCTCACACCACGAGATGTACACCCTCCTGAATTCGATCAGAGTGCCCACAACACATGCCTGCGCCGCCAACCCCTTCAACGCCAACACACCTGTCACCTTCCTCACCGCCTGGGCAGAACTACAAGCTGCCCTATGTGCCGACCCACCTGCCTCCCCTGCCCAACCCACCTTGCAGTAACCACCCATGCTACACCCCATTCTGCTGCACCCAACCCAGTGTGCCGTCTATTCCAGTTTCCCTCCACTTAGGATCCCCCCACCCTTTTACTTCTTATTATCTTACTTACCAGGGCCTACCCTCAGGAGGCCTACACCACCAACTACCTTACACCCGAATCCGTCTAACCTACTCACAGGGCTCCATGCGACTCACTTAGTCACCACTGTCCATCCCAGCCTAAAGTCGGTAGTCAGACATGTTGGGCTAGTCCCAGATCCGCTATCGAATCCCGCGCGACAATCCGCCATGGCGTGCGAAAAGAAGAATGAATGCGGTACATATCCCCCGAAACTGCTCCTGATCCGTCTAACTCTACTGCCAAACAGGAACAAATACGCCTCCGCCAACTACCGCATGTGCCCCCCCTCTCCAGGCAACGTCCTTGTCGCCTGGGTCCTCTTGCCCCTAGCCCGGATTCTCTCCCCAATCGACACTTCCTTGTCTCCGCCATCCTCGTCGTTGTTCTCATCGACCCAAGCGCCTTCGTCTTCGTCGGCCATCCTCGTTTCTTCCGCTGCATGCGACGCACTTTCTTCTTCCCGGCTCGGTTCTGCCTCTTCCAGCAGCGCCACTCCCCCCGCTGCGATGGCCTCCTTGTTGTTCACCCCGTTGCATTGTGCCGCTTTGTACGCCTTGAGCGAAGACCCCTTCAGTGCCTGCAGGGGACACAAGTGTTGCGAGTTATACTCGCCGTCCAGCTCCTGTTCGTAAATAGTCTCAATGATATACAAATTGAGCAGACATTCCTTGACTCGAAATGCGCCCGACCACTCCGGCAGGATCTTCTTCAAGGTAAGAAATGTTTTCTTGTACTTTGGGTCCAACACCTGGACCAAGTCGCTGGCTTTGAAGACAACTTTGCCCACCTTTGAGTCCAGTACGCGTCGGTCGAACACCGCCTTGCGCGCCACCCTGTGCTTCACCATGCGCGCATATCCATTGAAGCACTGCTGGCTGGCGTACGCCTGCTGTGCATTGATGTCGTCCATCGAGATGGCGCTCGAGGCTGCATCCACCCCTGTCGCCGTGGTATTGATGACCATAGTGAAGAATAGCTCATTTGAGGTGTGGTCCAGCATCCTAAGAATGCGATTATTGAGTAAAAATATCGCAGTGTCGAAATGGTCTGGCCAGTTTGCTGGGAGGTGTTCCCATTTTTCTATCTTCTTCCAACCTTCCTCCCTCAGGTCCGGCACGTACAGCCTCTTTAAAATCCCCAGCAATATTCTGTTAGTCCCTTCGACCAACCCGTTCACCCATGGCGAGTATTTTGCTATGACGTGTCTTCACGCCGTACACTCTGCATATATGATGTACTACTTTGTTGATGAAGTGGCTCCCTCCATCGGTCTGGAAGGTCTCCCAGGGCGTATACCTGTTGAAGAGGGACTCGACTGCGCCCTTTGTTGTAACTGCTGAACCGTGAGTTTTGTACTTGAATCCAAATACACGCTGCGACACTGTATCCAGATATAGGCCGATTTCCTTGTAACCGCCACGGCCTTTCGGCATCGCCAAATAGTCGCCCACGAGCAACTCGAAGGGGTGTCGTCGCGTGATAGGTTGAAGCAGAGTGTGCAGGTGCGTTGATCTGAAGTTCAAACACTCCCCACAGTTCTGAATCGCGTCCATGATTAGTTTGTCTATTGCCGGTGTTTTGAATCTGTCGGTGAGTTTTAGCTTCATTGAATCGCGGCCCATATGCCCGCCCTCCTGGTGCTCCTTCTCTGCCTGCACCCTCATTTTGCTAGGTGTCAGACACTCCACGCGCGCGCGCACCCTCCGTGACTTTCCACTACCTACGTGCCACAACTTGCCGCCTTCCACCATGTACTCCCGCGCCCGATGTTTTGCACGTCGCACCGTGCTGTCACTCCCCCCATTCGCTATGGTTTCCAAAGCCTCTATGGCCTGCAGGAACACCGGCACTCCTGTGAACCGTGTCTTCAACGCAGGCACGTCCCCTTCCGCTACTGTGTACAGGTTGAAGACCAGTCCAATGCCCGCGAACCAGTCACATTTCACAGACCACGCACTCCCATCCTTCTCCGTCCGCTCGACGTTGGTGTATTTCCGGCTGAGTGCATCACCAACGAAATTGACCACGCCGGGTAGGTGGCGTATTTCGCGTATATCGTGCCCCATCACCGCCTCGAGCCATTGTGCGTGAGTCGTTGACAAATTAGTGCTCATCACTGTGTCCCACAGGGCTTGGCAGTCAGTCTCGATTTCGATTGGAAATCTGTACGTTGTGTCGGTGAACTTGTCGAGCGAATATTTGAGTGCTGCAAACCCCAGCAGGTAGGGTTTGTACCATTCCCTCGGCCTGCGAAGTCCTCTTCAATGCGAAGCCGATGGGGTGCAGACGACTCACCACCCTTCCACCTGGCAGTGTCGTATCGAAATGCTGACATAGCATCCTGCCAAAGCCCTCCTTCAATTCATCCATTGTCACCACAAATGGCCTTCCATCGAACACCGGGCCCTTCAGCACCAGTTCTGACGTCAACGCTGCCTTCAGCCGCACAAATGTTGTTTGCTGCGGTGGCCCCCACTGCTGTCGCAACTCAACTGCTCTCATCCTCCTCCTCCATTTGCCTTTCGACCCCGCCGTAATTTTTGATCAGCCCCCGGAAGTGCCTGCAAAGCCTCAAGAACGACTTGAGGCTCAGCAAGTCAGGCGGTGTCTGCCAACCTACAATTGCAGTGAGCTTTGTTAAATCAGGCTTGATACCGTCCGGCCCGACGTGGTTGCCTGCGAACATGGCCTTCGTCATGAAGAACTTCATTTTCGCAGCTGACAACGAGAGATGGTGCCCCCGTACACGTTGGAAGACCTGTCGTAAGTCGGCCATTTTTGTGTTGAAATCATCCCCTGCCATGCCTCCGTCATCTACAAACAGCTGGATTTTCGTTCCGACCAGGTCCCCGAGCACTCCCCCTGTTGCCGTGCTGAACGTTGATGGGGCTCCTGTCAGTCCCATTGGCATCTTACAATACGTGAAGTATCCCCGGCCCTAGACATAGAAGCAGAGGTATGGTCGTATCTCGTTGGCCGTCGCACATGCATAGAAGCCCTTGGCGAAATCAAATACTGACACCCAGCGGTGGCCCGAGAGCATGCCCTGCTTGTGCTGAATGTCGCCTTGCAGCATTGCTGCAACCTTCGTTTTGATATTAGGCTCGCGGTAGTCGTGACACACGCGCCATGATGGCTTCTTCTGGTCGTCCACATGTGGCGCAACGGGTGGCCTTTCCGGTAGTGTGAAGCTTGCTGGGATTCCTGCTGCAATGCATTGGTCATTGATTTGATGCTGGAACTCAAGGATCGTGTGTGTTTTGCCGTTCTAGTGAGTCTTCTGTGCTAACGTAGTCGGTGACACGCATTTGACATCTTTAGGATTGATGCCTTCAATAATGCCTGCCCCAAGCATCTTGTTGATCACCCCGTTATACCACTCCTTCTGAGCTGGTGTTGTCGGCCGCTGGTGCACCTTTGTGCTGAATGTTGTGTCCTTTGGTATGTTCATGGTGTGTTCGGCTCCCAGTATTGGCATGATCTCCTTCATGGACAGTGCGAAGCAGTCCGCAAATTCCGTAATGAAGTCGCGCACCGTGGCGCGCTGCGTCTCGCTGAGATCGGTGCCAATTGTCACGGCGTCCAGCACCACTGGGACCCGCTTTGGATTGTGCGGATCGGTGAGCCACGTGAATACTGACATGTCCTCACCGACTTGGATTTCCGGCTGTTCAAAGCCCTCCTCAAGCTGCTCGCTCTCTGCAAACCTGGGCTGTGAGCACCTGCCCCGGCCTCTGAGGTGACTTGAACAAGGTACACCACGAAAGCGTCTGGTGTGCCCGTGGCGAGCCTTTCCCACACCTGACTTTCCTCCGCGGCCCGTCTGACATGCATCACGATCTCCTCAACAGAGTAAACACGTTCTGACAGGTTTGTGTCAGCTAGTTGTTCATCGATGTCAGAGTCGAAATTGTGTACTCCCCTCACGGGGGACTGCATGCCGTCCCCCACTGAGTTCACGTGTGCTGGCCTCTTTGGCCGTACCACCCTTCCATGCACCCACACCTCGAACTCCAAAGTGCATGGTGGAATCCAGTAATTCCACTGTGGGTCCTCTTCCTCCACCTCGCCCGTTGCTTCTGTTTTCTCTGGTTCCTTTACACATGCCTCCACCTGCCGCAACCACCTGCATCACACCTTCATTCGCCGGGCATTTTCTCGTCGAGTGTAGTGCTCGCGCGGCTTCCTTGCTGACATCACAGTGTCAGTGAACAGCACACTCTCCAGTGCTCATAGCAGGGTGGGCACTTCCCTAGGTGGGGAGTTCATATCCCCACTGTGTGTCCCTTGCATGCCCGTCGTCGCATCTGCGCCCCCGTACCGCGCTGCCAACTCGATCATGCCCTGCCATATGGCCATACCTACCACCTTCCAGACCTGTGCACCCTTCGTTGTCTTCTGTGACCTCGAATTTGAATCAGTATCCTTCGCTGACAAGGTTGCGCATGTGTTTTTTGGTACGTCCCTGCGCGGGGATCGCGAATCATCCCCAGGTAAGTACACCCGCGTGTTTTCGCTGCTCTCCTCCTTCGCTATGTGTGCTGCCTTCCTCTGCTCCTCCTTTTGCCGTATTTCCTCGTCCGAGTATTCCCGTGCTAAAAAATAAACCTCGTCAGTATCCTCTTCGCTCTCTCGATGCTCCTCATCCGGTACTTCCCTCGAGGGGACTGGCAAAGCCCCCGTCAAGTTCCTTTGTGCCCCTTCTTGTGATCCTAGTACACGCTCCTTGACCGGCATCACCGATGTTTTCTGACAAAACCGCCGGTTACTGCTCTTCAAGGCGTGGTTCGTATCAAAAGGGAACACTCACCTAACAGGAGGTGCGTTACTTCCTCCTGTTAATGTCGCACGCAATTTGGGGTCTAAGAACACGGTGTTTACACTGCCCCATGCCTTATCCCACAGGCTCATTTGCCTTATTTGATTTGGGACCACCGTCGGGCCTTCTTCCCCGCGCACCGTTATCATGTCGGTTGCATAGTCGTGCACCGCGCCAAAGCTCTCCAGCAACGGCTTCCCAAACAGGAACAACCACAATCCCCCACTGGGGAAGACCTCAAAGGACACCCATACCCTCGCCCCACCGAAACGGATGTACCCTTCCCAGCACCCCGTTGACGGCACGAGTGTCCCGTTCGCCATGCGCAGCACCCTCGCACCGCTGAAACAGATGTACCCTTCCCAGCACCCCCTTGATGGCACGAGCATCCCGTTCGCCATGCGCAGCACCCTTGCCCCGCTGAAATGGATGTACCCTTCCCAGCACCCTGTTGACGGCACGAGCATCCCGTTCGCCATGCGCAGCACCCTCCCTGACAGCCACAGGGCCCCTATGCAGTGCTTCCCTGTCGCATATAGCACCGTGCACATTGCATTCACCATCACTCTGTCATCCTCCAGTGCACACACTCGCTCCAGCTCTCCCTTTGGTCCTTCCACCTCAATCCTGCACATGAATGGCACACTTGCACACCCCAGATCCTGTTCCTCAGCTCCCACCCTGTACAGGTCAACGACGTTTGATTCGAACGAGGTGGGGTACATGGGGGTCAACGTAGGACTATGGACTTCGGGGCCAAGCAATGTGTCCTCGGGCGGTGGTTCATTGCACCCGAGGACCGTTCGTCCCTTCTCCTGCTCTTCTGGGGCTGTTCGAGCTTCTCTTTGGACAGCCCCTAGGCATTTCCCTGCCCCCCATCCTCGAAAAGCGCCTCGTCGCTGCCAAATGGCCGTCCATAGTCGTCGGTGTCCCAGGAAGTGTAACCCACCATCCGTACCGCTGCCGGTGGTTCCCGCCGCGCCTGCATCGCAATCCGGCGCCATTGCTGCTCTTGCATGCTGATGCACTGATCAGGCAGTGCCTGGCATCCCCTCTGGTAGTTGTTGTGGTTAAGGCTCCAACCGTTTTTGTTTTCAAAAGTTTGTAAACGTTTGTAAACGGATTAATAATCCTTTTAGTTTACGGGCCTTCTTAAACGTTTTGCAAACAGTTTACAAATGATTTAAACGGTAATATTTGCAGGCATTTTCAACCGACTATGTACATTGATTCACTATTCACTTTCACTCAGAAACTATGTACCTGTGCCTGGGACTTCAATTTGAACACAAATCCAAGCTTGTTCTGTGCTGCACATGGCTTCATGCTCGGTACAATAGCAACTCCGGTCATCTGACTTCGGTTTCCCGAGGGCAGTACATCTACATTGGGACAGCCCGCTGATCTGTGCAGGCCAACATGCTGCTGAACTTATGCGTGGAGTTCGCAAACGGTGAGGGACCTCCAGTTTCTTCATTGAAGTCAGAACTGCGGTCTTTCACACCCAATAAATATATCTTGTTAAATGTTTGTTTTTAAACAGTTTACAAACGTTTGTAAACGTTTTGGATTTTTTAACCGTTTAGTTTACGGGCCTTCGTAAACGAAAACTAAAAGGTTGGAGCCTTAGTTGTGGTTGCTGTGGCCACTATGGAAGCACTCGCCCGAGTTAACGGGCGCACGCTCAGGGCGTAGTGGGTAGGGTCTGTCGACGGTGACCTCAACATTCCTGTGGGCTTGGAACCACGCCTGCTGCTGGTCACCGTGTGCCTGGCGTCCCACCTCGGTGTCGGGGTGGTGCACGATGCATGCGATTGCGTCGAGCAGCGTCCAGCGATCATTGCCCGTTAGTGGTTGCTGCATCATCAGCAGCTGGTATGGGGCGCACAGGACTTGGGGCTGGTATTGGGTGTGGGGCACCTGTGCCTGGTACTGCGTGCGCGGCGCTGCGAACAGGTTGTCTTGGCCGCCAGCTCTTGCGCCCTGAAACGGGTTCGCGCCCACCACTGCTTGCGGCCAGCGTGTGGGACCCTGCGCCAGTGGCCCGAGCCTCGTGTTGCTGAGCTGTGCACAGATGCCTGCCGTAGGTGATGCTTGCAACCTCGTCCGCTGCTCCACCAGCGTGGCGAGCTTGTCGCACTCCTCCTTCTCTTCCCTCTTCTCCTTCATCTCCTGCTCAAGGTCTCCTGTATCGACATCCCGAATGGCCTTGGCGAACGTGGCCCAGTTGATGTGCACTTTGGTGACCTTCATGCGCAACGGCGCCGGTAGCTCACGGCGGACCTGTTCGATGTACATCGTAGTTTTGGCGATGCCAGCCTTCGCTGCAAGGCACAGGATCTTGTTGATCCACGTGTGGTGCGCCCAGACGTCGTGGTCACCGAGCTTCACCTTCGTACCCAGCGCCGCGTCCCAGCAGCGATCATCGTCTCCGCGTTATTGACTCGTGCGCTTGAGGCCCCGTGGCGCACGGAATCAATATCGAGCCGTTTCGGTCAGGAGAATTCTCGCGTTGCTGGTGATAGGCTGGAATGGTCGGTACAGAACAAGAGCATTGGACCCTAGATGTGCGAAGTCGGTGGAGACTGGGTCGCGCTGCGCTCGGCTTGTGAGACATGCTGATGAGCCTCACCTCTTTCTTTTATCTCCACTCTACTTTCTCTCTGCTTGGTGGACCTCATTCAGCGACTTGGATTATTTGTCTCATACTTCACGTCTTCAGCTCCTTGTTTCGTTTACAGTCCCATTTTTTCATCTCCCCTTGAATCTCTGTGTCCTTTCCGTACGCTCATCTTTTGCGGGGACCAGTTGGCCGAAGATGTAAAGAATCCGATTCAAACTAAACATGCAGAAACATGTAAATAGGTCAAGGTTCATTCTCGTCCTGGGAACGTCGGGCCCAACAGGAGTACATATCCATCGTGGCTTTGCAGTCTTTGCCACAAAGCTCCTCGCGTTGCTCCTGTATCATGGCCTCAGTAAGACCCTCCGCGACGAAGCGGCTCCCCAAGCTCTCCCATATTTGCGTCCAAGATTTCTTCATTGCCAGACCGAGCTCATTCGTCGCCTCATCTGGGAAGGGATTTTTGAGGACGCGCAGACTGTGGTTCAATTAATCACTCACCAGAGCTAGTCCCACCGAATGGCATCGATATTTTATGGGCATGGACGCGCGGGAAATATCCCATAGAAGTAATGATCCCAGCGTATTTCCTCGATATATCCGTGTCAGCTGAGCGGGACTCCCAAATCTCGACGACTTTCGAGGCGAGCAGACGAGTCGCAGGACCCCCAGTTTGCACTAAGCAATTGACATCAATGTCCTCCATGAGCAACAAACCTCCGGGCTTCACAAGTTGAGCTGAACGTTTTGCAACGTTCTCCCCGTTAGGTACCTTATCGGGACTGTTTATTCAACAAGATCGATGCAAGAAATGCAACAGTTGTACTGACATGAGTCATGACCAATCGAGAGTGAACTACGTCGAAGGATTGCTTTTCAAGGTCCCAAGCTTTAGTTAGGTCCAGCTGTTTGAACCTCATATTCCCCGGGATCTGCCTGGAGCGGTGTTCTCTTCAAATGATTACTAGCAACAGAACGGATGCTCACTGGTGCGCAAGCGGCGATATATCCACCGCAATGACTTCAGCGTCCGGAAATTGAATTGCAGCTTGAATCGCCCTTCGAGGACTTGCATTTAGAGCATGTCCTGAATGCACAGTAATCGTCACCTACCATGCCCCACTCCCACACCTGTTCCCGGTTCTCGGCATGAACTTCCTGAATTTTCAGGAATTGATACGCACCCTAGGTCCAAGATTTTGCGCGGATGAACTTCAGTTATTGGAGAAGGACCCAGTTCGCCGCCAAAATACCGGGTGAAGGCTGCATGCATCTCATCGAGTCTGTGCACAGCACACGACAGTCAGCACTGTTCATTCGTAGAGTTGGATAGAATGGTACCGCCGCGTTTCTTGCTCTGACTCGTGTGCAGCCTGATATAGAGGTGTTATTGCTCGGAATGTGCCAGATAAACTGGCCAACGTACTGTCAACAGATACACTGGGTAACCCGCTAGGTCAGCCATATGGGATACGAGGGTGGTAACTGATGAGACCACATTCTACCCTACCTTTTCTATGACGGGTATTGGTGAAAAAGGCGGAAGGGACCGGAGCGAATGCTGGCGGACAGCACGCTTGGAACCCAGCATGGACAACAGATATGAATATTTTCCCAACTTGGATCCGAGTAAGTTAAGTACGGCAATTTCTGCCAGACATGATGCCGGACTTTTGTTGCCGGACTTCCCATTTCCCAAATGCTCTCCCGAATTCGGCTCCGGCTAGTCTAGCCACATCCACTACCACCGCTCCACCCCCACCGTTCCTCGTCTCTTTACCCGCCTCTCTATCGACGATCATCACACACGACATCGATGGCTTTGCCAGAATCTGGATCCTTCGATCGGGGTACTGTGAGCAGCAAGAACGGTGGAACGGAAGCAGAGTTCGGGGAGCAGACGCACGGACCGTCGCACTGCGGGCGCTCCATTGCTCTGATCGGCGGGTGCACATCGTGTTGCGGCCGGGGTGGGTGTGGGGGTGGTGCGGGTGCAGCTGTCTTCGTGTCTGTACCAAGTACAATAGCTTTGTCGTCCCCATCCTCTCTCATGCGGCAGAACATTATAAAACCGGTGTTATATATACGGAATTCATGAGTGTACTGATGCCTTGAATTTAGAGCAGAATATACTAGAACCCGAACCTCCTAACCCTAACCACCACCGAACAGCCTTGATGCAAGTATACATGCATCAGAAGTCTCCTGTAAGTCGCACTATTACTTCGGAACTATACCATACATCAGGATTGCTGCCCCTATACCTTGTGCCTCGCCACCTGTGGCCGTGGACCTGCATCGCCACCGTTCCATGGTACACAACGGACAGGCAAATAAGAAAGGTTGAGCAATTTTCCGAACCTTGAACCTGAACCTCGCATTCGGTCCAGTCCGGTTCTGGCTCGGACCGATTTCTGGACCGAACCTTCTCACCACTAGTTGCTTCGTCGGCTGTCGTCGGCTGTTCATGCTGGGCCCGGCAGTAGCTTGATGCTGACTTCCCAGCCTCATATCAACGTTGAATACGCCATTTCGAACTTGGAGACACTCGAAATAGGGGCGGCAGAGGATGCCCTTCAGCAACATGAAGATGGTCAAATCGGAAAGTTCCCACAACTACTATCCCCCCCTAGATCTCGGACACCTAAGGAAAACTGATGCATATCATTTGATACAGTGGTCCTGGGTCCAAGCTGAGTGGATAGATCATCAGAAATTTGTCTTTTACTCCAGTCTCACATATTACTTCATGAGAAACGAGTAAGAATTGAGCAAACAGCGTCGTTTTTTCGGAGGTGGTCAGGTGTCCGAGTTCTAGGTACGTCAAATTCTGATTGCCGGCCTCGTATATAATCACCTTCTTGTCGTTGAAATTTCTTGCCATCATTTTTTGCAATTGCAGATCAATTTGACTGGCACGGCGTGATCTTTCAGTCCATTCTGAAGGCCACAAGACAGCTATGGCTCCAAATTTTTATATAGACACTCTTGTGATGTAAAGGTATTTGTAGATGTGTTCATGGAATACTATGACCCTGAGGAGATGGTACTGAGCCTCAAAATGCACGAAATGAGCGAAAATAATAGGAGTTGTCAACTTTTCCTGGCAATATATATCCCAAGGATAAAAGATTGCAAGGTTTTTGCACCTGGTACCTTTAGGTCACCTCATAACGTTTATTTTAAGCCATGAAAGTCACGAAATGATCCAGTATTGGATGAGAAATGTTTGTGTGTCCGAGTTCTGGGTTTGTCCGGGACGGTGGGGGAGGGGGGTAGTAGGCCACATTGGGTGTCTGAGGGATTAAATTTCGGTCAAGACTTTCGGGGGTCCTGTACTATCGTGCTTCGGAAGGTCTAACGCTTCCATTCTCTAGTGGAAGCAGTAGATAATCGGTCTCCTACAGTTCTGTTCAAGTCCTTATCCACGCACTAAACACCATTCTGATATGATCTGTCACTGAATATCGACCCAAACCATACAGAACAGCGGCGCGAGTCCCTCGATTCCATGATCTCTTGAGTAACGTACAGTAAGTACTAACTTAGTGCTTCGGAAAGCCCACTCATAGGCCTGAACAGTGGCGGAGACGGCTCAAATGCTTGGCACTCCTCAGTCGATTACTATCGTGCTTCAAATTGTCCATCGCTTTCTGTAATAGATGGAAAAAGTCAGCCATCGATCTATGTTCAGCACCGCGGAGTTACCAAATCGACTGCCCCTCCAGTTCGCTTCAAGTCCGGTCCTGTGCTGGCAAAAGAGGGACTTGGTCAAAATGGACGAACATTTAACGGAATAATTCAGCAAGATGCGCCCCTTGTAGTCGGTGGTTCAATTGTTGTAACCACTGGCAATTGGTCTACAATCCATTTGGTGACAGACTTAGCTCAACCGCTCCTTCTTTCCTTACTAACCCGATACCCGGGAAAGTTCATAGCGCAACATGCCAAGCTGCTTACCCCACAATCGAGAGCGGTTTCAAAGTGTCCCCACGAAATGAAGACAAGAAGGAATAATGCCAATTGTTCGGGTACCGATGTTCGTGCAAGTATACGCAATTGAAATACCAGCAGGTGAGGTCCGGATCGTTCTCAGCCCATCAAAGTGCGTGTTTATTCTCAAGGATGATATAGCCGCGGAGGAGCGCTCAAATTTTCCTTCAAGCTAATTTTCTGAGACTCCTACAGTCTGCCGCGTCTTCTCTTCAGTCACGGTCTCATCAGAGATAGACTTCGCCGACTCGGCCGCTCTATGTCTCCCCTTACTATCCTCCCCCCAGAACTCGGACAAGAAAGAATCACAAATATCATTTTATTGAAAGGTTGTGGGACCGAGCCAAGTACCTAGATCACCAGCTTTTTAGTCTCTACCCCGATTTTAAATTTTATTTCAAGGGAAACGGTTCAGTAGTGAACAATGCCGGCAGGTCCGAGTGTCCGAGCTCTAAGTAAACCATCAAGTTCTGATTGCCAGTTCCATTTTGAAGCCACCTTTCACAAGAGCGGCTCCAAAGTTGCTGTGATAAAAGTTCTATACATAAAGTATCTTTGATGGCACAAAAACCTCCATAGAACCATTCATTAGGTTGGTAGAAGAGACAAACTTTATAACTGCAGTTCAATCAAATTTGGCAAGTACAAGGCACCTTTTCGCGTTACTGTGCACTGTGCAAGCCAGCTATACCCTTGAGATATTGCATATACATGGACATAATATAGATGCATGCTGTGGCTCCAAATTAACGGTACTACGGCTGTATATGAAGCCTTCTAAAGCTAAAGATACCGAAAATCAGACAATTTCCACCTGATGGACCCTCAGCGATGGCAGATACGACACAGCTCGAATATTGCAGTTATGGAGCCTGGGACCTTTTGCATATATCCTTAAGATCATTTTGAGCCCCCAAACTCGGCAAACCTTGGGCAAACCACGCAGTATTCGCCGAAAAATTCCAGTCTCGAGAGAAACAACCGCAAGGAAGAGCATCATGCCTGGAAGGATGTACATAGGAACGAGTGATGACCTAGATGCGCCAGACTATGAAGGCTTGGATTGGATTGGGGTCGATATTAGGACCTGGTAAGATTGAAATTGGATTGAGAATTGAATTGTTGGGAAATAAGGAAGGGACTGGATCTGTGGCAATGCAATCGTTGAGTCAGCATGTCTACGATGTCATGAGTCTTACGTCGTACCAGCTCGCGGGGCTGCGCACGCTGGGTGGGACCGTGGGCAGTGGGTATTGAAGCAAGAGCGTAGATTACGCACGGATTGGGGAAACGACTGTCTCCGGCCTTCCTACGGTCGAATCATTGATTATTGTTACAATGAGGCGCAACGAGAATCACACTCCAGCGCATGATCAACGGCTCGTATATTGACCCAACGTCACATACCCAGTCGGCAGTCTCCACGATGACAAGGTTGAGGCCCTGAATAGGAGGGAGGGGAGATCAGGTTGTCGCTACTTCGGTCAAGTGGGATGGGAGAAATGAAATGGGGTTCACTAAGTAACAGAACCATGACCGATTCCTGGACGTGCTTAACTGTAACGATGCCATGAAGTGGAGAATGGCAGACAACAATGTACACCTTGTATCTATTATGGTACAGAAGTGCCTATGGTTCTTGATTAACGAATGAGAGGCGGAGAGGTGCAGATAGTGCACCAGGACGACCATGACCTGTGGCGGAAAAGAATTCACCATTTGAAGAAGTCTTCAGACTATTCGAGCCACGCATACCATACAGCATTGTATTGAGGAGCACGCCGATGAGGAAGGGGTCAAAACTGTCGTGCTTCAATTTCATTTGGTGAGGAAGAAAAGAGGATTGCTACGGAGAGGAGAGTGACGCCGGGGGCAGCGGCAGTGGGGAGGGACTTGCTGAGACAGCTAGCAGCAGAATCGAAAGTGTTCACCCAAGCCGACGGCACTCTTTATACCGTACATATGCGTTCATCTGCATGCGAATGCGCGGAGAGAAGGCTAATAGTAGGAAGCAAAGGACGGAAGATGGGGGTCGGCGGCAGTAGTAATAGTGAGCATTGGACCCAGAATAACCCCAATTCAGTTTGATACGGGCCTTCCGCTGAGCAACGCGTTTACTGAGAGAATTTCGGAGATTAAATCCTGGAAAGCTATGTGTTCTTCGACTTGCACTATGGAGGCAAGAGTTTCAGCCGAGGAACACATATGGGTCGCTGTAGATCCCAGCCGCCAGCCTGTCGGGCAAAATTAAAACGGAAATTAAGGTCCTACGGCAACTGGCTCGCCCTCACGAGCCTTCATTCAGGTTTGCGCGGATAGAACTTTGACGGAAAAGGTCAACTGGAGAACAACCGAAATAGTTCCCAAACAAATCGTCAACGGTATGTAGAGTCCGGAAGCTCTAAAACCCAAAAACGCCTCTGTCAGATGCTGAATTCTGCCGATGAGAATTTGAGAACCATGCACTACGCAGTGAGAGATTCCGGGATGCGTATCTGCGCTGATTCCGGATTAATGAAGACGCCGGGTGTAAGGGAAAGCTAGTGCACGTCTAGCATAAAAGGCTTTGCTGGGCGACTCATTCATGTTATTTGAACCAACTTCGTTCGAAACTGATAGCCACGACTCTACACTCTCCACTCGGGCAAAAAAAATAGCATGCATCTTATAAAGTAAAGTCGCAATGAACATACAGTTAGTGCGGACTTTTGGAGAAAATCTGCACGGATGCGAATATGGGATACAGAAGTCGTTCATTACCACCGTGCCCGTGTTTCTTGGAAACTGTAAAAACCCTAGGTAGGGCTTATCCTCTAGATTCATTTATTGCTGAGTTCTGCATTCAGTTGGCTGCCAGATTCTCGCCGACTTCTTCTTGCCCGATCCGGCGATATGAGTAATGTTATTCCCTTTGGCGGAGAGCGACAGGTCGAGAATCAAACTGGGCCATAATAAGAACCTGCACAATCACAGGTCCAAAAATCTTTCCTTAACTCACACACGACCTGCCGTGGATTTTTCTGTGGTTGACTTCGGCCATACCTCAGTCTTGTATTATGTAGGTGAAGGCGAGATATTAATCTCCCGAGTCATGAGAAGCTTTTTGGCCTGCGGGACAAACTACTCCGATTGGTGCTCTGTCTACATCAACATCACGGTACTACTTGTATGGGAAGAAATAATATGGCGAGTTCATATTCCGATTCAGGCAGTCAGAGGGGCGGCGGAGGCAGGGGCCTGTGTGCAAGCGGATGTTGAGATCCGATCCAATGAGCACTCGTGTTGATGGTGACTCACGACGTTCTGGGTGGCAGCTTCATTGCCAGCTGCCGCCGCAATTATCGAAGAAGCCTCCTCCGGGGTAATGGTCGGGGTCGCCACGGGGCGGCCACCGGAGCCTGAGGCAGTCTTCGTCTTATTCGCTCCCTTCTTACCCGCCTTTTTGCCTGCTTTCTTGACCTATGGCCAAGCGGATATTGAGACCCAATGACCACTCGTGTTGATAGCCACTCACGACGGTCTGGGTGGCAGCTGAGTCAGCCGCCGCCGCAATTATAGAAGAAGCCTCCTCCGGGCTAATGGTCGAAGCAGTGGACGCAGGGTCCTGTGAGCAAGTGGATGTTGAGACCCAATGAGCACTCGAGTGTTGATGTGGACTCACAATGGTCTGGGTGGCAGCTTCACCTGTCGCTGCAATTATGGAAGAAGCCTCCTCTGGGCTAATGGTCTGGGCGGCAGAGGCAGGGGCCTGTGAGCAAGAGGATGTTGAGACCCAATGAGTGCTCGATGTTGATAGCGACTCACGACGGTCTGGGTGGCAGTTTCAGCCGCCGCCGCAATTATGGAAGAAGCCTCCTCCGGGCTAATGGTCGGGGTGGTGACGGCACGGTCCTGTGAGCAAGCGGATGTTGAGACCCAATGAACACTGGAGTGTTGATGGTGACCCACAATGGTCTGGGTGGCAGCTTCACCTGCCGCTGCAATTATCGAAGAAGCCTCTTCCGGGCTAATGGTCGAGGGCGCCACTCCGCCGGAGACTGAAGCAGTCTTTGCCTTCTTCGTTCCCTTTTTGCCCGCCTTTTTGCCTGCCTTCTTGGCTGCCTGTTTATTTGCTTTCGCCGCCGCGGCACTAGATGCCTGAGGAACACAGGCATTCAATGAATTGGCAAATCAAGGTAGGATATACCCACTGGTGCGGCGGCGCTGGCAGCTGCGGGGGTGGCAGCGGCGACCTGTATGTTATGAGATCACTTCAGATGAATAGGGCGGTGTTTCAAATCGCTCACATTAGTTGCCACGGCAGTCGCAGCAGCAGACGCGCTCGCACCAACATCCGTGCTGTCCGCCCCAAAGCCAAAGCCAACCGAATCGTCTTCCAAACCGCCGCCAAGGCTGTCCTCACCACTGTTGGGGTCATTGGCGAGCTGAAATGTGTAAGGAATCACGACTTTAAAATTGATAAACTGAATCTCACGTTAGGGTCAGATGCCTGTGGGGTAAGTGGTCAGTCCATTGATTCACGAAAAGAAGGCCTGTTCACTCACGGGTTTGCAGTGCCCGAAGAAACATATCTCGCCGGTGGAAGGGTCATCAGCGGCCTGTGATCTGTGAGTGATGCCGATTTCAAATCACGAAACACTGAATCTCACATCATTTGCAGTGCTCGCAGCTGTACTTGCCTGTACAGGATTTAGCTGGGGAAAATGTGGCGGTGTTCTTGATTTCAACTCACGGTGTCGGTAGTATCGATGGTAGCCTGGCGAGCCTGAGACGCAATTATTTTTCAGTGCCTGGGGTCAAGAAAAACTAAGCCAACTTACAACTGCGGCCTACAAAATGATTTCGGTAGTCAGTATACAAATGAAGACACTGCGAGGTGCATACCTGCTTGCGGGCCTGGAAGAACAGGAAATTGTGAACACGTTTGAACATATGTACCCCTGCCGAAATGCACTTACCAGCAGCATAAAATCCACGGGGGCAGCGACAGCCGAACCTGCCAGGGAGGCGAGGAGGGGGAGAAGGACGAGCTTGGTCAACATCGTGTCAGAAGAATGACAAATCAAAGGAAATAGGCTGCTTGCGAAATTGAACGAAGAAAAACAGACCACCTGGGTCAATTAGGAGTGTGATGAAAAGAAAAGGCAAAACAGCTCAATCATCATCTGTCTGCGGCACAACTTATATACCTGGAAGAAATCAGTTCAGTCGTTTACTTTGGGAGACATCATTAAGACAATATCGTAAAACGGACATCATTCAGAGTGCACATCCTACTCTCGAGTGATTCAACGCCCGTACCTCACTGCATTCCGTGAGTCCCTAGATGGGCCTAGACATGCCGAAATCTAGTCCCGCCGCCTAGACAGCGCCTAGACAGCGCTTAGACACACTCGGCTAAGCTGTCGAGGCGCTGCTAGCCGGCTCGGCGGGATTGGATTTCGGCATGTCTAGGGACCGGCAGAGCAGTGCCTACCTACCCGCACAAGTTGCACTGCAATAAACACGGTACCATTTCGAATCTTGTGGATGCGTACAGAGTTGAAACCCAGATGCGAAAAAAATAAAGCTCTTCTGTATTTCTCAGTGACAATGCGAGCACTTGTAAAACGAAACAGGTGGATACGATACAATCACTTTGTGATCTATACACAAATAACATCAGATTTCTACGACGGGTAGTTGCGGAACATAAGTCCCTTTATCTTTGTCACCCATTTTGGTAAGGGCCCCGATCCGAGAAATGGGGCCATGCACCGGTGGGATGGGCCTTTTTGCTTAGGTCAGCGCGTCCAAGAGAAAAGACTTATGGTGGCAGATGGAATCCAACGTCTTGAGTTGCTGAGATACCGTGTTTTGGACTCGTTGGAACGGATGCATGAGCCGCAAGGAATGTCCGATCACAGCTTTGATGTGCGCCATCTCAGTTGCACGGCAAGGTTTCGGTGATCTCGGTCTCCCACCAATTATTCAACTATGAGCCGCAAATCGCAGCTTTGATGCGCGCCATCTCGGCTGCACGGCAAGGGTTCGGTGATCTCGGTCTCCCACCACTTATTCAATTATAACACACCGATTTCTCCGAGCGGTCCTGGTGCGAAAGACGAAAATCATACTTGGCGTGGCATATGCACCATCCAAGCTGGCAGTGAATGCGGTTCAATGCTTCATTTTTCAGTCGGTTCGGTGATCTCGGACTCCACACAGATCACAACGAGTTGCGGCAGAATTGCGCATGGCTTACGCATGGCCGGAATTCAGGACCGAGCTTGAAAAGACAAATGCACAGCGCATGGAGCAGGATGGTTTTCCCCATGCTTCTCATCCACTCCTATTGATCCCAGCAATGGGTTCCGAAGCAGTGGAAATTTGGTTGCGAACAGCTGTAATAAGTTACATGGTAAATCATTTGCGGCATCTCAGTGCCTTGGCGCCTCGATGTTAACAGAAACAAGCGGCTGCTCGGCCGCTTTGCGGCCTTGCATCCCCTCCCTGATTTTAACAGCCTCTCAGCATCAAAGGATCGTCCGGTGACTGTGTACACGGCTAACCCGGAAGTCTTCGGAATTTGATAGGATTTGATGACCGTTGAGATCCAATGATTTTTCTTTTGACGTTTGAAGAAAATATTACCGCCATTCATTGAATAGTCTGATTAGTGAAATTCTATGGGCTAGCTCATCAAATTCACCTGATTTGACCACCGCACTTGCGTGCGCCTCTCGGAATTCAGTAGATATAGCATGTGACTATTACCTCACCGTCGGTACGCATCACCGCCACCTGCCCCACCGTCCAAACCGCCTGCCACACGACATTGCGGAATCACTCACGGATGTGGGCTCTCATATTGCTCGTGTCCACACTTTTACTTGTGTTGCTTCATCCTCTACTGCTTCTCTCTTATCAGATGCCGCCTCAGCTGGTCAACCCACAATGTCTGTTTTCAGCCTTTTTTTCAAGATGTCTGTTTCAGTTGCTAAAGGCATATGCCGTTCCAAATGCACTTTTATTATTCCCCACCTTTTTTCACGCTTCCACCAACTTTTATTGCAAATTTTACAACTTTCCACACAGCTTTGCTCACTTTTGAAGCTCAAAATAAGGTGGGGATCTCTGATGTTTTTCCTCCACTTTGATTGCTGTATTTACAATTTCACCAACTTTTGTTTCCAACTTCACCAAGTTTTTCAGTTCGCAAATTTCCCCACAGTTTTTGGGCACAATTTTTGTTTTAATTGCTCCAATCAACACCTCTAGCCATCTGAATACTAGATCTTGACTCCCCACAGGCCTAGCCATGGTAGGTTTACCCCAGGAGTGGAAATACAGTGAGCACAAACTTCAAACACAATCACATGTCACCTAGGCCTGAGCGCAATCAATTTGCCTGCAAGACAAACTGTGTTTGAAAGGTATTTTAATCAAGTCTGATCAACTGTGCAACCTGAGTATCCGCTCTGTGCAGCACACCTAGTGCAACTCACTGCCAGTGGAATTTTCTGAGCTCTGACAGCCCAGGCATCAGACTGGTGCCTTTGGGGCAGTAACCAGCTTTGTCCTGGGCTCACCTCATCCCACCTTGTTGTTTGTCCGACGTGTCTGCAGGCAGAATGGCCTTCACTCAAACAAAGGTGTCATATGCCCTGTTCGAGGGCTCTCTTAAATCAGATGTACCTTATTACCTGGGATGTGGAACAAGAAGAGCTACAGCTCTCTTTTGCATTTCCCTTGCTCAGGTATGCCTCCCATCAAATATCTATTACAGACAATGTACCAGATTCCAGTGGATTGCCTGACCTTGAGGATGTTGATAACACTGATTTCAAACCCCATATCAATTTTGAGAACAACACAGCCCCATGCCTTCCCCCGTCCCTTCTGGCAATCGTTGAGGCTGTGCCAAGATAACATCATTTTTCAAGGTCAAAACCACAGCAGGAAAGGTGATTCAACTGGAGCGAGACATTTGAGAGTTTGCAGAACATGCTGAGGAGACCCACTTGCAGGAGACGAATGTGAACTGTCAGAAGGCCTGTGTGGATCCATGTAGATTGGAGGGAGCAGGCAACATGTTTCCATGCTCAGAGGCACAAGGAGAAGATAGCAAATGGGTGGATCCCCAGGCAGAAATGAGTGTGTTGATCATTACATAATCATACTTTTCGTACTTTGCCAACATCCTCAATCAGAAGTGTGTGGACCTCATTGAGGCTGACGAGACCACACCAGCGACTGATATCACCCTTGCAGAGCTTCCCCCCCCCATGTCGTGAATTCCAGGAGGACACAAAGAAAAACAATAAGTCTTGCAGGCACAAGCTGAAGGAGAAGAACAAGAAGATGTGAAACTTACCAACTGGTTTAATCCCTTCATATGGTCTCAAGCCGTCATGGCTGTTGCCTGAGCCAGCCACCCATGGCACCCAAGCGCAATCAGGCACAAGGCATGAAAGCTCAGTACCGGGGTGTTCTGGAAGCTCATGTCTCAGGTTTTCAGGCATGGATTGATCTAGAGGTGAAGGTGGAGGATGTCTTGAAGTGGAAGGAATCTGTGCTGCACAATGTCACCTGGGTGAAAGGCAATTCACCAGGCAACCAATCAACCCGAACTGGCATACTGGTGAGGTCCACTTCATATGGCTCTGCCTCATACTGATGCCTTTCTTCAGCAGCCATATATGGACATTCAGAAATGAATTAACCACCAACTCACCTTGCTGTGCAAAGCAGGCATTGCCCTCAGCCTCCTCATGATTTGTGGTATCATGGTCAATGTATTGGTCTAATCATGGCACCATGCACACACTTGTTGAAGATAGGCCAAGAGTCACCCACCCTTAAAAATTCCCACACAGGGTCGGAAAAGGCAGTAAGACCCTCCAGACCCTAACCGAGCTCAGTTGAGCACCGCCACAGCTGAATCAGGTAATGATGGTCCACGCTGTCCAAGTTCCCACGACTCTTTGCCCATGGATATCAGGTCGGCAGATGCTCCCATGAAAGGCACCGGCAATACCACACCAGTTCTGGGAGTCCCCTTCTCCCTTGGTCAACTTCAAGCATGCCAAAATTTGGCACAAGGCACCCGAAAAAACCTGTTTTTTTTAATGTGTGCAAAAGTCTTATAGCAAACACGATCAAGTTGTTGGCCGACCGACTGATTACGCAATCAGGTGGCTGTGCCCACTGGCATTTCTTTCCTTCATACCACAATAAATACAACATGAATATATGTAAAACACTCTGTGCAGCTTTATCAAGTGAGATGGATGATATCCTCCAGCAAGATTTAAGTGTTTTGGCTAGCCAATCCTTCAATGAAGTTTAATCCATGATCTAGCAAAAAAATGATTAGATAAGCTGTTGTTCGCAAATCTATCTGATATCATCACAATAGCTGCACCAATCGCTTAGGTGTAAGGGAAGGTTTGTCTCATTAGAAGGACCTCTACATGCTCAAATATTTGCAGAATTATTGCCTGAGAAGGTGTCTGAGAGCAAGGCTGCAAAAATTGATGGGTTGGCCAACAAGATGGTTGTGTTTGCTAACAGACTCGATATTGATACTTACTTGTTGTCATCAATATAGAGTATCTGTTACAGAGACTATTTTTGAAGTGTTTAAGAACTTAGTCCAAAAGGAGTCCAGACCCCCCCTAAGGCTGTGTCTCGGCATCTTCTGGTGGCTGCCTCTTGACATACACCGAAGTGAAGCAAAGGCAAGTCTTGTGAGGTTTTACCCTGATCGGACCTCCGCGCTTAACAATGGACTACAGCAGGTCCTCCATCAAATTCCAGTTGTCCACACCAGAGATGTACTCCAGAATAACAACGTATATGTGGCAGCTCAGAGCACTGCGCCAACGTGACACTCAGCGGCTCTAAATCGGGAATTTATGACCATGGCAAGGGTGTGGTCCATGGAGTCTGGACACCGTCAGATTGACATGGAGGTTCCAGATAAGTCGGGTTAACAGAAGATGGCGGCCGAGAGCCCAAAACTTGCCTTTGGCCGCCGACACTCGATCATGATCAACGTGACCGGTTTTCGAAAAAGCCGGTGCGTGCGGGGAACTTTAAGTGCTCACATGTACATTTCCTTTCCACCACCATGGCCGAAATCCATGACCTGAGCAAGCAGAATGCAGTCGATATGGCCAAGGCCAGGCGGCAACTTCCATAGACGTCCCAGCTGTTCACGACTTCCTGTACAGTAAGCCGAGTGAGAAGCTCAAAAAAGTGTTGTACCTCAATCGTTTTGTAGACGGGTCTGCACAGTGGCGTCAACAAGAGCGGGTTGTCAATATCCTTTCCAAGGATTCTCTGTTTGACAAGTCAAACAGGTAAAATTGGTCACTTCTTATCGGCTGCGATAACATGTTTTTCTTGAGGTTATTCTCTACTCGCAAGGAATCATATATCCAGGGACAGGTGCTCACCAACAGATTGTATGAGCTGCAGGAGATTCATGACTGGTCAACGAGGATATAACTGTTGCGCTATCTGTCATAGACAAGGTTCTTTCCATTGGTGTGTCGGTTGCCTGACTTTATGTGCCCGCTTTACTTACTGTCATTAGGTCTCCATAACCTTGGTATGCGAGATTTCGCATCCTAAATATATGCTCACCTCTTGTTAGCATTCGAGCCAGTTCTCCGCATCCAAGCGTCTCCCGAACTGGTCTCCAAGTACGGCAAACTAGTCACCAACAAAGGCCTCATTGGCTGCTACCTGCAGACGGAGCTCGCCCACAGAACAAACGTCAACCGCCTGGAAACCACCACGACGTATCTCCCTGACACCCGCGAGTTCGAAATACACTCCCTGACCCTAACGATCACCAAGTGGTGGATAGGCGCCTTGGGCAAAACCGCCACGCATAGCGTCATCCAGGCAAAATTGATTCTTCCAGGTGGAAAAGACATGGGTCCGCATTTGTTTTTTTATCCAGCTGCGGTCTCTTGGTCAGTGTAAGGTAGGCGGCATCCGCATCCATCGAATCACGTGAACGTGACTGATGCGTGATAGTAACGTGGGAAAGCGCGAAATTTCAGATTTTGCAAAAAATAAATCATGTTTTTCAAGATTCTTGAGCCTGGGGGTCAGAGCAGCCAAGTAGAAAAAGTTTTTAATTGGAATCTCAGAAGCTCAAGAGATACCAGTGATAGACTCTCTTGCAACATCTAGCAATAGACTCTGAGCAGCACATTTCCAGCATGGCCTTAAACTTTCAGTGAAGTTCAATTCTTGAGGAAGTAGAGTGCAGCTCATTCAATCATCTTCCAAATCTTTGCAACACAACCTTTATCAATCAAACTGGCTTTGTTCCCAGCCCATTGGTTGCAGTAGTGCTTTGTGCAACAACAGTCAGCTTTATATTGAAGTTCTGAATCACAGTTGTGGTAATTATATCCAGTGGGGACATGCAATTTACAGGGAACATCCACTAAGCCTGGTATTCAATGCTATAAGCCAAAAATACACCCTCCCGACAGTCCTTTGGCTGCGTGTCGCTGATCAACCACGTGACCGTTGAAACGCTGACTATGGGGCAAGCGGTGAAATAACCACAAACCAAACCTTGTAAATGAATACGCGGTTCGACAATGCGACTACAACAACTCAAACACTATAGTCCTCGCGCAAGTTCGGGGTTCCAATCCAGTATAGATTGTGGCAATTTGAACTTTAGTTCTCTTTGAGAAGCAAGACTTTATAGGTCTACAAGTCGTATAGATAAAACTTGCTCGAATCCGTTCTAGGCGCAATCGCGGATAGACAGACGAGATTTTATGTTCAACGGTTTTGTATAGTGTGGGTCTAGGTTTGGAGATAGTACTCCGATGCGTAACGCAAATGATTCTTTATGAATCCCAATTCCAATAGTATCCGCGATTGCTAATCCTTGTGAGATTACAACCAATTGTCAAGTCTGATCCGTTTCCTTATATTCCACGCGTCCGTTCCGTTTATCCAATATGTCCACGCGTCCTTATAAAGATCCAAATCCAACACAGATAATATTCAAACAGGGAAAACAAACGAAACTTGGTATAGCTTCTGGGTGTCTCCGAATGAATGCCTACTCAACCTGTTAAGCGTGAAGTCTAGTAACTTCGCGTCCAACAGGTGGGGTGAGATTCACTGGTGTTCCTCCCATAACCATCCCCTTAAATACGTTACAGGATTCTAAATATAAACGAGACAGATACAAACGTGCAATAGGGTTCAGGGTATATGACTAGTGGTATAGCAGCTAGCCGATGAACTCCTGTCGGATATCAAGCGATTAGTAAAATTGAGAGAGATTTGTAAGAAATATCAACGAGCCGAGCTTAGCGATGAGTCAAGATCTACATCGCTTAGAACGATCGTGATGGGATATTGTTGATATGTCAACTTTTAGCCGACCTCCTCGTCAGCACTCTGTTACCCTCCTTGGTAACCCTTCGCTTAATTGGTCCCGCTTTGAACCACTCAAGTGATTTGTCTGAAAACCGTGATAGCCGTCGCTTCCCAGTACCTGAGTATGGTTGCTTAGTCAATTGGTAGATCGACCAAGTCCAGCCTTCTCTTGGCAGTTCTGAAGACGTCAGATGATGCCTGACAGTGATCCCTCTAGTTCAGATGGATAATCCCTCGTAATACGCCCTTAGTCAGGGATGTGCAGTAGCCCCAATCCGTTTCCAGGATGGTAAGGCACTTTCCGCGATTGCTCCATTAGCAGCTTCCCACGTCAACCCTTTACCAGGATCGTTGTCCAGCGCCTTTCTAATGGTTCGAGACACATTATATCCCTTTTAGCTAACTGCTCAGGCCAGCAATAGCCCTTGTGAGATGACGTCGTAATGTAATGAAGTACATTGTAGTACGTTGCAACTCGAGCAGATTTGAATAAATGCCCGGGTGCCCCAATACCAGGTCTGCCACCGTGTTATTTCCTTATGTGGAAGCACGAAATTTTGGGAGAAAAAACATAAAGCTATATGGCTGGAATGGAAATAAGCTTCTGAGCATTTGTTGAAAAATAGGTGAAAAACTTTTGATTGAGGCTAGATATTCAAAATCTGGAACCACAGGATTGTTCCTTTGGTTAATCTAAGCCTTTCTGTGGTTTTAGTTTTTGTGTGTGACCCACCATCGCTGACTAGTAAAGGCAGGAAGATGCTGTCACACTGGTGATCACGTGACTCGATGGATGCGGATGTCGCCTACCTTACACCGCCATTTTGCAACAACGTGGCGGAGATCTGGAAGCGGCATGTGTGTCAGATGGCACAGGACTGGCGGCCAGCTGGGATTCAGACTGGGTATGGCTAAGATTCAATATGGACTCACCATGGAGCCAAGTGAGGCTGGCAGGAAGCTGCAGAATAGAGGTAGTATCCAGCCGTGCAAGCACATGTACAATTTGATAGAATTAATTGGTTCCCGCACTCGTACGCTCTGGTCCATTGCATGGTGGAAAGTCATTGTTATTCTTCGCATTCTACAAGAAGTCTATTATGGGGCTGAGGAAACATGATCTACGCGTTATCGGTTGGTACAAACGTCGCCGCATTGATGACCCCGATGTCGATGAGGTCGTCCACCCCCTGCTGGAATTCATCAACGGCCGTCTCATTGAAGACAGTGTTGTTCTTCCCGTGCTTCTTCTGATCTTCATCCAAGATATGGCGGAACACTCTGGATGGGATCATAAGTCAAGCGAAAGAATTGAGTGTGAACCGCGTACTTTGTAATCTTCTTCGAATCTCCATCAGCCTCCTTGCGAATTTTGGCGAGGCAGAGATCTAGCTTATCCCAAAAATTGGCTCTGGGGTGCTTGAGATAGACCTTGCGCTGGAACATCATTGAGATCTTTGATGAACATGGAAAGAAAGGAAGAACGAACCATTAGAGCAATGCAGGCGCAGAGGACAATGTTGGATGAAGCTTGAAGGCGAGATTGGCGGTAAGCTTCGGCAGGCCATGTAAATTCATGGCCAAATAGCCTCCTCGAAAGGTATTTGTGGTGAGTTGTTGAGGCTTACCGCCAACGGTATGTGAAGGGAAAATTGCATATTGTAAGGGAAGTAGGCTATTTAATATTTTAAATATGGTCTGGAGGGCAGCTGGCGATCCCAGCTTGTGACCATGTGAATTACGGCTGGTAGAAAGCTGTGGTTTCAGCTGTGAAGTGCAGCTGGAATCCACGTGGCTCCAACCTGACCTCAGGTGTCGAAAAATGTGGCCACCAGGTGAACTTACCAGCTGGATTTAACCTGGCGGTACTTTGGTGGTGTAGCATGAATGCTGTCGAGAAATTATTGAACCTGATTTCTTCAGACACACACAAGGTTCTTCCTGGAAGAATCATCGGTGACATCGGTAATTTCTTTGTCTTGATCTCTGCGACGTTCTTCCCAATCAAATGCAGGTCCAAAGGCACTCGCCGGTTTTGCCAGCACGGATCTAGTCTGAATCTGTTGGCAGGTCTGATCATGGACCTGGGTTTTTGATGGAGAACGTGACCAGTTCTCATGTCCAAATCGGGTCGATATTCGGGATTTGGCTACTTGCAACGGCCCAGCAGCCATTTTGACGGGATGGAAAATTTATTTAAAGCTATTAGCAGGTACCAGAAAATTCTCCGAAAGTTTTGAGGTCCTTCTCGGTGTACTATTGCCATTTCAACTCAAATACATGAACAACGCCTCTCGAATGCATTTCGGATACAATTTACTTAGTTGAAAGACCAAAATCGATTAATTATCCTGCCCGAATGCATTCAGAAATAATTCAGGTTCCCAAAGTTCCGGTGAGGTGAGATTGTCCGAATTTGGGCGTGGGGAAGTAATCACGTGTCAGCCAAAAACCCAGGTCCATGATCGGACCTGCCAATGAAATCAGACTCCATATAAAGGATTTATCGACTATCATAAATCTTGTGGAGTCTGACTACAAGTGAGACTAGCACGGATCAGGGCTTCGCCCGTTTTGATCACGTACGAATCCCCAAAGAAAACATGCTCTCTAAATTCGCTGGTGTTACGGACGAGGGTAAATATGTGACGCCCCCGCACGTGAAGTTGAGCTACGGTGGCGTTCGTCTTCCTTTCTGTCATACCGTGTTCAACGAGCTGATTTCTTCCGTCGCAGATGTTATACATCCGCTCCGGGTGCGTTGACTGTCCATTTTCTTCCGAGAGGAAAAAACTTAGATCATCTACCTAGAATGCTGACCGCTGCGGGCTGGGCCATCGCGAAGGGTATGACTAATCATTCAAAGGCTCTTGACTTGCAAAGCTCATATTTCAACCATCCAGGCGCAACCATAGCCATCCGTTACGCGACCGTGCGCCGGCAAGGTGAACTGGGTCCCGACGGGCTAGAGCGCCAGACCATCACGTACCCGTCCCTGCACGTCCGCCTCGTCCCACTGATCGCGCGCGCGTACGTATCTATCGAGCTCGGTCGCGCCTTGGTGAGGATTCTTTCTTTCCTTCTGCATATACAATCCAATTTGAACCATCCCCTTCGCTGTATAGACTCGGGGATTCGACTCGCTTGCTCGTGGACTTTCCTCTGGCGACACCTCGGAACTCGCAGAGATGCACGTCATGACGAGCGGGCTCAAAGTCCTCGTTTCCACGACGGGGATTCAAGATCTCGAAACCGCAAGACGCTCGATGGGCGGGCATGGGTACAGTGCTTTTGCGGGCGTGGGCAGGATGTATGCAGATTATCTCCCCGCCGCGACGTACGTCTACTTTCCTTCCTTCTTCGCTCCTTCCAAGCTGACTTGATTTATTGCCCCTCCGAACTCAGGTATGAAAGCGAAAACTTTGTCCTGGACGGCCAAGTACTCCGTGCAGCGCTCAAGGCCTTCCGCGGCATATTCGCAACGTCGTCACCCCCGTCCAAGGCATCATCATTTTCGCCGATATCGCACTATCTGCGCCTTCTCCTCGAAAAAGAACTGGTTTCACCCGAGCTAAGCCCGGCGTCGTGGACGCACCCCGCGACGGCGATCCTCCTCCTCGAGTGGCGCGCGGCGCTAATCGTACACGAATGCGCGCAGACTTTGAAGGAACCGGACGCTTCTGTGACGCAGCGCGTCTCGCGGGCTGTTACCGAGGCGTTTGTCGCGGGGCGTGTTGGCGAGATGATCGAGTCGCTGAGGGCGGTACTGGAGGAGCGGGAGGCGAAGATTACGGGCAAGGTGTATCTCCTCGTGCGTTTTTTTCTCTTTTTTTTTCAGCCCCCAATGGCACTCGTGGCTTATCCAGTCCCAGTACCTTCTAACTGCAGTCGAATCCTCCCTCGTCGACCTGCTTTCGTTCGGCCTCTTCCGCGCCACACCCACAGGAAACCCTCCGCGCTCACGCGACCCCACCCGCGCACTCCGGCTCGCGATCGCCGGGCTCTGCGGAGACGCGTTTGGGTTTTCAGATTGAGAGCTTGATAGGTGCGTTGGCGCATTCTGAACTCAAAATTCCCGCGCCTCATAAAAATCTCGTAATGCAGTGCGCTGGGTGTGTACGACGGGAAGGCGTACGAGGCACTCTGGGAAAAGGTGCAACACGAGCTGTTGAACCAGACCGAGGTTACGGAGGCGTATGAGGTTGGTATTCTTTTTCTTTTACTCTTCGAGTAGTTCTAGCACTCATCCTTGAACTAGGCGTCAATCAAGCCGCTGATGATGCGGGGGAGGAAGATGGCTGCTAAACTCTGAATATTTTCCTATGTGTATTAGGCCGCAGGATCTCGGCAGTCGACCGCCGGGATGTGAAAATTGTCAAATGATACTTGCAAAGACTTCTGAATTTAATCAGAATTTGATGGCTTCTGCGATGAGTTCTCGAGGCCCGCTGTCTCTCGCTACGTTTGTGTTCAAGGAGGTGTGTCTCTGTGTCTCCGGGCATTCCGCTTCCTCAGGGTACTTACCGCCACCAAGATCGCCATCCTTTGTGAATTTTCCAAGTAAATGATTTAACTTGATTGATACCGATTGTCAGGGGGAATAGAATCAGTTTGCCTGCTGACCGATTCTCGGGCTTGTAATTGTAGACCGTATTCCGAGCTCCGATAAAAGACGGAAGTAATCTCGGCTATCCGACCAGCATGTCCTCAACTACCTCATCGTCCTTTCGGGTCAGAAAAGTCAAACCACCGCCCGCTCTCGGTCCAGGCGTCCCGGAGACACCTGAACTGACCGAGATAGTGGACACGATCACGAAGGCGTTTAGCAATGGTCAGTAAGCTCGCTCGAATGCAAAGTTTATAGCTGAGTATCTTTAAACCCACAGATGCTTTCACCGCGATCGTGACTGGGCATCGACCACATAACCCTGACATCCCTCATGCAAGACTTCTGTGTAAATCCACTCTCACAGCGGGCCTGCTCGGCGGTGACGTCTATGTCGCTGAGACTACGAATATTCCCGCAAAGATTGTCGGGTGCGCTATATGGTTTCCCCCAGGCCGCGCGTTATACGACTCGTATGTGCCTAATTGTATTCCTGCTGAGCTGTGATGGGCGGACGCAAAATTATAGGAAAGATCAGAAAGAGCTTGCTCTTCAACCGCTTCTGGACTCATTGAGTGAGGATATCCAGCGGTGGTGGGATGAAGTGAGGATGGCTCAAACTCCCTCAAGTTAACTCAATTTTGCGTAGTTCCTGGCCAAGTATGTCAGATTCATCGCAACTGCTGTCGGTGAAGCACACGAGCTCGAATCTTGGCGTCTCCAAACAATTGCTGTGCACCCGGAGTATCAACGGCAGCGTATTGGCATCCTGCTAGTTGACACCATAATATCTAGGGCGGCCTCCACCAAAACACCACTCTTTGTCGATTGCTCTGAAGAAACAAATGTAATCCATGCAGTCCTTTATTATCATTTCACGTACGCTAAAAGATACTCCGCCAGGTTAAGGTGTATCAGCGTCTCGGATTTGAGCTGATGCCCAAGGAGCAAGCGGGAGACCTGAAAACGTATCGTGAAGAGTTCACTGGCCTCTATGGCGACAATTTTTTCATGTGGATCCTCTGCCGTCCAACCTGAGCATTGAATATTTTTCTGGAGAACCAGTAGCCAGTTTTACCCTCTTGTTCAAATTGTAAAAGTTTGGTTGACTTTCAATAAAACCGGGCCGATAGTCTTTGGCATTTGCTCTTATTTCGGTCTCTGTCGATCATTTTAACCTTGCCCAGCTCGCACCAACAACACACCACAAGAGTTTGCTTAGTTGGCGACCGTCTCACGGTATAAATCGCTCAGGATCTGCTTGAGTTCTCCATTTTGCAGATGCCAGTGTTGCTTCCCCTCATGCCACTTGCGTCCTCGACTCCTGTCCGAATGGGGCTCGAGACACAGGAATCCCGCACCGTGATGGCAGGGATCTCCCACTCAACTGAGGAGCAGTGAAGGGATAAAACTCCGTAGTACACTCTCCAGATAGCGAAAACCACGAGCACTTGTAAACTTGATCACCATCTTGGGAACGAGTGTGCGGTCAACGCCGCCACCGTGACGGCAATCTGTGTAATGGTAGATCCAACACCCACCTGTACCCACATCCTCTAGTTCATCCGCCGACCACTTGGTGCCTATATCTCAAAGTCTGCCCCCCTTGTCGTTCGCAAGCTGGATCCTTTGCGGTAAGTACATGAGTCCGATCCAGGACTGAGGAAGCGTGCACGTGCCCGAAATGCAGGGTGTCCCGACTCCCCACCATGAGCGTTGGTGGTAAGTAATTTCGGCGTCCTCCGAGGGCAAATTGATTGCCTAATTACGCGTGAACGCACGGTTACTAAACGGTTATAGGGTGCCGCATTACGCCCCGGCGGCCCCTACCCGTAGCGTTATCCGTCCCGTATGAAGGTCGAACAAAACCTCAGACCGGGACGGGGGCGTAACCGTAATTACGGCCCCGTAAACCCGTAAGCTTACGGGGACGGTTGGATGCCATAAGTAGTCTGAACAAGGGGCTTCCGGGCCGTGAATGCCGGACTAGACCCTGGGTGGTTGGTTGGCCGGCCAGGTCGAAAAAAAACTTTCTGGTGGGGAAATTTTTAGGTCGGAAACACGTCGTAAAATGCATTTGAGACATATTTACATTTTTCGAATATTTTCCAACGGTACTTACATGGTCTCCAAACATTACCACTCATCGGCTACAAAGTGCGGAAATATTCTGCCACCATCAAAGCGCAATTTTCCAAGATGGCTACGACAATGTATGGGCCACTGGGTCTGGTATGTGCTGTGCCACAGTCCCTCAAGTGCCAACTAATCATTAATCATTGATAGGTGTTGGATGCTATCTGGCAGAAAGATGTACAACAGCCGGGAAAAGTGCAGCTCCCTTTGCGGCTACGGGGGTCATATTAATCTTGTAATGACTCACCTGGACAAGGAGGGGTGCATGACAACGCACAGCCTAGGCCAAGAAGGACAAGCAGTCCCGCAAACACGGCTCATTCTCGTCATTTTTCCCTAAGACCCACTGTCAGAGCCACAATCCGATATTTTGGTGATATCTCTTGAAATTGCCTTTCCAGTTCAAATTCCACTATGTGAAACAAAGCTGAATTCAAGCTACAATTTCCTTGTGGTTTGTTGGGCAGCCGATCGCTCTTGGCATTTGACTATGGTCGAGGCAAGAATGAGGAGGCTGGCAGCGTGTGCCATCATTACCATATATGGACATCACGTGGTATGACGTGGGTGGTTGGTTCAAGGAAAGTCAAGAAAAACCAAAAACCGGTGTATGTTCCTCCATTCACAGAAAAGTACCCCCTTGAGTCTGAAGGTTGGTCGCGAAGTGAGATTGTGTGAAAAAGAGATGCCCGGCCAATGCCCGGCCAATATGTCACTGATGCACAATGAGACCAAGAGGAGAGGATCAGGCCTGCGAGGTATTAGCAATGCAGACTGAAGCAAAAAATATGGTGACGGTGGAATTGGAGCCAATCGGACAAAGTCAGGCACATCAGACTTACTTTACCTGCTCTCGTCCTCGTCGCACACAACATTACAATGTCTTTCCTCAAGAACATTCTTCAGGAGGCCGCTCACTTTGCTGTTCACGCCACCCATTTTGACCCTTCAGCCTACGTCAAGCCTTTCTTGCTGGATGAGAAGCCAGAACAAAGGAGCAAGTCTGCTATTGTTCTCTGTGAATTGTACTTGGGGTGGCTTTGACACCCCACAGTATGAAGCCACACTGGATTCTTCAATACAAACCAGCTCCCGCCTCGCCCACGACATGATCCTAGGACCGGCTCCTACCCAGCTTTTCTTTTCTCTTCACCTCAATCTCAAGAGCATTCACGACTCACAACACTTTCCTTGACCTCTTCCTTCATTCAATTTCTCCATCCAAGAACTAGACCAACATGATGTTCTCCATCATCCTCACCTCTGTCGCCGTCCTCCTCTCGCTGGCGCTCCACGCCTCTGCACACACCATGCCCCTCCCCGGGCTGGGCATCACCGGCTTCCCCGTGTGCAACAACACCCAGTGCCTATCCATCACCAAGCCTTGCGGCAACATCATTGCCTCAAACCTCAACAAGGCCGCCGCCATCCCCGTCGAGGTGGATGGGAGAACGGTGATGCTGAATGTGACGAATTTTAACCCGTGAGTTTCTCCACCCTTCCTTCTTCCTGGCTTTCCTCCTCCCTTCTTCGTTCCTTCTCTGTGGGGGGACAAGGCACTGACCTGGTGTTGCAGCGGCGCCGACGGCTCACGCTCCGTCTCCATCCTTGTCGACCCCACCAGCACCGGCAAGAACTTCATTGCTGCCAAGGTCACCAAAAACGGCGACCCCACGTCCAAGACGAATGGCAGTGACAAAGTGAAGCTATTGCTCCCTGCAGGGTTTATATTCCAGCAGGTATTGACACAGGCAGCTTGTTGTCTGTGAAATCCACAGCCGGCTTCGGCGCCTGCACTGTCATCTCGCAGATCTCTTCCAGCTCCTCCAACTCCATGCAGAGTGCATCCGAAAGTGCTGCACCTGCCTCGACCAAGGTGCCGTGCAAGAGCAGCAAAGAACAAGTGCTGGGCAGTGGTGCGTCTCCTTCTCCTCTTTCTTCCCCCGTCTCTTTCTTCCTCCCCTTCTCCTTCCTTCCATCCTTCCTCCCTCCCCATCCCCACCTCCTACGCTTTCGCTTTCGCTTGACCTCCTTTGCCTCGATTGTCATCTGCGTGGTGTACTAACCTGTGCATTGAGTCTGAGAGCCGCAACATGCATGGGAAGCCGGTGTTTGTGGCGATGCCGCTCTAGGCTGTAGCACCCTGCACGCCTGACTCTGACAACGTAGATGTATTTCTAGCCCACTTCTTGTATTGTCCGTCGTAAGTATCCTACCTTACATTCTAAGTACCCAATTTTCTTGTTCCTGTCAATCTCCTGGTGAAAGGATCGTGATTGGTACATCCTTGAAAATCTTTAACCAAAGATTCCCACTAAACAACCAAAATCTCGAAACTTGTGTTTGTGTTTGGGGGTTCGCATGGCAGGAAACCACAAGCGCGAATTTGGATTAAGGTATGTGTGTGTGTGTTGTTTTTGGAAACCCAAACTAAACTCTTCTTTGTCTAAACTTTCAACCAGCAATTCCAACCCAAAACCAAAATTCTGTTCCTTCAAAATCTGTGAGCCCGTTCCCGTTCCGTTCCAACAATCCCGTTAACAGTTCCATAGAGTCCTGTTCATGTTCAAATTCCAGTAAGCAAGTCAATTCACAGGTATAAAACCCGGGCGTAAAGGTGTCTTTTCAGTACACCGTTTCATGCCTCTTTCATACCCCTACTGTTTGTAGTTCCTATAATCTATGTAAATTCTGATCTCCATGGCATCGATTCCTAAGCAACCAGTGGCAGAGGCATTCATATCCTTACACCAGACGCACTCCCTTGGTGACTTTCCAAAAGGCAGGGCATCCCCTTGCCATTGCTCTGGGTAACGGGCTATGCTCTTTGGTAGCCCGGCTCCTCCCCCCTACACACTGCCTGTTCCGCAGGCGACACATGTCTCCAACGTGTCTGTCGCGTACTCATTCTATCCCGTGGGTTGCCGATTAGGTACATGTTTGATCGTAATCCCCGCTTTGGCCTTCCTTGATCGCCGTGATCGCATCAAACACGTTGCTCATGCAAGGTGGGTGGCATTGCCGCCCTCCCCTTTTGCCCATGGTTTGTCCCCTTTATTATATGCTGTTCCCTTTTCCGTAGTCCGTTCACTGCGAGTTGAAAGTACTTTGGGAATTGCGCGTTTTACCCTCGGAACTCGCCGAGTACCCATCAATCTCGTGATTGAAACAAAAACCTTCGCAATTTCAGGTGCGCAAAATTCATCTGTTCTTCACTGGCGATTCGAGTGACTTGGTTCGTCGTGGTTGCTTGGCCCAAAGAGGAAATAGAGAGTGGCGGTGCTACGCTTTTCTCTGTCTCTCAACTTCCAACTTCCGATGCATCTGAAGGCCACGGAGGTGTTCCTCTGTCAGTGGTACTATTGGCGGCTTAAGCTTGGCCCAGGCACTTCAACGATGCAACTTTTCTCTCCTCGTTCGACGACCACCATGACCGGAAGTGTGTCTTGAAGCTTCTACTTCACAGCCGCACCACTGGCATGCAATCACTAAGGCTTGATTGCACTCGGCCAAACTTCATCTCACTCGCTCGTCTCTTTCCAGTGCTTGTCTTCAATTTTTCTTGAAACTGCTGCACGGCGGCCCATGCCTCGGGTCTTTTGTGTGTTTGTATACTATAGTATTATGTTCAATTCGTAAGGCCATTTTTGGCTTTTTCGGTGTGACGACCGGAACCTTTCGTAATCGAGCCCGTTTAGGCAATTTCATCCGCCGGCAACACTCGGCTACGCTCGGCTAGCTCGGCTAAGGCCAAAATTTGCTCTGAAGCAGTGACTTACGAAAATTTTTGTAGGTTTTTGGCCGTGTGACACGTGACTATACGAATTGAATGTAATACTACAGTATCTCGAGAGTCGAGACCGACTTGACTTGCTCGCTCATCTCAGCGGGATGCATTGTGTCGCTAATTTATTTCTTTTCTTGTACCAACACCCAGCCTCTTTCACAACAACCGGTTCTGCTCCCCGGCTTCAGCTGTCGTTGACTCGGATTGAAACTCCCGTGATTGTGCACTAAAGACTAACTTGATTAGCTTGCTTTCACCTTGAAAGGCTTCTGATTTATTTCATGTTCACGCTCGTAAGGGATGCCAATCACGCTTCAACACTGCGGATAGCATACTATCTGTGACTGCCATCCTGGCCGGACTAGGAACCCGGCCACTTGCCAAATATAAGATTAGTTACTGAGCCAAATGTCATTTTCATGCCGGGGGGGAGGAATACAACCTGTGCCGCCTGCCCTTGCCAATTTGCAGCCAGAAGTGATGAGTTGTTGTTAAGTGGTGGCGCGGATGATGTCGGCACAGAGGGTGGGAAAGCCAGTTCCTTATCCCCGAATCACCAATTCGCTCTGTTCTCCACCAATTCTTCATCAATTCACGTCTTCTTGGGCTCATTTTTCTCGCCTAACTGCCGGCCTCCCTCTGACTATAAATATGGCTCTACTTCTTCCCTCATTTGTTCGGTAACTCGCTCTAATGACTGCCCTTCAGGTGTGAAGACAGCAACCAAACGACCCCCATATCAAGTGATGCTTTGACCATCTGAGTCCAGCAATTTTCAGGGTTCATCTTTACATGTAAGCCTTCAATTTAGATTGTATCCCACAATTTTATCCTCTTAATACCTCCCTCTGGCTGTGCTGATCACCATTTCTGCCAAATATTTGTCATATCAAAGTTCAAACGTCGGGTTCCCGGCAGCGAGACACAGAGGTGGATTTGGAGGCTCAAGGGGTTTCATTCACGTCCTATTAACATTCCTGCCACTTATTTCGGCCAACCAAGCCCTCTGACTGGTGTGCCGGCCTCATCTGTCCAGGAAGGCCCATCCCTGCAGTTACAGGCGACATTGGAACCTTTTTGTGCTGCCATTTTTATTGGGCATATCCATGGTTGTTATATGCAAAAAGGATCATTCATGACCCTTAAATACAATCACACACTTAAAGACTACTGCGGCAGTCAGAAACCCCCAATTTGCATGGGTGGCCAGGTAGCTAGTCATTTCCCTTTTGGGAACTCCGCTAGAAAAAAAATCATTGAGCGACAAAAATGCAGCCAAATGGCCCCAAATAGGCTCAAACTGTTCCTAGGATGCGCGCCCGTCTCACGAGATCTATAAAGCTTGCATGAAGTCTTCAAGATGGGTACCAACAGGCCAAAACTCCAAGGTGGTCAGGATCCCCCTCCCAGATAGTAACCACAACCGTGTGGCACTCGGGTTCGTCCCATCCTACAAGGTCCCTGTCACTCAAGGTCGATTAGTCTCTTTTACCGTCAACAGACTGCTCCTTCGAGCTGCAACCCGCCGGTCTCGCTGCCTTCTGGCTCCTCTCGCAGCCCGAAACAGGCGGGGACATGCTGTATGCCTCACAGGTTCTCAACCTCCAGAGTTTCTCTCCCACCATGGCGAACTTCCTGCGCACCCTCAAGGCCACGCACACAGCGGTTAACAGCATGCGCTCCAAGCGCGGCGGGGTGGTCCGGCGGGAGCCCATTGAGACTCCAATCGTGCGCCGGCACCCGGTTACGGGTGAGGAGGCTCTGGATGTGAACAATCAGATGACACGCACAATTGTTGGAATGAAACGGAAGGAGTCAGGTGCGTATTGGACTGCCAGCCAGACGATATTTGACGGTTTACAGATCTCCTGTTGAATTTTTGTACGATCACGTCGCAATGAGCACCGACCAGGTGCGCATCAAGTGGGAGCCCACGTCGGTTGTGGTTTGGGTGCGTGCTCATTTCATTTTTTCTGGTTCCTATTGCGAACGGCACTGACCCACCAATGTCAACCTGATGCACAGGATAACCGCGTTACCCGTTCGCCTCCTTCCTCATATTTTGGTCATGTCCGTCTCCGTTGACGACGCATATACAACAGCTCACACCGCTAGGTCGGACTATGCTCATTTGAAGGCCTGCCGCCACGGGACGCGCATTTCCGCGCAGGCTGAATGGCCCATTCCGGCGCTCGACGGTTTGAAGATGGATGATTGAGATCAGAGATATCGCGCTTTTCGGACAACCCAGCGTCTCGGGCTTGTCGAATCGAAACTCATGTATATTTTATGTTCTTTGATGTACCGCTCCGCTGCGGTTGCGGAAATTCTGCCTCCTAGTTTAACTTTGGCGAATGATCGAGTTTATACTTGAAACTGAAAAAAAAGTAAACGAAGAATTACATTATTAGTAGATGCTCTCTTGTGAATGTTGTCTTGCATCGTCATACGCGCTGCGAATAGACTAAGAAAGATTGATATTCCCGGGCGTCCGAAAGTACTCACATACATACATGTGTAATCAGCTCCAAATCTACGAACTCGTAGCTTGAATAGCCTCTACCACCTGCGAAGACCGCGGGGTAATTGAACATTCGAAAGGGAGGGGTGATCTACCTACCCGCGTTAGTATTTGCATGAAAAAATAACATCCAGACGCACGATACTAGCCCCGGAAAATATTCATACGTCGGCTCAACTACCTCCCCATCCTTCCCGATGGCTTTTCTGATGTCGAAAGTAGACAGAATAGACGCGATTGTGATCCAGAGAATGGATGTGGCCATGTGTCTGCCCGGACATATCCTACATTCATCGTACATTAATTGCCTCTGTGCTGATAGTCGATGTTGAGAAAGGTTCGCTGACCGTCTTCCGAACCCAAAGGCAACCATTTCTGGATCTCTGATGGCCGGATTGAGCTTGCCGTCAAGCAGAAAGCGCTCAGGTCTAAACACCTCTGGACTGGAATACATGGTCTATCCCAATGGTGAGAAGCGGAGTAACACGGCGAGATCGTGGAAGTTACCTCGTCATGGAGAAGTGCCCTGGTTGAAATTAGAAGGAAACAGCAATAGAAATTAGCAAGAATGAGGAGAACTGATCTCATCGAAATAACCCACCATGCGTTCCCGACGACAACAGAGCCCGCTGGGATTCTATACCCTCGGTACTCATCCTCGACAGCGAGGTAGTGTGGAATAGCTGAAAGGCCTTTCAGTCCAGAATGTCCACGGATTGAATAAACAACAAACCGATGGGCGTAACGTTCTTCCATCGAAGGGCCTCTTTCACAATCGCAGAAACGTAGGGCAATGCAGCTTCATCAGTGAAATCCGGAAGCTGCCCAGCGCCGACAACTGAGTCGATTTCCGCCTGTGTTTTCCTCTGTGCCTCCGGATTTGCGAGCATGCCCAGAACAAATGTCCCCAGTGCTGAAACCGTGGTGTCTGCACCCGCAGCATACATATTCGCCGCCGCCGCCTTGACGACAGCCTCTTGTGTTGCCTTATCACTGCCCTTCAATTCCTCTAAGGAACGTAGGTTCAACGATGTGAACGATGTCCTAACAGCTCCCATGGCCTATGGATAAGATATCAATAGGACTCCTCTAGTAGGTGGAGAAATCTGTCGCACGATGCTTCGTTTAGTTTCAGTAAACGGAACTTCCTGTAAAGCTTTAGTGACCTTCCGCCATGCCTTTGCCTTGAGCTTGAAACCAGCACCAGGGACCCAATCCGGTACATATTTCAATGCATGAATTGTGTCCTGAGATTCAATTCAATCAGTGTCTGGTTTATAAATTTGGCACTGCCGGGAGAGAGGCAACGCACAACAAGGAAAGCTCCGGGAATGCTCGCGATTGAGAAGCCATGCATTGCCTCTTCTGCGATACTGATATACCGGTCATCGGAAGAGCGGACGTCAATTCCGTACGTGACGTCCATCATGAGGGCTCCGCTCATGCTGCAGGGATGAGGGTGTATTGATAACAAAGCGGACATTGAACTTACTGCCTGAAATGATTCATGATATCACGGGGATCCTGAAGGATCCGGCGAAGGAGTCGGTGGGTTGCTGCCAGTTTTTGAGGCTGAAACTGCTTTACTGCTGCAATATTGAATGCCTCGTGCAAGATTCTTCGGTGAGCTCGCCTGCAGAAGCATCAGGTACCAGGTTGAATTCCGAAACCAGCAAGACTGACCAACGATCACCTAGCAGCATGCGAGACAATAATTTGCAAAGGATCTATCTGTAAAACTGCGGGAGCGTACCGTATTTCATGAGTCCTTGTAATTTTCCCGTCAGTCTTTGACGCGGATGGTCCGAAGAAAAAGTCATACCGATTCCGAAGTCCCACCCCATCAACATTAACATCGGTAGGTAGGGCCTAGTGGTGTCAGTGAATGGAGCTCATGTCACAAAGCAGGAACGTTGATTTACCGGTCGGAATACAGGGAAGAGCGCCGCTCGAACAGCTCTTTCACAGCTTCCATTGAAGATAAAACGACAACGGACGTTCCCGCGACATTCAAATGGATGATATCCGAATCTAAGTGAAAATTAATTAGGATGGCAATATCAGAAAAGAAACATACTAAATTGTTTGCTCCATTGTAAATACGTCTCCCACTGGCGTTCCGGAGGGATGTCGAATAGATTACCAACAAGCGGCAGCTTTTTGGGTCCAGGTGGCAATGGAAGTTGCGAACGGCTGCGTCGCCAGCGAAATCCGTAGAGTACAATCAAGAATATGGCGACAGCCCACGTAGAGTTGCTGGAGGCGGGCTGAGGTAGGAGTTGAATCATGGGGAGAAAGTTACGTCGTAGCTTCTGCAGCTCGATTTATAACGTTGTGGGTTTGTTTTGCTCTTTTGTTTTGACAGCTAATTGCAAAGCCCTAGAGCCTTTTCGAAAATTTCTCCCCGAGCCCCACCTGCCAATCAATTGCCTTTTACACTAGTCCAGGAACCAGCCCCACTTCCCAGCGCAGGCTGAAGCCAAGTGACGTCAAGTGGAGCCTGTGACGAAATAGTACAGTAATTTTCGAACCCTTTATAAATCTTATCTCTTTTGACTTCGTGGTTGGTTGCTTTGGTCCCTGGTAACTTATAATGACGAGGAAATGGGGGGATGTGTCAACTACGCCACACCCACACTCAGACTCGTCGGCTAGCGGGGACGAGCTGCGCCGGTGTGGCGTGAGTGTGGCGCAAGTTGAACGAGATGCGAATTCTCGCTTAAACGTGAGATAATTCCATTCTGGGCTGCCGATCTGATCCCAGTTTTTTTTGTGGCCGCTTCCTTCCTTCCGCGTTCAGCCACCATGGACGACATCCAGCTACTTGCCAGCGTCGCGGCAGGCGACCTGCTTTCATTCCGGGACTCTGTGAGTAAATGTGCAGCTCTCCTTCTGCTCAACTGATCATTTCGACGCCGGTGAAAGCAATCCCTCTCATTTGTGAATGCCAATCCCGGTATTTTTCCTGTCCTCGGACTGAGTGCATCCTGCTCAGCTTCGGGCTTTCTTGCCGGCCGCGATGCGTCTACCTCGACGTATCAATCCACTATTTCTGTCAAATCGGAGCCGTCTCAAGCTTCTGTCTCGATCCGTCCCCAAGAACCACGCATCAAAACCGAGGATTCAACAATTTAACAATGATATAATCTGATATTCGTCTACGGATGAAATACTTAGGTACGGGTACCTCGGATTTGGGTTTGCCTACCATTGATTCAACCTCCCCATCTCGCCCTGCCGTTCGAACACGTCAATTTGTCGGGAACCATACATAAATAATCGAAATCCTTTCCACCGATGACGAGATGGAGGTTGAGGCCTCCCTGTGGCCGTCTGGCGCATCTTCAGATCCACCCGACCCATCTGACTCCTCGGATCACAACGATTCTGATGACGAGTCCGGGGATTTCACGTCTGTGGCCTTTTCAACAGCCTTCTGGGGTGACGCGAACATCATCTCACGCGCCATTGACGGTCCGGCAACAATTAATCGACAGGGCAAGATCGAGCATGTCGAGTACCTGGATCAAATTCCATCCTTCTTCCGTGTCCCTCGCAAAAAAAACCGCATATATCCTTGATCTGGGCGATGAACAATTCAACTATGTTGACGCCGACGGGGTCCCTCTGAGTGAAGATCATTTGATTTCGAACAAGGTATTCATTTAATTAGGGAAAACCCCCGTATCATTCAACACTCATTCGATGTCACAGAACTAGGAATCCTTCGAGATGTCTGGCACTGGTGACCAGACGACGACTTGCACATTGTTCGACGGCGAACCTGTAGAATGTTACCGTACCCGCCACAGATGCAAAGGGATCTATTGTTGCAGCGAGCGAGACATGTCACTTGTGAATATCATTCGTTTTGAGCTCGATCCGGTGCCTTGTGCAGGCGTGGTTTCGGCTGAAGTTGCTACTCAGATGTCATCTGGTGATAGTCCTGAGAAACTGGCTGCTGCGTAAGCATGCATTTTGTGCTGGTCCGAGTCCACGGTGTCCCTTTCGCTTATGCTTACATTTCATATTTTTCCAGGTTATCACTTCGCGGAAGTGCAAGGCGAAAGACAGCATTGGGGTGCCATGCGAAGGTCACCCGATCACGAAGGCGCAAATAAATGTGTCCATCCATCCTCCTCATTCCCGTTGTTTCCCACTTCTACATTGTTGTTTTAGAGAGCTTTTCACAAGGGCTCTTTCATTGGCTGTAGTGAATGGACAGCGAGCTGGTGTCACCACCAGAGCGACTCAACCCCCGAATTAATTACTTACATACATGTATTTTCCTCGTACATTGATATGTGGCGGCTTTGAATCCACATTGAAATATATAGAGTGCAAAAGGCCTTGTGGCACCGAACCGACAGCGGCGCAAGTGGGAGATACACCACAGTGGCGCAACTCGTCCATGCTAGCCGACAAGTCTGAGTCTGAGTGTGGCGTAGTTGGTTGATCCCCGACGCGGGTAGACATCGGACCAATAGACTCGACACGAAAAGTAGAGGAGCAGGCGGAGGTGTGCTGGGAGTTGAAGTGTCTGAAGGCTGGTCGCGAAGTGTTCAAGTGAGACTGTGAAAAAGAGATGCCCGGCGAATACGTATGTCCATTGTCACTGAGGCACAAGTGAGACAAGAGGAGAGTATCAGGCCTGCAAAGTATTAGTATAAGGAATGAACAAGAACATATGCGGGAGCAATTCAGACTGAAGCAAAAAAGATGGTGACGGTGGAATCGGAGCCAATCGGACAAGGTCGGGCGCATCAAACTTACGTTACCCGCTCTCTTCCTCGTCGCCCACAACATTAGTGTCTTTCTTCAAGAACGTTCTTCAGGAGGCGCTCACCTTGTTACTCACGCTACCCGCTTCGATCCTTGAGCCGACGTCAACTCTTTCTTGCTGGATGAGAAGTCAGAACAAAGGAATAAGTCCGCCATTGTCCTCGGCGCATTGTACTTGGGGTGGCTTTGACGCGTCGCACTATAAAGCCACGCTGGATTCTTCGATACAATCCAGCTCCCCGCCTCACCCACGACCCGCACGACCCTAGGACAGGTTCCTACTCCCAGCTTTTCTTTTCTCTTCACTTCAATCTCAAGAGCATTCACGGCTCACGACACTTTCCTTGACCTCTTCCTCGTTTCAATCTCTCTCTCCAACCACTAGACCAACATGATGTTCTCCACCACCCTCACCTCCGCCGCTGTCCTCCTCTCGCTGGCGCTCCACGTCTCCGCACACGCCATGCCCCTCCCCGCGCTCGGCGTCACCGGCTTCCCCGTGCGCAACGACGCCCAGCGCCTGTCCACCGCTAAGCCTTGCGGCAGCACCGAGATTTCCTCGAACCTCGACAAAGCCACCGCCGTCCCCGTCGAAGCGGATGGGTCCACTGTGATGCTGAATGTGACGAATTTTAATCCGTGAGTCTCCCTTCCTCCCCTCCCTTCTCTCTCTCCTCCCATCGCGCTTTTTCATGGGGACAAGACGCTGACGTCGTGGCACAGCGGCGCCGACGGCTCGCGCTCCGTCTCCGTCCTCGTCGACCCCACAGGCACCGGCAAGAACTTCGTCTCCGCCCAAGTCACCAAGAACGGCGACCCCGCACCTAAGACAAACGGCAGTGACAAGGTGACGCTATCGCTCCCTGCGGGGACGAAGTGCACGGGTGGGAAGGCGGGGAATTTGTGCTTGCTGGTGCGTTGTGCTTCTTCTCTTCTTTCTCCTCGTATATGCCGCTCCCTCCCGCCTCCCCTCGCTCCCTCTGCCCGCTTTGCCCACCTTGTCTCCCCGATCTCCTCTTCCCTCCCTCCCCTCACTTTCCGAGGTCGAAGTACGCCGTGCTAACCCCCGCCCTCTTTTAGTCCGTAAAATCCACAGCCGGCTTCGGCGCCTGCACCGTCGTCTCGCAACTCTCCTCCGGCTCCTCCGACTCCACCCCGAGTGCGTCCGCAAGTGCTGCGCCCGCCTCGACGAAGGTTCCGTGTAAGAGTAACAAGAACAAACGGCACGCGGTGGGCACCCGCGCCGCACGCGCCCTGCGCATTGAGTCAGAGGCGGAGAGCCGCGATCTGCACGGGAACCCGGTGTTTGCGGGGACGCCTTTGTAGACGCCATCTTCGCGTCTCTCACGCGCACGCCTGCGAGTCTGAGGAGGAGCATGACCATAACGTCGACTGGATAGATGTATTTTTAGCTAGCCACCGCATAGCGCATTCGGTTGTATCGTCGTAGCATATAGTATCAATTTAACTTTTCTGTCTTAGTTTCCTTGCTTGTTCCTCGCACTGGAGTAGAGACTTAGGAGAAAGGCCGAAAAAGGAAAGAGAGGTGGCGGTGCGTCGTCCCTCTTCTACAACTCTCTCGACATCGACAATCTCGACTCCCATCTCGGAGGCTCGGACGTGTGCCTCTATGCTACTATTGGCGGCTTGCTCCGCGCACTTTAACCCTCTTGGTCTCCTTTGCTTCGACTGATCACCAATGACCGGAAACACGCGTCCTGAAGCCTCTACCCTCTTCGGTCGCCAAGACCACCTCGACTCGGTGGCGCGTCTCACACGGCTGAAGAGACCGGTAGGCGTCTCTCTTGAGTCTCTCTTGAAGCTCGCACCTACCGGACCCACTTGGTTCCTCGCTCATCTCAGGAGAATGAATCTCAATGCCGCCCGCTCGTCTTATATGAACTACACTTGTCTTCAAGTTGTCTTGGAGCTCGACTCAGCTGGATGCTGCGTCGAAACCAGCACAGCACTGGTGCTGCCCGCATCCGTAGCGGCCAAGTCTGGGGTCCGCCTCTATTTCTTCCGCGCCTCAGTCTGCCGGGGCCCATCTTTCTCTGATTTATGGCTTGCGTCCTTTTCGGTTTCCACGAGTCGCGATGCAGCATTTCTCCTTTTTCAAGCGCTCGGACTGCTCCCGCCCAGCTCTAACTCCGGCTCCAGGTCCCATGCGGCGATTTACAACGGACGGACATTTCCGGCTCTCCTCGCTACGTCACTCGGTTTCCTGTCTTCCAAGCCTCGTGCATGATGCACCTAACGGTCAGCTTAACTGGCTCGCTCGCCTCGGCACCGTTCGATGCTCCGTGCCTAGAGAGTGCGAAGGTTACCCTCCGATAAATTCCAAAATAACAGCTTCAAGTCCAGCCTGAGCTATGTGCGCACTGCGACCCAGGATTATCAGTTCCACCACAATCTTGCTCGTTCAAGTCACCGCCTCCCCCCTCCAGCCGCACAAATGCTCATCGTTCGACGTTCACACCTGTCTACAAGCTGCAAGCTGCAATTTGAATGTGTCTCCCCCAAATCAAAATTTGTTTTCCTCCTCAATTGTTCTCCCGAGGCTGCAATGGGCGACTCGATGTCGGTGTTCATAGGCTACTCGGACATCGGACACGCGGCTGACCAAATTTTCAAGCGATTTCAACACGCTCCTGTAGATGGCGAGGGTCCGAATCCCAAGTGGAGCACATTGGAACGACGACTTCAAGTTTTGGCTTCGATTCCGTCACGCCGATGAACTATTAACAATAGTAGGGTTTTTCGGGTATCTATGGTACCGTGAATTCTCGAACTGACCACCCTGTCCGCTACACCTCCCATATCTTCCCTGGTTCGCTGCCAGCCGTCTCCTCTCGCTTCTGAGTGTATATTTATCAGGACCATTACACACCGTCGCATTAGCAAATTCTATTCCAGCCCCAAGAATACGGAGTCTTCCCCCCTTTACGATTGTCCCGCCCGCTGACGCCCCCTTCCGCAATGCAGCTGCCAGTCCTGCTCGAACGCACCATCCCTGGTAGGTAGCTCTGGACAGGTTCTGCCGCTTTCTTTCAGCCATTTGTAGAGAGCCTCGTCACTTCGTCAGGTCGCTTGAAATTCAGCACGTTTGTCAGTTGATTGGTTTCCAAAAAAAAATTGCCAGTCCAGTGTTCCAGGCGAAATTTCGTCAGGAACCGTTGCTCAACCGAATCCGGCAAATCATCTCTCTTCTCCCGCCGACCTCTCCGGTTTTCCCTTGCTGCCGTTTCTGCTATCGCCGCCATCCTATTCGTATCGTTTCGGCCCAACGCTTATGCTGGATATTAAGCGAAGGTGCGTGCTTTCCTAGAGCCGGTGTACTGGAATGTGTGCTGACAAGATCCCCGCGCGCTTGTCACTCGCTGGCTCTGTTGTAGAGTTATCCGTATGTGTAATTTACCATGCCATTTTCTGCTATCCCAGTTATAAATCCTTAGATTTTGCGCTCAGCCCATGCGGACGGAAGATTAGGGCTCAAATGCATTGGATTCCAAGTGGAGATGTTGGCTATTGAGTGTGCTAAAGACGGATTTCTTCTCGCGACGCAAAATCGTTTGTTTTCTCAAGAAGGTAATTTATTGCAAACAGCAATAACGTGTTGAAGATACTGAACAACCTCAAACTACCAGTTTCAACTTGGCTTCCTCGACACATCCTGGCATAATTCTTTCAGCAGCGGCCAATGTCTCTCCCCAGAGTCCCCGTTCCATTTTCTTCCCCAGATCACTCTCCATAAATGTGTTCCTGCAGAGTACAAGGGCATGAACCTCATGAACATGAACATTTGAAGTATCGACTGACCTCCATAATGTGTAATCCCACATCTGCTCTCCGTGGGTCTCTCGTCTTGCGGACACGGCCTTTATAAGCACTCAAGCGCCGACCTCTTGAGATCTCCCTCGAATCTAATAGAAGGTGTAGAAGATATTCCTGACCAACCCTGGCTGATGAGACATATCCGCCTCTACCATCCCCGGACGACAGCTGTTAAGGATAATCACCGAGGAATCTATCCCTTTAGCAAGCGCGTGAACCCAAAGGGATACAAGGAGTTTACTGTCCGGGTAGCGTATCATATGGAAGCGCGCGGGATCGTTGAGGAAAGCAGATAGAGAGGTCGTTTCGGGAACGGGATATTTATTAAATGTGTACCCAGTGAGGGCGCGTGAGCCAACGGTCGTGGGATGCGGTTGTATGCCCGGGGTTTGAGCCGTGGCGCGGAGAAGCGGGAGGAGGCGAATGGAGAGGATAGCGTTGGAGAGGAAGTTGATTTGGAACATGCGCTCCGTATTCGTCTCGGGGGTCGTCTCCCATTTCAGGCTTCCTGAGGAGGAGAATATTGAGTGACTCAAACTCTGCACGAATTTTGGAAGCGAAGGAAACGACCGAGGACTCCGGCCGCTCGAGGTCCAGTTCGTAACGGTTAGATTGCGCGCGTTTGAACGATGGGATCTGAGAGCAGAGCTTCTTTGGTGCTCGCCATTGTGCAGAGTGCGTACCGCGAGGATGAGTGTGGAGATGTGTCGCTGGCAAAGATGTAGAGCGGCGGCCCGCCCAAGACCAAGACCTCTGCAAAAAAAAAAAAAATTGCCCCTGTAACGATCGCAGTTTGGCCTGCGAAAGAGAGCAATTCTGGAAGTGGAAGCAATACCGGTTCGAACACGGGTATGAATATCAACAGACGAGGCAAGGGACGTGGTAGGGAGTGGAGGGCCAGAAAGGATAATGAAAGAAGCAAAGTACTAGATCAGAAGACAAGGAAGAAAGATAGAAGTGGTGATGAGCTTTGGATCAGCTGAACGCGAACTGACGGGCCGAAGTGCTGTTCCTGAGAACAGTGTGTGGGAAAGTGTGTCGCTGTGAAGATTTTGCTGGCACTCTTTCCAAAATGGAGCTGGCGTTGAATAAAGCTACCACCCAGCGCGGAGCTTCTCAACCGCTTCTCCCTCCAATACAACGTCCGCATATTTTGCATTGAGGTCAAAAAGGTTGGCGTTATGGATCTCTTGCGTGCGATCGCCACAAGCCTCGCCAACGACCTATGCGCAAATTAGCAGAAGGAAAATTCGGTTAAAATACCATCACCATCGGCCTATACCCATACTGCATCGCATCAAGAACGGACGCCCGTACGCAGCCGCTCGTGCTGACCCCGCATACAACAAGCGTGTCCGCGTTAAGAACATGAAGCCGCGTACTCAAGTCCGTTCCGAAAAACGCACTTGGGTATTTCTTCGCTATCACAGCCTCCCCCGCAATCGGTGTGAGACCTGCAGATTCGACCCAGCCGCCCCAGCCGCGCGCGTCCCCGCGCTGAAAGATGTCGAGCGACTTGCTCTTGAGCCAGAACATCCCTGCGTCGCTCATGTCTGAGTGCTCGTATTCGACGCGCGTCCATATGATGGGGACACCGCCCGCGCGCGCAGCGTCGAGGAGGCGTTTCATGGAAGAGGGAGAGGCGGCGCTGGCAGGGTTGCTGGAGGTATCGAGGGGTGACCGGGCCGTCCAGTAGGCGAGACAAGCATCGACGATAAGGAGGGCTGGCCTCGAGCCCCACCCCATTTTATTTGAGAATCCAGAACGCGCATATGCGGCTGCTTCAGCATGGTTTGAGAGGTCTGTCATGGCTTGGACTGAGCCGCGGAGTGGCGTGATTGGGCGATAAGCGCAGACGACCGTGGAAGGAAAAGAACATTATCTTTCCGAGAAGGAAATCACATGAAACATGAGTCCGTGGATCTGTACGAGCGAAAATCCGATTGTTTAATGCGTTTCCTGACTAGTTGGCGTGCTCAGAGAGGTTCAATCTTGGGAGCGACACTGATATCCGTACCAAACGAACCGGAAAGAAAAGAAAAAAACGCACTTCTTATTAGGGGAAGTCAAAGCGCTCGATTTCGACGGCCGATTCTGTTTCCGATTACGGCCGATTCTGGAATGAGAACCACGCTGTAGTGGGAATATCGGGTCGAGGATGTAAGGCAGCCGCTGTCCAGATGGGGTTGGTCGCGTAGAGCTTAGTAAACAGACAGCTCTTGTCTTAGACCACCGCTATCCGATCCTTTGCGCCGCGATACCGCAGGATCCCCAGTCTCAGAGGCCGTACCCAACCATTCTGACCGACTACATCTGGTGATTGGAGTGGGATTCGAACCCACGCCCTTTCGGACCAGATCTAAGCTATACGCGACCAACCCCATCTGGACAGCGGCTGCCTTACATCCTCGACCCGATATTCCCACTACAGCGTGGTTCTCATTCCAGAATCGGTAAGCTCTACGCGACCAACCCCATCTGGACAGCGGCTGCCTTACATCCTCGACCAATCCTCGACCCGATATTCCCACTACAACGCGAGAATCGAAATCGACTTTGACTGCCCCGATTCTCATCACGATTCTGACCTCGATTCTGCGTAGACTTAGTGTTGTATACAAGTTGTATAATTTTTTTAGGGTGATTCTATTTGGCACCCTGGGAGCTGCTTATTAATTGGATGCCCTTTCCATTCTAGGCAATTCACCGGGCGGCACATGGCGCTGCATAATATTTGTAAGCCCTGATGTGAAAGAATCATTGACCACCACTTCATTTATAGCCCAGTTCCTGTGAGAAAAATCAGGGAGACACATTCATCTCTAGAGTATTGCTGTATTATATCTCTAAAGAAGGCAAGCCCTACAGTGTACAAGATCAATTACACGGAAGATTCTGTGACAATTTTGTGACACTGCCGGATCGCTGCCAAAAGGCACTTCAAGTTCGAGGCACATGCTTGAAACATTTATATCCTCCTAGAAGCATGCTCAAAAAATCTGAAAATATTTCACCAAGGTATTGAGAAGGGCTGGTGAGGAAAACTCAATTATTCAAAATTCAATGCCACTTGCCTGCCTTCTGGATGAGTCTAACACAGCCGGCTTTTGCCTAAACCTGGCCACCGGGATATTACTCAAAATGGAAAGGGGTGTTGCATTTGTAAGCAGCTCCCGGGGCGCCAGGTAGAATAATTCATTTTTTTATTCAATTTAATAATAATTTCCTGTGTTACGCGACATTAGGGTTGTTCACAGTAGCCCTTTTTCACACCCTTTTTCGTACCCTTTTTCGCCCTTTTTGTCATTCCCTTCGTTTTTTGCCAGGTTTTTTTTCCCTTTTTCAATTAGAAGCACAAAAAGGGTAGAAAACCGAAAAAAACGGGGTCCTACATGCAATTCTGGGGGAAATGAAAAAAAGGGCACGACAAAGGGTGTGAAAAAGGGCTACTGTGAACACCCTGGGCTGGATCTCCCTTTTTCTACCCTTTTTCACTTCCTTTTTGCCTCCTTTTCTCTATTTCATGCACTCTGGGTGCTCCTATCATTCCTCAAAGGTGATACACCACCTCAAATGTTCAAAAAGGATTGGGGTGATTTTTTCTGGATTTTATAGCACACTATCTGCCAAACACAAAAAAGGGCACAAAAAGGAGCACAAAAAGGAGCACAAAAAGGAGCACAAAAAGGGCATAAAAAGGGTGCAAAAAGGGCAACTGTGAACAACCCTATTGCCATTTGTGGCCTCCCTGTCTCTTTCTTCTCTACGCTACATGTTATGCCCCAGGTTTTCCTCGTGGCAGAGTTGGGCTCGTGATGTTCTCAAAATCTTCCTCAAGCACCATGCAGCGCGCCTCAAGGGAATTTAGTCCCGAAAGAAGACGGCCTTCGGCGCTTTTTTTGATGCTGCAGCAGATTTTCAATGGTACATGTAAGAGGATGGACGAGACAGGGAATAAAGGTTTTTTGCATAACATAAATAAGGAGATCGGGGAACAAACAAGATATGCCACAGCTAAGTGTAAAGTTAGGGTTGATTCCGATTCTCAAATCCGATTCTGTGCTGTTCCTCCTCCAGAGGAGGAGCTGCGATTCTTGCCGATTCTTAGTCCAATTCTGGCATCGGAATCATGTGCTGAATCAGTAACAGAATCGGCCATCGAATCGAGCACTTTGACTTCCCCTAATGCATGTTTGTGTGGCCAAACAAACCATAGTTATAAAAGCACAGTGTATCTTGGTAGAAAAATATATAATACACCCCTACTTTCACCCCACATTGGTTTTTGTTTTGTTTTGTTTTGGACAGTTGAAGTTTCCTCAAGACTTGATCCCAGCACCCTGCGTGACCTATGGAGTGTCGTCCTGAAATGGGTAGACCCAGCACAGGATTGTACTGCTTTTCATTGGCAATGTCAGTGGCAGTCCTTCTGTTTTGATCTGATTGATTGGGTTATGGTTAATTTGGTTGGATTGGGTTGGAATGGGTCTCTGGTTTTGGTTTTGGTTCAGTGATGTGGTGGTAGAAAGAATGATGAGATGGATTCGATGGTGGGAATGGAAGGAGACTCACGGGAAGCTATTTTGGTACATGCTCACCACACTTAGCGGTGCACTGGTCGCACTGCCCCATTTATCATTATCATGCCGGCATTCAATGTTGATTACCTGGATTGCAGCACACATATATTTTGTGTGGAGCCCCAACCTCACTGCACATACTGGTTTTATTGTATGTGTTGTTGGCAGACGGATATCTGCTTTCACGCATGCACATCGACCCAGTACTTCAGTACAGGTTGGGATTCTCATACTTCCGTTTACCTGATGTGTGCATGTGTGAGTACTAGGCCGATTTCGGCTAGGGAAGTGACTGTCTATCGGCAAATGCCACCCCAGTTCTCACATTTGTGCGCGCCATGGGCCGCCTCCCAAGATACGATGTGTAACACCTTGTCTGTTCCTTTCTTTCCTTTTACCTTACCTATCTCTCTCTTTTCCCTCTTATCTTGCACTTAGCATCTGATACAAAACACTTCCACTACAATATTATCCGTGACCACAACAATTACACCATAACACTCTCGGCGCCTCTCCACCTACATCCTCCTTGCCCTCCTTCCCTACATACCCTGTGATATCAGCCGTTACCTACATAGCCTCCTGTAAAGTGCAACATGGGCCCTAAAGGGCCCGCAGCACTATAATTGATGAATGAATGAATGAATGGCAATAGAGGTAGTCATTCTGGGGAAGGGAGGAATAACACTGACCAGAACATTTACATACATACAGTATTATACGGCCGAATGGGATGATCAAATTTTGTTTGCTGCTGCAAATGCAAGCACAATGATTTTGTATTGATCTGAATCGGCCAGGGGGAAGGTTTAGGTGTAATCTAATGACATACCAAAATTTACATGCATACGTGACGCCCAGAGTTATATCGAACGGAAATACGGTCAAAAGTCGTTATCAGCTGCTTGACATGCCAATGGGATGCATCACATGACACCAGTATCTACATTAAAATACTCGAACTTGGAGGACTTCTACTATTCCTTGTAGATAGAGGTGGCATGTTTGGTCATTCTCGACCCGTAGATTACCATGAGAATGAGCGAGAGTGTCCAGAGCCCTTTTTTTGCGAGGGTGGCAAGCAAAATCCCAATGGGGAAGGGCATGACGTGACCATCCCATTTGCTGATGTTTTACAGATTTCAATGGTTTCTGCTCCTCCAATGGCTTCGATACGTTGTATTCATACTTTATTGAGTAAATAATATGTTCTCAATTATTTTCAGAATTTATTATCAACACTTTGCTGCAATACTCGTAGATTGATCTGCCTTTTAATTTCACTTTTGGGCACTTTTTGGATTGATCTCATTATAGTATAGGATCGCTTTCCCCTATGCATAATTCCTGTTACTAGACTGTATATAAGATGTCCACCTAGTCGTAAATAAAATTCCGAGGCCAGACAATGTGTGCTTGAGGAGAAAACTGGGTTTGTCCCATTGGATGGTGGCGTCCCATTCAGCCGTATAATACTGTACATTTTGATTGTTGTGTTGTGGCGGTCAGAAAGCACTTTTATTATTGTGCTACCTATTTGTGTGGGATAATTCTATTTGGCACCCCAAGGTGCCAGAGGCACCTGCCTGGGAATTTGTCAGAGTCTGGCTGATAGTGGGATGGGGCTGGATCTGTGTAGGGTGTGCTCAGAGCCTGGCACCTGCTCAAAGAATCCTGGAATACTTGATTCAACTTGCATTCCTGATTAAGCAGTAGGAGTATTTTTCGGCTTATGTATATGGCTCCAAGTGTCAGGGGAACCCTGCTCCGGCTGGTTTTCCAGTCGCTTCTCTGGCCACTTTTGTCCTTCCGGCCAGATCCACTCCAGACGGTTTTCCAGCCACTGCTCTGGATACTCCTGCGCCTATCCATTCATCTGTCCAACCATCCGAGACATCTGTCCAACCATCCGGGACATCTGTCCAACCATCCGGGACATCTGTCTGCTCTCACTGGCACGTGCTATGTGATCAGGCCCGGGATCACTGTAGATACCTCCAGACACGTGCTACTGGGTAGTTACTAATTAGTATATAATGTTTCGCCTAGCATGGGAATCCCTATCCTTTCTTCTCTTCAGATTCCCCTGCTAGGTGCGTAGTATTTCCACTCCTGTACTCTAGTACATATATTTTTACTTTGGATTCCCTGCTGGTTTCTGCACCCTGCAACGAGCTTAAGGTTGCCCCTACAGCAGAAGAAAGGATCTAAAGGATCAACCAGTCAAGATTGGGAAGTTTGGTGCAGGTATGGATTCAGACCACTACTCCAGTGCTCCATCCTCCCCCACTTCAAATCTCAACCCCTCCTCCACTCCGATGAACCAGCTGCCTGCCCCTACTGCCACGCAACCCAAGATCTCGAGCGCCTCTGCTCCAGATCTGGCTTCCAGTGCTATGGCCTGGCTCGCTGCTGTTGAAAGTTCCCTCGGGGACATTCAGCTCGCACTCTGCAAGCTACTGCTGAACAGCCAAAATCTACCGCCTGCCCCCACCCCTGCCGCTCCAGCTCCGGCACTGGGTCCAAGCTTCTTGGCCCCCCACCCAGCTCAAAAAACAGTCCTCTGACTGAACCCTCCAGCCGTTTTTGATGGCGATGAGACGCAAGGACAGATGGTCCTTTACTCTATCCTCACCTACTACTGGCTGGTCCCAAAAGCCTTCTTAGCGGATGGGAACATCTTGCAGGAGAAACTCATCCAGTTTGCCATGTTGTTCATGTTGAAGGACACAGCCACTCAGTGGGTGGAACGGCGCTCATCGGCCGTCCCGTTCCCATTCCCCACCTGAACCCAATTTGAGGCTGAGTTCCACCTCCAGTCCGTAGAGGAGAACAAGCAGGACCAAGCCCTTGCCAAGCTTGAGTCCCACTCGTACTTCCAGGGCTCCCGCAATGTCTATCAGTACATGGACAACTTCGAGGAACTGGCTGTAATGGCCGGTTACTCAGACACTCTCGTCCAGTGAAACAGCGTAACATACATGTGCGGCATCTAGGGCTAATTTTGCGATTTCCTATGACCAGTATTTATACAACGGGAAGCAAATAGCACTTCTGTTGTTACTAGCATCCTAGCTAGTATGCAGACCACTTGTTAGGTGATATAAAGGAGAATCAGAGTGAGCCTTAACTGCTGACTGCAGCACAAGGCTACACTAGTGTGATGCGCTAGCTGGTAGTTGAGTGTACAAACAACCAGGGATTAAACCACTGCCTATACATTCACGAGACATGACCTAGGAGACTCTAGTAGTCCAGAGATGGCTTGCAAAGGAGCTAGTGATGGTCTAGCAGACGGATATCTACGATGGAAGTGCAACTAGGGGCCAGCGCCTTGAGCTAGGAAGCTCAGTGCGAGATCTGGTGGCACTATTTAATCTCTAGATAAGCGACTAGAAGGCAATAGGCGGAACAACCTGACTAGTGACCGGTTAGGGCTTTGACAAAGCCATACCACAACATAAGAGATGAAGCAACACAAGGCTAGTGCCCAATCTGGGCAGCTAGGGAGAACGGAATAGCAAGCAGGCTATTGGAACGAAGCTAGGGACGATCGTACAGGCTGTACCGACAACCGGAGGCCGGATCGACGTCCTGACCACCAGATAGATTGTCAGTCTGACAGAGTGGAGATGACCTAGATCACTGGCTTCATTGCCGGTTGGTCCAGAAGTGGTGCTCGGCATAGATGGAGGGTTGAGGATCAAGTGATATACCCACAGTTGAACACTAGCTGGTCAGCGAGGCTGACCTGGCATATACCACACTAGTCCCAAAACCAAACGGCAGCCGTCTCATTGGCTGACCATATTTCTCTTCATCTAATATTGCTTATTGTATTATTCAGTGCTATTTTCACATGTATCTCGAGCCTAGTAGCATAAAAGGGAGTGCAGGACAGACTAGGGTCTAAGAACATTACGCCCCAGACTTTGGACGAAGCTAGTGCTAGTCGACTCAGGCTGCTAGTGGAGGTTGATACCGAACTTCACTTGTAGTAGTCTTTATATTGGAATCAGTAGACTGTGGACTCTGGAAACATCGAGTGACTAAGTTGAGGGTTTTGTGTTGTTGGTCCTAGACCTCCACATATAAAATAAGGGTGTTCTCTTCGAGACCCAGCTGCAGTTTGCGCTAGTGACTTTGCCTTCACCCTAACAAGACTGAAGCTCTGACATAGTGTGTTGGACCACTTGCTAGGTGGATTGTGTGTTGACTTGAGCCCACTAAGAAGAAGACGGACTAGGTGCCCCCACCTCTAGTTTGGCTATAACTTGTCAGTTACTTTGCCTTCACCCCGATATAGATGGAAGCTCTGTCGTAGTGTGTTGGGTCACTAGCTGGATACTTGTAGTGAGCTAGTGCTGATAAAAGGGGAAAGGTTCCTGTTCTTGGTTAAGGAATAGGTCAGCAGTCGAGGAGAGTCTTGCTGTTTGAGACTTGGAGTCATTTGGAGTTAGCCTCAGTAGTCCTTAGGTTGCCTAAGGTGAGGATTTTCACAAACCTACAAACCTCTGCCCCGGTGTTCTCGACCTAACAGTCCAGCCATCTTGTATCCACCCCATATAAACACACCCCCGGACCATCCCTAGGTTCCTAGCAGTGTTGTTGTTGGCGGTTGCATATTGCTAGTACGCTGTAGAGTGTGTTGTTAGAAGCCTATGAATCAAACTCGTGTTTGTTCAAACCTGCTGGTCGCATACTATGGCCTGGACCCGAACTCACAAAAAGAAGCACTTGGATCTTTGGAGGTAGATTGGTTGTGGTTGGTTGTTTTGGGTGTTAGTTCGCGATATCTATCAATTAGCTATTCCTAGTCATATAAGAAGTGCACCGTTTCAATGTTTCCAAATTTTTCCCTTGATGGTACTTCTGAAACCCACTCTGCAAACAACAAAAATAATGTTTCTTTCAACAGAGTCCCAGTTTCAACAGATTCACAGAGTTCTTAACAATTTCCAGGCAGAGCCCAAGTGCATTTCCAGAATAATATATGATTCAGAAACAAATAAGATTTTGACTAATAATGCTACTCTATAAGAGCATGTTGGCCGAGGATCCCAGATCAACCCAATGCGCAAGTGTATAGCCTACTAGTTCAGGGGATGATGCTGTGTCCACCGTAGAAACACCTCCAGATACTTATACAACTGCCAAGACACAATTACAAAGCCCAAAACACAATCCCAATGAGTCAAATGTTTGTTTATCCGCCTCTTAACCGTGTCTCTGTTGTTTGTTCTTCCAAGTGTTGCCTCCCATTGGTTCCCAACTGTGAACACACCCTTTTCCCTTGCCAATTACGAGGCAGGAACCCATCAGCAGCACCACTGTATTATTCAGAGGGTGTATTGATCACCAATAGATCGGCACTGCACTTGTTTGACCTGTTTCTGCTTCAACTCTGCTCTCCCCTCTGTTACAAGTGTGGAACTTGATAATACTCCTTTGTAGGTCTCGGGAGATACCCATTTCTGTGGTGTTTCCCAGAAAGGGTTCTTGAGAAAGAACCTTAGAGTTGTGATCCAGATCCTTGGAATAGCCGACCACCTGTTTCGGTGTATCCGCATTCAATGGAGACTGACAACTCTAGCAACTGAAACACTCGTGACCTGGTGTGTCTCCATAGCATCTCAACACAACATGACAGAATGCCTAACTCCCGTTCCTTTGTCCTATTTCCATTGTTTAAGTGAATGTTGGAAACAAGTCAAATGAAGTTCCTTGACTAATTAACTGGCTACACATCCCCTTACAGTTTTCAGGGTGAGACTAGCCAATAGATGTTCTAATTCCTTAGAAAATCCACCCATTTCTCTGTGGTTTGCCCAACAGCTACCAGGAACCAGTACTGTTGCATAGAAACAACAGTTTCAGCAATGAGCACAATCCGAAACACGCAAAATTACATGTATCTAACTATGGCCCAATTACTGGCTTATCACTGGGCCGGTGGCCACCTAGTTTGCCTATGCTGCGATCTCGGCAAATTCCAAGCCATGCATCCTTCAGTTGACGGTCGTAGCTTCTAATGTAGGTCGGAGACTGATGTTACAGCAGTGCCGATTGATATTGGTGGCAAGGTTTGATTTGGTTCAGGTTCAGGGCCTTTTGTTCTGAACACTAAACCTGAACCCATTGTTTGGTTTGGGCAACCACCGAACCTTGAACCTGACACTGGAGGCAAAGATTGAGGCACCTGAAATTCAAGTGCCTTAAATGCACCTGCTTCACAGCTGGTATGGCACCTTAATCTCAGTAGACAATGCCCCCGTGTATGCGCGTCCAACTCGGCCGAGGGTGATCACCGGGTGTAGGACATGTTTCAGATAATATTTGTGGCTCCCAGTTTGCTGGCGTTGGTTTACCGCCGACATTATTTCGTGGTTTTGAAGTCCTAAATGGCTCTTTACGGAGCAAGGCTCAATGTGCGTGCCATCGCGCGGCGCATAGCCTTCCCAATTGTGCGACGCCCTTCTATCAGTTCTGCCCCCCATGCATTTAACCCTCGTGACGCTACACCTTCCGTGGTCGCGTTAGCCGGCGGAGGAAACAACACGCCGTCTGGCTGGCACACGGTATTCTGCGGAGGCAGTGTACCGTTCTGGAAGTACTGGCGCAGGTATCTGTAAAAGCAGGTCGAAGGAGCGCCGAGGGACGTGTGCTGTAGATATTTGTGTTAAATTGAGCTTGCGGAGGAGATTGGGACGACATACACCGGGCGCGTCAATGGTCAGCAGGGCAGAACCCGGGAAGGCGTCTACGGTTGATTTAGCTCTGAGAGCGGTTAGTGTTGGTTGCGCTGTGAGGAGTTAAAGGCGAAACTGACCCTGCGATGGGAGTGACGGGGTCTGCGGTATTGCCGATAACGAGAAGAGGGAAGCTGGTGTTCGGGGCCCGAAACGGTCCTTGACGATACGTGAGCGTTCAAGCCGCGAGAAAAGGATGAAAGTGATGCCTTTAAAGCGGTCCTCGCGATGCAATTTCCACCCCCTTGGAATCGGCTCGCTTCAATAATTTAATCGTAGAATGAAGATGGGCTTACGAGCAAACGACGCGCCAATTACCATACATGTCTGCGATGCTAGAGATCGCCTGTATCGAGGCGTAATAAGCCTGCAGCTGCGAGACTGTATCGCTCTCTACTGCCATATCCCCGCACGATATTGCGACTAAAGCTTCATATCCATTCTCGTGGAATGGCGTTGTGGAGCTATAATCACACTCGAATGGGGGCACCTCCTCCGCCGTGTACAGTGTTGTGGCGTTGCCCATCGCCAGGTCTGCGAGGCCCTGCGCCAGGGCGACGAACGAGTCATACGGGCTGTAGAGGGCATGAAAAACCGAGTTCCGCAGGAAGGTGTAGTCCACGACACCGTAAGAGACGGGCGTGGTGACGGGAACCGGTTGGACCTCGATGGCGGCAAAAAGGGCATCGAGTTTTGTGGCTACCTCGATGGAAGAGGGGGCGCTGAATGCGCAGGCCTCCGGTCCCGCCGCCGCGCAACCATCGAAGAACGTTTGTAGGGCTTTGTCGGTGTCGGCCGCCTCGCGTGTCAAGTTCGCTATGTGAACGACTGGTCTCAGATGCGGAAGCAAAAACTACGGCTTGTTTTACCCGAGTACCATGTATCCATAGGCATGACGCCTAGAACAATTTCAGAAAAGCAGTGAATAGAAGAGGGAAGCTTACCATCAACAACAACGCGGCCGACCTTGTCCTGGATGAAGGCTTAGTCGTGCTCGGAAAGTGATAACTTTAAATCAAGTTCACCGGGAACATTGCCGCGAAAGTGGATCCTAGAACCGAACCATAGCTATAAAATCGTGGGTGAGAAAGAAGAATTGCAAACAGTGTCAGGTCGCTCACGAGACACCCCAATATTGTACCTTCTCAAACCCAAACGCCTCGGTGATGCGGAGCATGTCTCTGGCGGTGTTGTCGGTGGTAATGTGTTGAATGTAGTTCCCGTCATTCCGATTCACGGCCAACTGGCCCAGGATCTGGGCCCGCGCCCATTGTTGGGCTACCGCGTCGGCTGTTTGATTTAGCGCTGGGAAAACTATATCCGATGTTGCGGGCATCCACAAAGCACGTTCTGCCGCAGTCCTAAAGAAAGAAATTGTTGGTGTCGAGTAACTTACTCCTGGAACTCGCGTCAGCAATTGACGGCATAAATGACAAAACTATGCACCTCGCGGGTCGAATCCGACAATATCGAATTGTTCACCGATAATGGTTGCGATTGACGCACCCACTTCGACAACATAATCGACTCCGCTTCCCCCAGGACCCCCGTCATTCAAAAGGATTGGGCCACGATACTCCGATTTGGTGCAATTAGCAGGGTATCGAGCAATGGCAATGGACGCCGTGCCCGCCGTGGCCGATGAGTAGTCCAAGGGAACTTGCAAAAGACTGCACTGAAGCCCCGAATAACAAGGCGTCCAGACAAGTTTGTCCGATGCTTCAAGCTACATAACATATACCGATTCAGTATTCCCGCACGAACTGAAGAACGGAAACAGTCCACCGACCTTGTTCCACTGGAAGTCAGTGTCGGCCAGTGCTTGAAGACTCGAAACAACCGCGATGACCGCAAGATTTCTCAAATAACCTGTAAAGAAAACCATGTGTGATATCTGACCGAGAGCACGAAGTACACGTCCTATTTATGCACAGGTCCTGCGGCGCGTTAACTCAGTTGATCCATCGAGAATCGGCGATGACATGAACAGGATTTGCGGCATTGACAGCGGGCGCTTCACTGCATTCCTAGATTCAATATGCACAGTGACTGCGTGTGCTGCGCTCGGATAATCGGACAAGATCGAATAGAGGTTTCCACCCGTTGCCGTGGTGGGACCCCCCCGACGGCGTCGCGTTTGATGGTACGCTGACGCACACGGTCGCGCGCGCGGGATTCCCTGGCGATGGTTACTAAAGTTGCTTGGCAAACTAACTTGGTCTGCCAAAAGAGTCTGTTAGGAACATTTAGGTCAAAGTTAGGTCAGAATTGGAAGATACTGTGCCATTTCGTTCAATTCGTCTGGTCACATGTCATACTTGGTACAATCGTCTAAATTTAATGTTGGATCCTCTGTACTTGTTGACGGTTCCGGTCGGCTCTCCGAGTCCACGCCAGGTGGTGAGCAAAAGACAGAAAAGATTTCGATTGCCAGCATAGAATATAGGCGGCGGCAAAATACATGACGAGAAATCAAGCGGGTGCATACCTCCTCGCTTTGAAAATCGAGCATGTTAACGTGAGGGCGCCGTCCTTAGATTTAGATTCCTTCTGGATTCACTCATCTTGGAAAAGCCGCTGAATTGAGATTAAAGCAGAGGTTGGTGAACAGTTTTATTGAGCCCGAAAGAAAGAGCCGAAGAGGACGCTAATAGTGAGATTGACAGAGAACGTGGACGCTCGTGGGGTGGGCGGGGTTATATTCCATAACATCGGGAAGCGGCCACCGAATGAGAAGAAATAAATTGACAGAACTGACAAAAAAAGCGCATCAAAATCAGCTCAAATTGGGAGGATAGAACGCGTTTCGCCAGAAGACTAGATTTTGTGTCGAAAGAAGAGGCCCATCTCGCCGGCAGCAAGATACACCAGGGTTAGCAGTCGTTCTTGATGCTGCCAGGAATTATCGAGGAAGAATACATGAGACGCCGGTAGACATCGGACCAATAGACTTGACACAGAAAGTAGAGGAGCAGGCGGAGGTGTTCTGGGCGTTGAAGGGTCTGAAGGTTGGTCGCGAAGTGAGATTGTGTGAAAAAGAGATGCCCGGCCAATATGTCACTGATGCACAAATGAGACCAAGAGGAGAGGATCAGGCCTGCAAGGTATTAGTATGTGGAACAAGAACATATGCGGGAGCAATTCAGACTGAAGCAAAAAAAGATTGAAAAAAGATAGTGACGGTGGAATCGGAGCCAATCGGACAAAGTCGGGCGCATCAAACTTACGTTACCCGCTCTTTTCCTCGTCGCCCACAACATTAGTGTCTTTCTTCAAGAACGTTCTTCAGGAGGCCGCTCACCTTGCTGCTCATGCCACCCCTTCAATCCTTGAGCCGATGTCAACCCTTTCTTGCTGGATGAGAAGTCAGAACAAAGGAGCAAGTTCGCCATTATCCTCCCCGCATTGTGGCTTTTGACGTGTCGCGCTATAAAACCATGCTAGAATCCTCGATACAAACCAGCTCCCGTCTCACCCACGACACGATCCTAGGACCGGTTCCTACCCAGCTTTTCTTTTCTCTTCACTTCAATCTCAAGAGCATTCACGACTCACGACACTTTCCTTGACCTCTCCCTCATTTCAATCTCTCTCTCCAACCACTAGACCAACATGATGTTCTCCACCACCCTCACCTCCGCCGCTTTCCTCCTCTCGCTAGCGCTCCACGTCTCCGCACACGCCATGCCCCTCCCCGCGCTCGGCGTCACTGGCTCCCCCGTGCGCAACGACGCCCAGCGCCTATCCACCGCCAAGCCTTGCGGCAACACCGAAATTGCCTCGAACCTCGACAAGGCCACCGCCGTCCCCGTCGAGGCGGATGGGAGCACTGTGATGCTGAATGTGACGAATTTTAACCCGTGAGTCTCCTCCCCCCACCTCCTTCCTTCGCGCTTGGGACTGAAGGCTGACGTTGTGCCACAGCGGCGCCGACGGCTCGCGCTCCGTCTCCGTCCTCGTCGACCCCACGGGCACCGGCAAGAATTTCGTCGCCGCCAAGGTCACCAAGAACGGCGACCCCGCGCCCAAGACGAACGGCAGCGACCAGGTGAAGCTCACGCTTCCTGCGGGGACGAAGTGCACGGGCGGGAAGGCGGGGAATTTATGTCTTCTGGTGAGTATTTTTTCTTGTCTGCCTCTTCACTCTTCCTTCCCTCTCGTCGCCCGACCCATCTCATCCCTTCATGCCTTCCTCTCTACTCCCCTCGCTTCTGCGTTGGACCTCACCCTGTCCCCTCTATCTCGTCCGTCCATCCTCCTGCCTGTCTCTCTGTTTCCGAGCTCGAAGTACGCCGTGCTAACCCCCCGCTCTCTCCTAGTCCGTAAAATCCACAGCCGGCTTCGGCGCCTGCACCGTCGTCTCGCAACTCTCTTCCGGCTCCTCCGGCTCCACCCCGAGTGCTTCCGCAAGTCCTGCGCCCGCCTCGACGAAGGTGCCGTGCAAGAACAGCAAGAACAAACGGCGCGCGGTGGGCACCCGCGCCGCACGCGCCCTGCGCATCGAGTCAGAGGCGGGGAGCCGCGATCTGCACGGGAACCCGGTGTTTGCAGGGACGCCTTTGTAGACGTCATCTCTGCATCTCTTACGCGCACGCCTGCGAGTCTGAGGAGCATGACCGTAACGTCGACTGGATAGATGTATTTTTAGCTGGTCATCGCATAGCGCATTCGGTTGTATCGTCATAGCGTATAGTACCAATTTTATTTCTCTGGCTTAGTTCATTCGCTTGTTCTTTGCACTGGGGTGGAGACTGAGGAGAAAGGCCGAAAAAGGAAAGAAAGGTGGCGGTGCTTCGTCCCTCTTCTTCAACTCTCTCGAGTCTCGACATCAACAATCTCGACTCCCATCTCGGAGGCTCGGAGGTGTGCCGGCGGCTTTCCCCGCGTACTTCAACCCTCTTAGTCTCCTTTGCTTCGACTGATCACCAATGACCGGAAACACGGGAAACACGCGTCCTAAAGACTCTATCTCTACCCTCTTCGGTCGCCAAGACCACCTCGACTCGGTGGCGCGTCTCACACGGCTGGAAAGACTCGGAGGTGTCTCTCTTGAGTCTCTCTTGAAGCTCGCACCTACCGGACCCACTTGGTTCCTCGCTCATCTCAGGAGAATGAATCTCAATGCCGCCCGTTCGTCTTATATGACCTACACTTATCTTCAAGTTGTCTTTCAGCTGACTGCTGCGTCGAAACAGCACACAGCACTGGTGCTGCCCGCATTTCCGTAGCGGGCAAGTCTGAGGTCGCCTCTATTCCTTCCGCACCTCAGTCTGCCAGTGCCCATCTTTCTCTGGTTAAAGCGCCCGGTTTATGGCTCGAGTCCCTTTCGTTTTCCACGAGTCGCGACGCCGATATGCTGCTGCCTCGAAGTCCCTCCCTTTTTTCAAGTGCTCGGGCTGCTCCCGCCCAGCTCTAGCTCCAGCTCCAGCTCCCATGCGGCGATTTACAACGGACGGACATTCCTGGCTCTCCTCGCTACGTCACGGTTCCCTTTCTCCCGAGCCTCGCGCACGATGCACCTAAAGGTCAGCTCAACTGGCTCGCTCGCCTCGGCACCGTTCGATGCTCCGTGCCTTGAGAGTGCGAAGATTGCCCTATGAGAAATATTTGCAAAATAGCAGCTCTAAGTCCAGCCTGGGCTATGTGCGCACTGCGGCCCAGGATTATCGGTTCCACTGCAATCTTGTTCATTCAGGTCACCGCCTCCCGCCTCCAGCCGCACAAATTCTCATCATCGTTCACACCTGTCTGCAAGCTGCAATTTTAATGTGTCTCCTCCAAATCAAAATTTGTCCCTCCTCAATTGTTCTTCCGAGGCTGCAATGGGCGACTCGGTGTCGGTTCTCATAGACTATTTAGACATCGGACACGCGCCTAACCAAATTTTCAAGGGGTTTCGATTCTCACACGCTCCTGTAGATGGCGACGGTCCGAATCCCAAGTGGAACGACGACTTCAAGTTTTGGCTTCGATTCCGTCGCGCAGATGAACCATTATCAATATTAGGGTTTTTCGGGTATCTATGGTACCGTGGATTCTCGAACTGACCACCCTGTCCGCTACACCTCCCATATCTTCCCTGGTTCGCTGTCAGCCGTCTCCCTCCCGCTTCTGAGTGTATATTTTCCAAGACCTTTACACACCGTCGCATTAGCGAATTCTATTCCAGCCCCAAGAATATGGAGTCTTCCCCCCTTTACGATTGTCCCGCCCGCTGATGTCCGCTTCCGAAATGCAGCTGCCAGTTCCCGCTCGAACGCACCGTCCCTGGTAGGTGGCTCTCGACAGGTTCTACTGCTTTCTTTCAGCCATTTATAGGGAGCCCTCGTCACTCCGTCAGGTCGCTTAAATTCAGCACGTTCTTCAGTTGATTGGTTTCTCAAAAAATTGCCAGTCCAGGTGTTCCAGGCGAAATTTCGTCACGAACCGTTGCTCAACCAAATCCGGCAAATCATCTCTCTTCTCCCGCCGAACTCTCTGGTTCTCCCTTGCTGCCGTTTCTGCTGTCGTCGCCATCCTACTCGCATCGTTTCAGCCCAACGCTTATCGTGGATATTGCGCGAAGGTGCGTGCTTTCCTAGAGCCAGTGTACTGGAATGTGTGCTGACAAGATCCCCGCGCGCTAGCCCGGCGAACGTGTCAATCAGCTTATGCGGGGAGGGGAGTGGGTGAAAGGCAGCGGGAAGGAAGTGCCGGCAGGTGTGGAGCAGGTGGGCCCCAACAGCGAGGTGCGCGGAAAGGCGAGCATATCGGATGGTAGCGACATGGCGAGCCATTATTATTCCAGAATTTGAAGGGCCTCTTCGCCCGGAGAGCCGGTAAACTAGAAGAGCAGGAGCCGAATTATCTAATTGCGAGTTCCGCAGTAAGCTACACAGGCCGAAAACCCCGAGGGTTATGTCAGAAGATCTCACAGATAAAAAGTTGCAGGGCGGCTGTGGGCTGCGACCAGATTTTATGCAGCGCTGAACGTCACCGAGAGCAAATTGAGGCCCGAGAACAGTCAAGGGAAGTTTGGTCATCTATAAAAATACCGTATACGCCAGAAAAAAATACTGTGCAGTAAGTACTAAAACCCGTACAAACCCGCTGATTCACGGGTACCCAGCGGGTACACAGAATGGGCGCGGGTTATTGGCAACCCGTACCCGAGTACCCGCGGGTGGACCGGTCTCCAAGCCTACTCGGATTCGTATCATCTGTCGTACAGGTCCGGCGCGCCCAGAAACGAAGCTATGAAGCGTGTATAAGTTGAACAGTAGGGATTTTCAACTCGCGCAACCAATAAAAATTTGAAATCAATTCTCAGGGCCGACAGCAACGGAAGGAATATGTGAGATGGAATGTTCGAGTTGTTAGAGCTGGCACCCCCATGGCAGTGGTTGATTGCGAACCAAGTAAGTTTAAAGTTATAGATAGAGAAAATGTTTGCAAGCGCCTTAATCATAGTACAAGCTTAAAATATCTGAGCCCGAATGCCGGTTCACCGTCCATAAAAATACGGAGCCTCCATTCTTGAATTAACCGGATTTGAACATTTGAAACGTCAAGTGCAGTGGAGCATCCAAGAAACATAATTCTTATATCGCCTAGCGGGCTGAGATGTGGAGAACAAGAACGCATTGCCTTGTAAGAAGATCAGATTACTCGGTAAGTTGGATCTTCAATACTGTAAGATTTTGTTCAATTCGTCAGTCACGGGTCACGCACCCTCCCTGTCGGGACGACATTCGAACCTGGTCACGGGTCACGGCAACAGGTGTCAAATCCGTTGAATGGTTCAAAAAAGTCGAAAATTGGGTGTGCACACCTAAAAAATTGCCCGGCGCAATCTCTGCTTACCCACATTGCTAAAGACAACCGAAACTCGCTATTCCTGAGACTAGTAGTATTCAACACAATTTCCTCTCAAAACTACCTGTTTTCTACTAGGAAAACAACTTCTGGGCTAAAGATGAACACGTAACCTGTGGTGTAAAAAATCAGTTCTTGACCTTGCAGCAGTGTCTTTCTAATACTTGCCGACACACTTACAGTCTCCCCGGCAGCAACTTGGCGGTGTGTCGAAATTTTCATTGGTGCCACGGTCCCGCGGCGCGTCTGCCGCAGTCACTGTCGAAACGTACTTTTGGGTCACGCATCACACCCCCTGTTAAATTGAACGAAATTCCGCAGTAGCCGCATGGATGTAAAATTCAAAATGCTATTCATGTGAGCCATTTATAGTGGGTTTACGAGGTCAAAATACTGAAATCCTCCCCGCAGCTGCGTACAACTTGAGTGCCCAAAAGCCGCATGGGGCCTCGTGCGGCTGTTGCACAATCTCATTATTCTTAGCGAGCGCCATGCTATATAAGTGCGTCAGTGACGAGTGTTCTCTTACCCCCTCATGTTTCCCCCCAATTCAGCTCCAACTGTGCTATTGGCTTCCTTGGTCTGCTCGCTGTTGAGCGATGCTCGCGGCATACTGAACATCTTTTAGGTGTGCTACCTCTTCCTCAAAAGATTTGAGCCAACGGACGTCCCGCTCCTCGTTGGATTGCTTGTTGTGCCCCCTCTCATCGTCTCATTCCTTCGGGGGGATTCTCTTGACTTGCTATTCGGGCCTCTTCTCCGCTCTTGGTCATTGTACTGTTCTGGTCTATTATTTTCCATCCTCACCTATCGGATATCCCCTCTTCATCCGCTCTCAAAATATCCGGGACCAATGACCTGCAAGATATCGAAGTTATGGCTGACTTTCGTTGTATCGAGAGGGAAGTTGCACGTGTATGTGAAAGGGTTGCACGACAAGTATGGTCCCATCGTTCGAATTGGTGGGTGAACATATTTGGTCTGTCTTCGCGATTGTCTAACGAACGGCAGGCCCAAACGAGCTTTCGATAAATGAAGTATCTCTTGTGCCCTCTATATTGGGTGTGAAGGGAATGCCCAAAGGCCCATGTATGGTTTCACCCCCGATATTATTAAAACATCTGACAGCTTTTTTATGCAGTGTGGGATGGCCGCAGGATATCAGGCAAGAAGGGTCCAGGATCGAAAGAGGCCGTACGAGGAAACCTCATCGGCGCCCGTGATCTCAAACTTCATTCTGAGGCACGAAAGGCATGGAATAAGGCATTTGTTCCCGCAGCTATCAAGGGATACGAGCCCATATTGATTCGTCGGGTGACTCAACTCGTTGAATCACTCGGTGCCCAGAAATCCAGAAGCGTTGATCTCTCGCGGTGGTTCAGCTTTTTCTCGTGAGAGTTTTATTCAGCCGAATAATGAACATATTCCAATTTTCCAGGTTTGACTTCATGGGGGATATTGCGTGAGTCTCTCAACCAAGGGTCCGCAGATAATACATGCTTACCCGGGATCCTAGCTTTGGTGGTGGATTTGAACTCATGCGCGATGGAGACAAGGACGGTCTCTGGCACAAAATGGAACGCGGACTTTAGTAAGTACTCGGAACTGGAAATCTTCGGCTGTCTGACCACTTGTTCAGTTTTCCAGCATTGGCGCAACAAATCCCATGGTGTATCAGTTTTCTCCTATATTTTCCGATGGTTGGCCAAGAGATGAAGGCTCTAGGGAAATTCGCGATGGATCAAGCCAAGAGGCGGCTCAATGAGGGATCAATTCACGATGACTTGTTTTACTATCTGGTGAGCCCATGAACCTCGCAATTTACTCTGAGAAGTGACTCCTCCGCGAGATTGATGACAAACGTGTGGATGCCGAGCCATATCCGTTCCCTCTCGTCGTTTCAAATTCTGTACTTGCAATTGTTGCTGGGTCAGATACTTCTGCCACAGTTCTGGCCAACACCTTTTTCCTCCTCTTGTCCCATCGGGAATCGTATGAACGCCTTAAATTGGAGCTCGACGAGGCGTTCCCGCGCGCAGTCAAAGAACCAACCGACCCTGCGCTGTTGTCGAGTCAGCCCTATTTGAATGCCGTAATGTACGTTTTTCTAGCTATGATATCCATTCAGCTCAACCATCTGCCACAGCAAAGAGTCTCTGCGATTGTTCCCACCGGTGGCAACGTCGCTTCAGCGCGCACCGAGTCTCAGAACTGGCGATAAAGTGTTGGGCGAAGGGTATGTCTTCTCTCGAAGAGCAAGCTCATTCATATTGAAAGAAACCGATCCAGCTTCATCATCCCCGAGGGCACAGCTGTCGTCGTCCCGCCATATACAATGCATCGTGATCCTCGATACTTTTCTCCGAGCCCCGAAAAATACATCCCTGAACGATGGCTCGGCGGAGATGACGATACTGGCACCGAGTTCATTGTCAATAAAGACGCATTCATACCCTTCTCCACGGGCCCGGCAAACTGCGTCGGGAAGAACCTGGGGTTGCTTGAGATTAGAATGGTTGTGGCGTACATGATACAGGCGTTTGAACTGCAATTTGCGGACGGGTACGACGAGGAGCGATGGGAAGACGAATTGAAGGACTATCTCCTCATGCAGAAAGGGAGTTTGCCTGTGGTTGTTACCAGCCGTGCTGCGTAGCTTTACCTGGGTTTACGACGACGTCGAAGAGTTTAGAGAGTTGTGAAAGCCTGTATTATTAATTTACACCTGAATTACCAGTTTGAACCTTGGAATCCTGACGGAAACCGATTTTATTCTTCCTCATCCATTTTTCCAAATCCCGCCATCCCCGCAATTATCCTATCAATTACTATACTTAACTACACTCAAAGTCACTTCACTCTCACACGACCTACTTGCAGTTGACGCCATGGCTACAAGTCGTGCAGCTGAGCCGAATAAAAAAAATCTGAATACGAGTATTTTTAGGATGAATAATTGAACTACATGGAGAATGGTTCGGTGGGCACGACAGGAAAGGTGAAATGAGCCAGCACGCAAGCAGCCTACCGCAGTTCATGGAAATCTCCCTCACGCCGGCACACTAACCAGGTGTACCGGCCTTCGGCCCGGATAAGGATAAGGCCGATCAATTTTTCCCTCTTTGGATCATCTTGATTCCTCACTTCAATGCTTTCGAAAAACGGCGTTCCGCAACTCTACTGTTAGCGTGGTACTTACGCTATGTACTTATAGCATAGTGTACTTTCGTGTACATCACGTGCCCCTTATGCGTTTGCAATAGAACATCTACGTTCCTGGACAAACGCAAGTTATTCGACTTCCTCGTTACCTCAAGATCGATACGGGCGATACCTCCAGCGGATTTACGCTGACACAAACGCATCCGTGGTGGCACCACGTAAATAAAGCCAGCCCGCATCGACTATCGGCACGGACGGATGCCGCGGCATCTAGCGACCAATGGCACGGCTTACAGCGCGCAGCGACGGATCCGCAAGCCGAACGGGTAGCGCACGGCTCAACCGTGACCTGCACAACGACCCCAACACCCAGGCGAAAGCCCGAGCGGCGTATCCTATAAGACCACGACCAAGTGACACGAAGCGCAGTGGAATACGATGGCTAGGACGGACCGGCGGAGCGCCAGGAGGGTGGAGACAGAGAATAGGCGGAGCGGATGCCTGGCAGACCCTAGGGATAGCCTGAAATGGTATGTCCATACCGTTTCGAGCTTTGCTGGCGGTGGACGTATGCCGGCCATGGACCATTGGCACATCACGCAATCTGTGCCTCAATTGGAGGTGACAGAACCGCGGAATTAGTCTCGAGGGCGGTAGACACTTGCACACGATGCATTGCGCACGACGGGCAGCTCCGCAAGAGTGCCACGTCATTCGGTCTCCGGTCTCCGGTCTGAGTCAGGCAGGCGGCGCTGTGACGCTCGCGCTGGGATTCCGGGACCAAGACCTCGCTGTTAGCCGTGCGGAGTCCGCACGAGGCAGGTTGGGCAGACCAGCTGGCCGAGTAGTTCTCGGAGGGACGGCGTGGTGACCCGCATCGAGGCATGCCCATGCGTGCAGAGCACAGCAGGTGCACGCGACGCATCAAGACCTCACCGTTGGAGGACTGGGTGGCCGAGGAAGCACCTTACTTCGCACGGGAGGCTTTGGCGGATTGTTTTTTTTTTGGCTGGACGAGGGCACCCACGCCTAAGTACATCTCACGCCTCTTCCGTGCACTGCGCTGACGACAAGGAGACTAATGCGCGCTCTCGCTCGGTTTTCTGATCTGGTACGTCACCCTAAGTTTCCCGTTCTTGTCTGTTTTCAAACGCCATCACCTCCCATTTATCTCAGGCTGGGTACTGTATCATTTCGACCAAATGTTCACGGGGTGTCACCTGTCACCATAAATGTTCACTGGACTCAGTGTTCATTTCTCGGCAATCACGAGAAAATTACCATAAATGGAAGTCCGGCATTTGCCGGACTCAATTTTTTTGCATTTTTTACTCATTTTGAGTCCTAAAATCGCGATGTCACCGTCACCAAGGTCAAATTTGTTCAGTTCACGACCCCCTGTCACCCGTCACCTGAACATTTGGTCGAAATGATACAGTACCTGATGCACTCGCAGGTTCAAACTCGTAGTCGGGCGACACCCGCTCGCCCTACTTCTGATCAAAATTTCCGGGAGGCGCCGATTCAGCAAGTGCCGGTGGGATTGAGGGCAAGGGAGTCGCCACATAGGCCTTCTCTATCCCTACATGCTCCCCGCAGCGCGCCGCAAATGCTCGATGTCAATCTATGCTTTCCTCCCCGTATATGGGTCCCTTCCGCATCCCTCGACAGCAGTATCGACTCGTTCCGTGCCGTGCGCAACGGCCTTCCCACATTCTCTCCCAACTCGTGGCGCGCCATCACGGCCTAGCTTATCTACATGTCGAGCCGCGAGTAGTCAGGAATGCAAACTCAGAGGGCCCCATTGATGCACATGAGTCGGATGAATCCCTGCGCGCACTCGGGCGACCGCCGCGCTTATCGCCGGTAGATTCACCGACAACAACGCCCTCGAAGCCGCGGAAGCGAGAATTTCATCGCGTTTTGACGCCGTCGCATGTGCGTCCTCCCCTCGGTTTGTTCTTCCGGTGCTGACTTGGACAGATATGACACAGCCCGATTTACCGACACGCATCAATAAGGATATTCCCTTCGCGCCGTGCGACCGGCTGACGCTATACATTGCGGACGATACCACCTCGGGGGAGGATACGGATTCCCCTTCGCCAAGCCGGTCGTTACTCCTCCATCCCAGTATTTATGACCACACGTCTGCCCTGTCATCAGTATTTTTGGGAATAGCGATTGCTTATCTTCCTCTTTCACCCGACGCAGCAGGGATGCGTTGTCGAACCAAGAGCACGGATATCCGACTGTCTTTCATGCGTGGACTTGTGATAACGACCGACAGTGGCTTCTTTCATGTCCGCCGTCAGGACGAAACGTCTGCAGAAGATCCGGTGGGTTTGTACATTGGACTTCCTCAGATATCTCCTGTCGTCGGCGCAGTGAGGATGAATTTCCGAAGGTAATAATGAAATCGTTTTGCAGAAGCCATCAAATGATGTCCGATGTCAACGCTATGGACGGGAATTCCACGGACGCGACAAGTCAGACTAGATCAAGCATTGGGACGCAGAAACACTCGGAAGACCAGCTGCCTACGTTTATGTCTGGCATGCGTGGAGGGTATCATTCAAATCTTCAACGAGGGTTAATTATAATTGATTCTGCTTCGCAGGCTCGAAAATTGGGTAGCACTACCAGCAGAAGTCAGTTAGTCCAGTCAGCCGGCATTCAGATAACCCCACGCTACCGCTATGGGGTCCTCATTTTTGAAGCGTTTTCTGTGGGGTAAGATATATGCCGTATTTCATCAGCTGGTGCGGTATGTCACTGCCTTTCTCCTCACCTCGTGCCTATAACCCTGGCCTCTGGCACTATTGACAGCATTTAAGCGCGGCCTCAATCAACCTGTGCCCTCTGGCGCTATTGACAGCATTTAAGCGCGCCCCCTATCAACATGTGCCCGTCCCATGGCCTCTCAATTGTTTCTTGCCATGGACTTGCACTGTTATCGCGGACGTGCGCAATGGCCTACTGTCCCAAAACTGGTGAGCGCTACCCGGTTCCTTGGTATCATCCACAAACGCGGTTGACAATTTCCGAACTCGCAGCGTTTGCAGCGTTTCGATTGTCCGGAGCCTATCCCACTCCGAGTCTTTAATCGAGTCTGCTGCACTTTGTTGCCACTGCACGTCTCGTAAATATCGATACGGCCTCCGGAGACTCGAAGGTACTAAAGTGTCGCTGACGCGAGCAGCACATACAATCATTCACGTCCCACCATGCCTGCGTCTGACGGAACTGGCCGGTGAGTTTATACAGTCCTGCATGTTCTCCTAGTACAAATGGTCAAAGCAGCAGCGACATGAAAACACTAAGAATCAAAATAACAAGTAAGCCCGACATCTACAGTGTATTACCAATGCGGCTGATCCATTGGCCTATTCGACAGGCATGCGGGCAGACAAAGTTCCAACAGTCTCATCATGGCGTACCGGGAGATTCCTGGTCAGGGTCCAGGTTGATGAAGATACCGAGAACACGGCGGTCGGCGTCGCGGGTTCCGACTGGGTTTCATGGACAGACGAACTTCACTTGTGGGTTCATTTGGCTTTCAACATCGACCACAACTGACAAATGGAAATTGCTAGCGATATACCGCGCACCTCTATTATGAGACTCACACTTCTAGCGCCCCATCGAGTCCGACGGGAAACTATTGTCGGCTGGGTCGAAGAGAGAATAGACGCGAGTGTTCGCAGTGGATGTGCGAACACTATTGGCCTGCTCATCGACTCGTGCTCATTCCTTCTGCAGTGGTTAAACGGCGACTCCACGAAGCCGGAACTATCTCGTTCCACATCCAGCTGCTTCCATCACATTCCCCCTGTGCTTCTGACCGTCGGGCAGTCAAGTCACAGAACGGCCAGGCTCACAACCTGGCTGCAGGCATGCATGTTGTGATGCGGACCGCCCTCCATCTTCCGGAACTGCCAGAAGAGAAAGTCGACCCAGAACCCAAGACCACTCCTCCAGAGGGCTTGGATTTGGGCAATATTGACGATCTTTCAGATTCTCTAAGTCAGCTGCTCCAGCACGTCGACCTCTTCGTCAGTGTAATTAGCCGAATTTCTGAGGTACGCAAACTTCTTATCGTGTTCTTGCTGAGCCTCTCGGTACTGACCAATTCTAGATTCACCCGTTCGCAAAGTTTGCGTGTAGTGTCCTGACCATGGCATATAAAGCAAGTCGTTCGTTCACTGGCAAGTATTCGCCGAGCACAGTCATTAATTATCATTCCACTAGGTTGTGGCGGCACAAAGGGAACGAGACGATCGATTTCGACAGCTTATCAAAGTTACTTCCGACGTTTTTGTGTTTGCAACCAAATTAGAAATGTCTGTGCTCGAGGGACATCGGCGTACCATCAAGCTGTTGGTCCTGCAAACCACTGAATGTGCGTACTTCATCCGCGATTATACCAAGCAGAAGAGCTTCAGTGAGTCCTGACCCGTGCCATTTCGGCGCCATTCTAATCAAGTTATCAGTCATACGCGCCGGCAGCACTTTTCTCTCGGGTGGTGCGATAAACGACAAAATTGCGGAGTATGAGAAGAAGTTCCAGGACCTGAAAGCAGCGTTTCTTCTCGACTCTGCTCTCAACACTGAAATTGCTGTTTTGCGAATCGCCGAGCAGATTGACAGAATTGGTAGCACATTTACATCCCGTTTGATTTTCTGAGCGCCAACATTTAATTTGCAGTGACCGCCGGAGAACTCGACGATCTGCCGTACGCTGCGGCTCGATTCGACCGCGAGAAGCAATGCCTCGAGGGCACACGGGAAGCCATTCTCGAGAAAATATTCACGTGGGTCAACAACACCGACACCGACACGTCGCGCGTTTTGTTGTTGAACGGCGCTCCCGGAACTGGCAAATCTGCGATCGCCAATACTGTGTCGCAGAGGTTTGACGAGCTTCGTCGGCTGGGTTCTTCCTTCTTTTTTCTCCGGGCGAAACCGGAGCGCAGCCCCGACAGAGTCTTCACCACCATTGCGCGCGATATGGCAGATCTTGATCAGGGGTGGGAGGTTGCACTGAAGCAAGTTGCTGCACCGCGCGCACTCCGCCGAACGGAGTCCATTCGCGAACAGTTCGAGGAGTTCATCCTCAAGCCTGCTCGGCGGCTGCCCGTCTATTTTGGACCGGTGGTGATTGTCATCGACGCCTTGGATGCAGTCGGAAGCACCCGCGGGGGCCAAACACTGATATCCCTGCTCGCCTTGCGCATCGCCGAGCTCCCGAGCAACTTTCGTATCATCATCACCGCGCGCCCGGACACACATATCCGTGACGCCTTCAGGGATCACAAGGGAGTCGAGTGGTGGCCCATGGACACAGCCATCGAGGACTGGGAAAATTCTAACCTGGAAGACATCGAAAAGTTTTTCAACACTGAGTTCCCGAGCATTGTCGGATCGAGTTGGAGCCCCAAACTGTGCCATAAACTGGTGCTGATCTCAGAGGGCGACTTCGGCTGGGCGACCTCCGCGTGCGCGTTCGTTAAAAGCACCCACGGTCGTCTGGACAGTCCGGCGGACCGCGTTCGACACCTGATTTCGTACCCAATAGCAGTTGACTGGGCCGCAGAGGAGTTTGAGTCCGAAAGCGAGTCTGGTTGGCCTCCGCACCCGCCTCAGACGTATCCAGATACCGACATGCGGTCATTCCCGGTTATGCCCCAGAGGCCGTCCCATGTCGAAGGCCCACCGGGACCGTGGTTACCTATTGACGGCGTGAGCCCGTATTACGCCCCAGGACTCGTTGGCGAGCCCGAGTACTATTGACTCAAAGGAAGAGCGTAGATCTTGGTCTGCCCTGATCTTCTTGCGTAAGTTATGGCTCGTCGGGTGCTTTTACAACCATGTTTTTACACTCGTGCCAATGTCAATGTCTCTTCACCTGTTTGTCACACGCAGAACACATTCGAGTTCAACGCTGACCGTATTTAATTACTTGTGTCAAGCACGAATCATCTCTCATTTGACTATCCACCATGTCCTAATTTACTTGACGAAAAAGCATGCATTACAGAACAAATTATTAATTTGACTGGAAAGCACGAAGCACTGGTAGATGGAGACGGTAGAAGAACCCAAGGGCATCATAATTACGTTACCCGCGATCTTCCTCTCCGCACAATCTCCGCACAGCAACGATTTCCTCAGGAATGTCCGGAGTCCTTCAGGACAGCGTTGTGGAGGCCACTGGCTAGTCAGTGACTGGTTGGAAGGTGGGTTTGGTCAGGTCAATCAGGTCACCCGAGTGGCATGACTTAGTGACCTAAGCTCCAACAGCGACGTTGCCACGCACATTGCTGCAGACGTGGGAGCGATTGCTCGGCTAGCCTCGGTTAGCTTCGGCTAGACCACGCAAAGGCAGTGCGAAGGTCAGGTCACTTGTGTGGCCAGATGGCTAGTCACTGGCTAGTCACTGACTTTCAAAAATGACTAGTTGCACTCACTTTATTCAGATGGTTGGCCAGTAGGCATACTTGTATTTTTCCAGTCAACTTAACATGCTCTTATTTTAAAACTGTGAGACGTCTGTTCTGACTTGCTGCGTACTTCGCATTCCAATGGGTCATGTGGCATGGGGAGGAGCCTTGTGCGGCTCCTGGCTGAGGGCCAGGAGTTCGTTAGGTATGTAGGTAGGTAGAATTACATGGCACGGTCCCCTCAGGAATGCCGGTCCCCTGGATTACTCCGGTGTACACACACTATGTAGCTACACCATCTTCTGTGGACCTCTCAAAACCCTGTTACCCAAGCTCCCGGTCAGAGCTGTCAGTTGTAACTTTCAAACTTGCCCGCATAGAGCTAAAAGAATAAGGAGAAGTAAAAAGAAAGTTAGCACTTCAACTGTCATGAATCACCCGGGTTCTACTTTTTTTGTGTGATGTGTCTGTATGGATACAGACATGTCTTAGCAGCACGGGACTCTCATGATGCCACCATGTGACCTTCTCATGGTTGAAACCCGACTGCGGATTCTAAAATCCGCAGATCCATCGGGGTCTGTGCCATGGGATACAGAAGATGTCAGGACTGTAAGGGCAACCTTAAGCTCAGCGCGGGGCACGAACTAGCAGGGGAATCCGAAGTATAAATATAGGTACTAAATACAGGAGCGGAAATACTACGCACCTAGTGGGGGAATCCGAAGAGAAGAAAGGATGAGGATTCCCATGCTAGGCGAAACCTTATATACTAGTTGGTAACTACCCAGTAGCACGTGTCCGGAGGTATCTACAATGATCGCGGGCCTGATCGCACAGCACGTGCCAACGAGAGCGGACGGATGTCCCGGGTGGTTTGGCGGTCAGATAGAAGGGTGCAGAAGTGTCCGGAGCACCGGGCAGAAAACCATCCGGAGAAGCGCCTGAAGCGGCCGAAGCGGCCGAAGCATCCGGAGCATCCGGATTGGGTCCAGATGGAAAACCGTCCGAAGCGGGGGTTCCCCTGACAGGGACTAGGAACCTGTACAGACAGATCCTAGTCCCCAGACACATCACGGCTGACACAAAGGTGCTCACAAAGTGCATGAATGGTTGCAAACTGATCAGGGTTTCAACCACTGGCTTGATCGGTTTGAACCACTGGAGACAACAACTTTAAGGACTGGGAAACCTGAACATTGGGTCCCCTAGTCCTTCAATGCTACGGAAATGGACACAGAGGAGTCCAGGAGTATTAGCATTAACACTCCTTAATGCTGCAGTGCAGGAACTGATTGCAGCAGACCATGATTGCTTTCAATTATTTGAAGCTTATATAAGCTCGGTAGAACCTCCATGTACAGTAGATTCTACCTTGTCTAATCTCAGGCTTCTACCTTGGCTTGACATAGGCATTGCCTCCAGCCTGCCCCACTTCCTATCCATCGTATTGCAGGTTGCGTCCACACCCTGGGTTTTATACCTGAGTGGATATCATACCCTCTTTGACTTGTTCCAGGTTCCGCCTCACATCCCGACCTACAATATACGGTCTCCTAGGGAGGACACTGTACAGTTGGTCCTACTGCTTGGGGAACACACAAGCTACTAGCATCTATCGGGTTTATTCTGGTTGGGGCTCTCGTCAGGTTACATTTAAATGATGCACGGAAACAGTGTAGAATAACTCCAGGATATCAAACACAAATTTTGCAACCAGTGGGATTGTTGATCGGGGGTAAATAATAGCCTTCAAGAATTTATTATTTGAGAGTGCCATCATTTGGATGTACAGGTCTGGAAGATCATTGAACAGTTTAGCCAGGAAGGTAGCCTGTAATTGGGAGTTGGTAGTACAGGGCTGTTCACAATGGTGGCAAGATAAGTGCGTCTAGTGTAGATGTAGATGTCACATTTACGTAGTACGGCTTGTGGTGTCCATAATACAATATTAATACAATTTTCAGCATATCATATTATATCCTTATTATTACGCCTGGTGCCTCCATAATTTATATTATATTATCTGTATTTGTATTAATATGTATTATAATATATTAGCAATATATTAGCAATATATTAATAATATTTGTCAATGTCCAGTAGATCTGCCCAGGGAGCCTTGGGCACAGGGAAGTTTTTAGCTGTTGACCTGGGGTGGTCCTGTAAGTTTCTCAGAGTGTTTCTGAGGGTTTTGGTAATTTATGAGGTGCAGCAGCACAAGGACGACACAAAGACAGTAGGAATAATGCAATTAATTTTTTTATTCAAGTGGGTGACTTTCCGTAAGAATAGAAAATATTTTCAGCATATTTGAGGGGTGCCAGTGATGCTGCCGTACAAGATTTATTCTCAACATCTATTCCGTGGTGTTCCCGCAAGAGTATCTATGAGTATCTGTTGGGTATTAGGGTATCTCGATGAACTGATGGAGGCCGGCAAACGGCACACATGCCGGGCGCAGCCTGATCCAAACACAACCGTCCTGGCTTGGTCCTGGCTTAAGCCCACCCAGGCAGAGAGCTACTTTGAGGCTTTGTATCGGTGGCTGAAGGTGCTGAGGCAGTATATTGGTTGCCAGACAGCAGAATTATACGGTAGAGAAAAGCCGGGTTGTCCAGAGGTCATTCGTCGTCGAGTATGCCAGTGAGCGGTGTGGGAGAATCTGAATCCGATCCGGCCGCGGTGCGAGTCGGGCCGTAGTCAGCGCTGACGAAAGAGGATTGAAACCGTTTATTCGAGGCTAATAAAATCTGGAGAGGGGGGAGGGACCCCTCTCCAGACTGGAGATAAATTATATTCTGGAAAGCCTCTGAACCACGCCGTAATGAGATCTGAGGATCATGGGGTCCTGACAGCTGCCTCCATATGGTAACAAAATTTATACATCTACTCAAAAACATATTTCTATCCTTACAGAAAGTCACCCAGTGTTTGACATCTGTGAGATCTGGTGCACGTTGTATTGAGCACTGCTATGAAACTTTCGAAGGCTCTAGTGTGTCTAGGCTTCAATCGGAGAACTCACATGGGTTGAAGTTGATGCTATTTGATGCGGCTGTGCTCAGAGCCATCAGCCCATCAAATCCTCCTTGCTGCCTGTGGTTTGTGAATTCAAGAGGCAAAGAGTGCATGGTGATATGGAATGGACAGATTTTGTAGTTTACGCCTCAAAATTTGTTGATGAGCCTCAGCACTACTAAGTCAAGGAAAGAGCATTTATCGAGACACGTGCATCGTTCCCTGGAGAATAGCTAGTTGTTGGTTAGTTGATCTCTTCACCAATTAAGTTTCGCGACTTTAGTCGAAATTGGCATTTGTTTCTTGCGTAAAGGCCAATCGTTCCACGATCAGGCTCAAGTTTCTTTGCTGTACTATAAATGCTACAAGATTACTGTACGACACCGAAACTCATGGATTCTATAACTCTGGAAAGAGGTTTGATAAATGACGATGTGCAAAGTAAAGAATGCATTCATGAGTCCAGGAAGTAAATACCAATATCTACGAGATCTATTTATACAGCTCGAACACCTCCGTGCCATAGCTCAGTTCCAGTGGCCCAATGCTCTGGTTATGTGTCAAGGCTATAAGCTTCTCCTCCAACTCCTGCGCCGCGGGCGTCCCCACCAGGACATCGAAAACATCCTGAGACTTGCGGATGAACAACTCCTTCGACGGACGGCCCACCGCGTCGACCTCCTTCTTGGCGGCTGCGATTCCCGCAGGCGGGAACAGCGCAATGCGCGCCGCGAGCGTCTGGACGTAGTCCGCGAGAGCACTCGACGTGGGGAATGCGCGATTGATCCACCCGATGCGCTCGGCTGTTGCGCCGTCGATGTCCTGCGCGGAGAGTACGTACTCAAGAGCCCGACCTCGGCCAATTTCGTGCGCAAGGTACAGGCCGCCTCCCGCACCGGGGATCACGCCGAGAGACGTCTCGATCTGTCCGAGGAGAACGGAGGGGGCGGTGGTGGCGAAGCGCATGTCGCAAGCCATGATGAATTCATTGCCGATGCCGCGCGCGCGCTGAGTGAGAATGAGATAGTTATGGGATAGAAGAAGGGAATGCTAACCCCTTCAATGGCGGCAATTGTGGCCTGCGGGAGCTGCGTGATGTTCCACAGCAGCGCTGAGGTGAATGTCATGTTGGGCATTGCGGGGTCGAAGGCAGGGATAGGCGATTCTGGGCTTGAGATTAATCGCAGAATCTATTCCAGACAGACGAAGCACGCACCATATCCGGGGAGGACAAAGTTGATATCGAAATGGGCGATGAAGAAGTCCTTGTTACCGCTGGAGAACACTACAACACGGATATCGGTGTCGTTCGCTTGCAGTGTCTCGATAAGGTTCGCAAGATCAGCCGCAACATGGAAATCGAAGAGGTTGATGGGGGAGAAAGTATTGTTGATCGCCACGTTCAACACGCCAGACGAGTTCGTTGTCTGAAGTGTCCCAAAGGAGGGGTATCTCGCTGCATTGGCAGAAAGAGCCAGGCACGTCACAGTTGCAAATTTGAGAAGACTGTGAAACATTTTTAAGACAGGACTGGTTACCTCTCGGATTCTTATAGTTCCGCCGGCCGTCACTTTAGGGCCGAGCGCTTCCCTCAGTTACAAAGCACCGAGAACGGAGGCATCAGCCCGTCGCTGAGTGAGCCCGACCAGGACCGCCGTAGCGTGGGCGATAATTGTTTCCCGGACAGCGAAATATCCTTGTTGCTTACAGAGTTGTGGCCTAAAAATACTGGAAATTTGACAGCAGCTTTGTAAAGTGTAGCGTAAGGTCACCGAGGTGACAGGCAAGAAGTACTTATGCACGAGCCTTTAGATATACAAGCATATCAGCAGCCCAAAGATGAAATTCTGGCATGGTTGATATCAGGGGTTGTGGTGTTCTACAGTCGCGGGTCGCTATTATTCTGAGAATGACATTAACATCTCACTGCCAGTCGCCGCCGATGGAGGCCGCGTATAGAGACTCGCTCAAGCAATGACCATCGCACAGCGGAGCGGAGCAGGACGGAGAGGGTCAGGGTGTGCGTGCAAGCGATGGAAGTATTTGATGAGGGCCGAGACCGCTTGAAACGACCGAGCGAGAGGCGTAAGCCCGAGAAGGGGCGAGGCTGCAGAAGTGCGGTGCGCCTGTGCGCCGTCCCGCTGAGGATGAGGACGAGAACGGCGGTAGGGACGGGGGCGGACAGAAGAGCGCGTGCGCAGCGGGAGGTGCGCGGGACGATGATGTCTTGTGCACCGTGATGAACAGCTGCGCCGACCTTCATGGACGGGTCGACAAGGAGGAGGTGCATCTGCATTCCATGCCGGTTAGGACTGGAGAGGAAAGCAGGGGAGGCACTCACTGCTATGTCGCTCTCAAGTCAGTACTTGGCCCGTTTCCCCTGCGCATCCTCGTCCAGTCGAAAGAGACGTCGACGCGCGGAAGCGACCAGCGATGAGTGCCGGCGTCGGGGTAGGTGATCAGCGTGATCACGATACACTTGCGCAATCCCCGAGAGTGGAATCGGGCGAGCTCAGGACGTCTTATCGCCATCCTGGAGCGGAGACGGCGGTGGAGCCTGTGGATACAACCTAAGAGGGAGGAGGGATAAGTACGAGCTCCGGGGATGGAAAGAAGAGGAAGGGAGGAAAAGGTAACATAGTGGGCGTGGAGACGGGGAACAAGATGAATGAGAAGGGAGGGGAGTGGAAGGAACGTACCTCTTGCCACTACCGAGATACATATCCTTCGTCGCGTTACTTCCGATCCCTTACGCAGCCGCGCATCGTCGTCCTCGGGACCGTCTATTCATCCTTTCTTCCTACACGTCACTGCACGGACGTCCGGTATGTCCTCCATAGACAAGATGCCTGCGGGGCGGATCCATCTTGTACATCCATATTCGCCCTCGATACGTGGTTGGGCAGGAAACGCATCCCGGGCGAAATACGGGTAATAGCGCGAGTCTTTGTGGAGACGAGGATACCAAGACACACGCGGGCCTGTCCGTCGCCAGAGCTGGGTCGTGGCGGACACGAGACAGCCGCCGAGCGATGTGGGCTTCTGCGTTGTGGTGTGGAGAGTGTATAAGGTCGGCGGGCATAGATGGGAGGCCGATGAGCGTGAATATCGCGCGGAGGTCGCGGGGAAGTGCCAGTGGTAGAGCAATTAGAGGCGGGTTCGGAGAGTGCACCCGCGGTGCGAAGGACGCGTTGGCAGCATAAACGCAAAGATTCGGACGCGGCGAGATCCAGATGCGCGCACTGGTTGTGAAGGGCTTGAGCGGGGATTAGCAAACGGGAGACACGGCACGCATGTAGCTGCGGTGGAATACGTTTCCCGGTGCACTGAGCGATTGAGGAAAGACCGCGCAAAGAAGGGCATCAAGCCTCGGTTTGCGATTGCGCGACGACATCGGGGAGCACGGAAATCTAGGAGGTGCCAGGAAGTGAAGCTAGTGAAGATTACAATCGCGAAAGAAAGTGAGAAATAGGTGCATGTACAGTTCTTGCGAAAAATCCGGTGGGTGGATCTAGTCAACCGTGGATCTAATGAGAACTAGGGGGATCCAGAAATGACTCGACCAACACCTCAAGCTTATAAAGTACCCGTCAAGGCTGCAAAACCGGGGGACATAGTGGACGCCGTTAGCATTTGGGCCGGGATTGACTGCATTGGGTTCCAGTGAATGAAGGGTTCAGATCACCGGCCATGAAGAGAGCTTTCTGGAGCATCTGCTGGCGCGGTCAAGGCAAAGCCAAAAAAGCAAACGAATGGTTACGAGCAAGCCGAGACCGTTGTTTGAGGACGTTTACTGATCCATGAACAACCAAACACCTCGGCTCGACCTCGGCTTGGTCTCAACCATCATCTCCACAAAAAGCCCGAAAAGCACAGATGCATCTCACAAAAACTTGCCGCGGCTTCGCCTGCGCTCCAAATCACTGGATAATGCCCCAGGCTACAGTTTTATATATCGCTGTCAGGTCAGTGCACAGAGTACACCTACGGAGACGGCCGCGACCCAGCATAACTCGCTGCTCCCGCCGTTTGCAGGTAAACCATCCTTGTTCATGTTGAAATACAATGCTAATGATGTTTCTATCTTCCAATCGCCCTGCGGTCATCTCCTCGTACTGATCAGATCATTTGCAGCACGTAGAATCTTCCAAGCACTCGCATTCTATGCAGGTAGTTGCATTTCGTGCTGATCGAGTTATTCAAGGACCCTCTCCTGTTCTTTCTGTTAGGTAACCTGGCGAAGCATTCCATACGCCTTGTCAAGAAGCAGGCTGCAGACATCGAGAGTGTCAATCTTGACAGGAATCGACGGCAGGTAATATCTTCAGACGGATAGAGTTCTTGGCGGAATGATTTTTGCGCGCGCACTTCCACGTCCACCGTCAGCGAAGGTTCGACCATTCCATGGCAAATCTTTTCGCCATCTGTCCGCCTGCGTATAAGAAATGCTCGTGGTAGCTTCCCTTTTCCCCGTCCGATCCAATCTCGTTTCCTGCGGTTTCTCGAGTCATTCTGGAATCGCCACGGTTCTGTGCATCACAAGGTTCGTTGGAGAACTTCACGATGCCTTTTTTACTCACCTCTCATGAACCTCACCGTCTACCTTCTACGCATTCCGCGTCATGCTGCAAATCCGATTGCTCAAGGTCCCACACAGAACTTTCTCATCAAAATTCGAGATGCTGCGTGCAACTGCTCCAGCCCACCCCAACTGTCTTTCCTTCTCTCGCAGCTGTCAGCGACATTCTCACCTTTGATTATCGGTTCTTACTCTGTCAACGTCAACTTTGGCTGGATCGGGTCTTAGCTCATGTACTGCTTCATCTAGACACCTGCCTATCCTCGGTCACTACAAATCATCAACTCACTATTCTCGTCCCTTCGGCTATCCGTCCCGAAATTACTAAATCACCGGTTCGCTTCTTTCCTGATTTGTTTCCGCCGCATTTTGGTTTGCAAGCTCTTCTCAGCTCTGCATCAAGCTCAACGCCAGCCGGCCATTCTACACCGAAACAAATCAGGCGCCGATGTGCGTCAACCTATTTCATTACACATATGTTCTGAATGTTGAAACTTTGAAGCCCAGGTAAATCGTTTCGAACCAGATTTCCTGCACATCGCCAGGTGGATTCTGCTTGACTTGGACAGCGGGAAGCGCCATGCGCCGATTTGGCGCCCGATAATGCAAATGTATCGTACGGTTGCGCTCGGGCCATCGCCGAAGGTCGGCCTGTCGAAATTGGACAAGGTTGTTTATGAGGTGGACAAGTTCTTTTACAAGTTTTCCTCTTCCTTCAGGTCATCTGGCGTACGCTTTGGCGTTATGTAGCTACGACCAATCTTTTCAGTCGTCTGTGGCCGCGGAATATTTTCAACCCAGTCAGTCCTGCTCACCTGGTCGCCGTGTTCCTCACACCACATCCAATATTTCACCTCCTAAACGCATCGAGAAAATAATGTGAGCGAGCGATCTGAGGGTACACTGAATCTTCTTCCGCCGACATACCAAAAATGGGCAATGATGCCTTAGTCGGCCACCCAAGTCAGTGCGAGATTGGGGCCTGTTATGGCAGCCCCAGCGCATTGGAAGTTGTAGGGAGGTCATAGAGGAAGTATTAAACATACTTAGACCATACATTGGGACCTCAGGGGAAGTGCAAAAAAATATTTCTGACATGCATTCAGATGCCGAGGAGGAGCACTGTTAACTACCTGGCCACCGCACAACAGAAAACGCTTGGGGCGAGCCAGATTAGATAATCAGAATTTGATTGCTTCTGCGATGACGAGGCCCGGAGTCTCTCGCTACGTTTGTGTTCAAGGAAGTGTGTCTCCGGGCATTCCGCTTCCTCAGGGTACTTACCGCCATCAAGATCGCCACCCTTTGTGAATTTTCCAAGTAAATGATTCAACTTGATTGATACCGATTGTCAGGCGGAATAGAATCAGTTTGCCTGCTGACCGATTCTCGGGCTTGTAATTGTAGACCGCATTCCGACCATTCCGAGGTCCGATAAAAGGCGGAAGTAATCTCGGCTATCCGACCAGCATGTCCCCAACTACCTCATCGTCCTTTCGGGTCAGAAAAGTTAAACCACCGCTGATACGCACGCTCCCGCGCTGATCCCGGAAATGTGCTAAATCGGCCATCTATCCTAGCGGTGGCTATGCCGTTGTTCAACTTCCATTCAGCATGTTCACACTGCCTCGTTGACGCGCCCCACCGACTCTCAAGCACGCCGACATCGCTCCAGTAAAGCCCCCGATCCCATCGCGTGTTCTCACACTTCGGTGACATGTTTCATTTCCCTTTCATTTCCTCTTGACTTGGAGCCGTTCCGGTGACTGCTAAAATTTTAATTTACATAGTTGGCTTTGTCATACACGCGATACCGGCTACTACTTACCCGGTTCAACCACAAGTTCAACTATTTACGACTTTTCTTTACTAGTTTTACATTACTCATCTTTTCTTGGGCTCTGTATAAAAGCTACCTAGATATTTTCACAATAACAACAAAGTTTTCCCTCTTCTGTTCGCATTTTAAATCTCGCTCTCGCTCTCGCTCACGCTCTCGCTCTCGCTCTCGATCACGCTCTCGCTCTCGCTCTCGTCGTCGCTCTCGCTCTCGCCCTCGTTTCCCTCGTCGTCCATCGCATCTCGCATCGTCATACCTCATCGTTTATACTCCATTCTTCCGTTTTCATCCTGCGAGAAGAAGTACTGAACCTTAGTAGGAAACCCTCGCACATCACCTACCTCCTACGGCCCTTCGAGCGGCTCCACTGCCCGCACTCCCCGACGCATTTGTTCTAGTTGTAGCTCCGCTTGCAGCCGCGCCGTAGGCGTATTATATTTGGAGCCCACCGCGAGGGGTTCCTTTACAACATTGATTCAGGCTCGTCTCGCAGCCGTCGCCCTAGCCCTCTTCGGGCCCTCCGGCTCGAACTCCTCGCAGTCAACCAAAACCCCGACGATCTCCTCGATACCGAGGACTTCTTTGTTCCTGTACCCGACCATCTTGCTACACACAACAACCTTTCACCACTCTCACCTTCGCTTGCCCACCTTTTCGACCTCACTACCACATATCCCGAGCCCCGTCCGCTCTTCCCATTTTCCACGATGGCCGCCGTCCCTCAGCCTCAGATGCCCGCCCGTGGTGATCGTAACGCGCCACAATCCGACTCTGCGAAGCCCCGTGAGCTTCCCCGCTATTTCAGTGACCTGGAGTTCCACTTCACCCGCGCTAGCGTCGTTGATTCGACCGAGAAGAAGCGACACGCCACCCGATTTCTCAGCGTCGAAGATCAGGACGTCTGGGAGTCTCTTCCCGAGTTTGGACCCGCGAGCACCTTCGATCAGTTTAAAGCTGCAGTCTTGAAGCTCTACCCTGGCACCGATGCCAATCGAAAATTCACCCTAGCCGACCTTGATACACTCGTTGGTGAATACGCACGCGTGGGGATTTTATCTCGCGGTGATTATAGCGAGTTCTACCGGCAATTCCTCGTCATCACTCAGTTTCTTATCGGCCGCCAGCGTCTTTCTATTGCGGAACAAAGTCGCTCGTTTTGCCGTGCCATCGCACCGGCTCATCTTTGGGCTCGTGTTCACCAGCGGCTTCAAATCAAAAAGCCTGATGTACACCCGGACGATCCGTATGCACTGGAAGACCTCCATGAGGCTGTCCAGTTCGTTCTGGCCGATACTTCCAGTGGCCGTGTTGCCACTTCTCCCCCCAATCCGACTTCTACCACCCCATCGAGCGCTCCTGAAGTCAAACAGGAACCTGGAATCACCGCTCTGCTTGAAACCATGAATGGTTTCCTTAAAGTTCTCATGTCGCAGCAGCAGCAGCAGGGTTCACGCCCACCTCCTTCCAATACTACCCCACGCTCTGAGATGGCTTGCAGCTATTGCAGCGAAGTTGGGCACTTTATTATCAAGTGCGAGCATGTCGAGGAAGATATTTTGGCTGGGAAATGCAAGCGCGATGCCGAGGGCCGCGTGACGCTTCCCAGTGGCGCTTTTGTTCCACGCCGTGTCGAAGGCCGTAATTTGCGGGCCCGGATCGAAGAATGGCATCGCCAGAACCCCGGCCAACTTGCTGCCGCGCAGTTGATGCTGGAGGTAGCTACTGAGCACCTTGCATCCATCCCTTCTATCCCTACCACCAGTACCTTCGTTCTATCCGAGGAAGACCGTATCAGGAGCCTGGAACGTGAGATTTTTGCGCTTCGAACTCGTGCTCAAGCCCGCCAGGCCGCCGCAGCTGGAGAGCCTGTTGAAAATCCCGAACAGGCCGTTCGTGTACCAGCGGCACCAGCTCTCGCTCCCAACCCTACAGCAGCTCCTGAAGGCCCACGTACCATCTTAAAACGTCCGGCAACTCGTTTCGCCCCTCCTCCAGTACCCGAAGAGCCCGAGCACCCATTTGCGAATGCACGCGACGCTGCATACGCGCCCCCACGTGACCGCAACATTGGCGCGCGTCCCACGAATTCTGCTCCCGCAAAGAAGCCTGATCCCGCGTATCGAACCACGGCACCCATCTATGATGAGAAGGTTGCAAACAGCGTGTTCGACCGTTCCATGGATGCTCCCATCACTCTCACACAGCGTGAGCTGCTCTCACTATCACCGGAGGTCCGCGCACAAGTCCGTGATGCTACCACCAGTCGCCGTGTCGCCCCACCTTCGAAAGAAAAGTCTTCCGGCCCACCTGTCGAGCAATTTTTGGTTGATGCTACTCCCCCGCCTTCCTGTGTTGTTGCGGATTCCTTTGCTGAACAGAAAGCTAAAGATGCACGGGCTACCGCTTTCTTCGATTCCATGCCTGCCACATTTTCCCAGGCGGCTCAGAATGACCTCCCATCCGACGCCATCGTTGTCCACGATATTTATGAGTCCTTCTATAATGCCGGTGCTATGCCCGATGACTTGATTGTCTCGATGGAGTCTTCCGCGATCCGGTCCATTCTCCCTGTTGTCGACAACAAGCAGCAGGTCGAGAGCATCGTTGATGGTGGTTCACAAATTATTGCGATGTCCGAGGCCATTTGCCACGAGCTCAGCATTCCATACGACCCGCGGATCATCTTGAAGATGCAGTCAGCGAACGGCGCTGTTACACCATCCCTCGGTCTAGCCCGTAATGTTCCCTTCCGCATTGGCGATATCACACTCTACCTCCAGGTGCATGTGCTTCGGAGCCCCGCCTACGACATCTTACTTGGTCGCCCATTCGATATTTTAACAGAAAGTGTTATCCGCAATTTTGCGGATGAAAACCAGACCATTACTATCCGTGACCCGAATACCGGCACAGTTTCCACCGTGCCCACAATTCCACGCGGTCCACCTCGTTCGCGCACGCAGGGTTTTCAACACTCGAGGAATTGATCTCAGATCAAGGAGAGCTCGCCCTCGTAATTTCTCCTGATCCCAGTAACCCCGACTCTTTCATTATTGAATCATCTGCTTCACTCGACTCCAACTACTCCCTCTCTGATTTGCAACATACCTATTTATCGGCCTGTACCGGCCTCGGCTCTGACTCTAACACAGTCACCTACGCTCATACTGTCGCGCAACCGGCGTTTGATGCTTCCCCCATGCGCGATTCAACTCGCGCCAATATATTTCAATCTACATCTGTCAACCTTGCCTCTGTTTCCCCGACAACGTCCCCACCCACGCCCGATCCATCATCGCCTGTGGCCATCTTTGCGAAGAAGAAGTATAAGCCTGTCGCTCAGAAAGTTCGCCCAGTGTTGGGCAGTTTACCTGACAAGTTCCGCATCGTTCGCAATATTCACGGTGATCCCCTCGCTGATTTACCCACTCTCGATCCAAACCCCCCTCCATTTATTCCTACCGGCCGCTATACTGCTGAGCGCTGCGATATCATCGACAAATTGCACCCCGGCGACTTCTTGCGGCCCGCCGAGCGCAATCTTATGCACCATTTCATAACCATTCATGAGGATGGTTTTGCATGGAATGATTCTGAGAGAGGAAAATTCCGCACCGATTTCTTCCCCCCAGTTGATATCCCTGTTGTTCCCCACACGCCTTGGGTTCAACGCAACATCCCCATTCCTCCCGGCATCTACGACGAGGTCTGTAAGCTCATCCGCACCAAGATCGCAGCTGGTGTGTACGAACCATCCAATTCCTCCTACCGCTCGCGCTGGTTTTGTGTCGTGAAGAAAGATGGCACCAGTCTGCGCCTCGTCCACAGTCTCGAGCCCCTCAATGCCGTCACGATCCAGCACTCTGGAGTTCCCCCATTTACAGACCAGGTGGCTGAGCATTTCGCCGCCCGTGCTTGTGGAGGAATGCTGGACTTGTATGTTGGCTACGATGAGCGCCTTCTAGCCGAGTCCTCCCGCGACTACACCACTTTCCAGACGCCATACGGCGCATTACGTCTCGTCACCTTGCCTATGGGTTGGACGAACTCGGTACCCATTTTTCATGACGATGTCACCTTCATTTTACAACCCGAGATCCCACATGCGACCATCCCCTACATTGACGATGTCCCTGTCCGAGGACCTGCGACGCGCTATGAACTGGCGGATGGTGGGTACGAAACTCTCCCCGAGAACACTGGCATCCGTCGGTTTATCTGGGAACATTTCAACACATTAAATCGAATCGTACAGCGGATGAAATATTGCGGCGGCACCTTTTCTGGGCTGAAAGCTGTCCTTTGTGTTGAAAACATCCTCGTCCTTGGCCACGTTTGCACCTACGAGGGTCGTATCCCCAACATTCAGCGTGTTGCGAAGATTGTGAATTGGGGCCCTTGCCGTGACTTGTCTGAAGTTCGCGCTTTCTTGGGTACAGTTGGTGTTGTGCGGATGTTCATCCGGAATTTCGCTCTCCGCGCCCACGCTCTCGTTTTGCTCACACGAAAAGATGCCGTTTTCGTCTTTGGACCGGACCAAATCAGCGCGCAAGAAGACTTGAAACACGCACTTATTCATTCTCCTGCACTGCGTCCCCTCGATTATTTGTCTTCTGCCCCCGTTGTCCTCTCGGTCGACTCCTCTTTCATTGCTGTGGGATTTTTGCTGTCCCAGTGCGACCCCGGCAATCTTACACGCCGCTTCTACTCTCGTTTTGGATCCATCACACTCAATGATCGCGAGGCGCGCTTCTCACAGCCTAAACTCGAACTTTACGGGTTATTTCGAGCATTACGTGCTTGGAAAATTCATTTGATTGGGCTACGAAATATTGTTGTTGAAGTCGACGCGCGCTACATTAAAGGAATGCTATCGAACCCCGATTTAGCCCCGAGCGCGAGCATTAACAGGTGGATTCTTGCGATACTCACCTTTCACTTCACCCTTGTTCATGTTCCCGGTACCTCCCACCGTCCCGATGGCTTATCCCGTCGCCCTCCACAGCCTGGTGATGAACCAGAACCCGACGATGACTTTGAAGATTGGATTGATCAGGTCCACGGGTTTATGCACATGATCAACGACTCACCGTATATTCACCGACCCCAGCACACTATTACGATTCTTGCTGCCGAAGTTGTTCCTGATGAAGTTAATCCCCCTCCATCCCTTTCCTACGACCTTATCCCCCGATCCGAAGCCGCTCAACTTGCCGATTATCGCGTTGACTTAGTCCGTATTTGGCACGATAACTTGGAACGTCCCCGGGACATGTCTGACTCGGAATATCAGTCATTCGTGCGGTACGCAATGGAATTTTACCTCGCGGATGGTGGGTTATGGCGCAAAGATCCCTCCAGCCGCCACAAGCTCGTTGTGGTCCCCAGTCGACGCCTATTCATCCTCCGCTCTGCACACGACGATGTTGGCCATAAAGGGTTTTACGCGACCCGAGCACTTATCTCGGAACGCTTTTGGTGGCCCCATCTCGCCAACGACATTGCCTGGTTCATTCGCACTTGTTTCCTGTGTCAGCAACGCCAGATTCGCCAGATTCACATTCCACCCACCGTTGCGACACCTGCGCCGTTATTCGCAAAGATGTACATGGACACAATGCACTTACCGCCAAGTGGAGGTTTTAAATACCTCGTGCAGGGTCGCTGTTCCATTTCCCACTACCCCGAGTTCCGCTCACTTCGCCGCGAGAATGCGAAGGCCCTGGCCGATTGGATTTTCCAGGATATCTTGTGCCGTTGGGGCACGCTCTGCGAGATTGTCACAGATAACGGCCCGCCATTTGTGAAGGCACTCACCCACCTCGAGAAACAGTACAACGTCCGTCATATCCGCATTTCCGGTTATAATTCGCAGGCCAATCTTGCGGAGCGTCCACACTTCGATGTTCGCCAGGCTATCTTCAAAGCCGCCGATGGGAACGTGTCAAAGTGGCACTCTGTTGTGTATTCCGTTTTCTGGGCTGATCGTGTCACCGTACGCCGTCGTATGGGGTGCTCACCTTACTTCGCTGCCACGGGAACGCATCCCCTCCTTCCCCTTGATATTTCAGAAGCGACTTACCTCTTACCACCGCCCGAGTCAATCCTGTCCACCACCGAGTTGATCGCACGTCGCGCTGTGGCGCTTCAGAAGCGCCGGGAGCACTTGTCGCATCTTCATTCCACTGTTCTAGAAGCGCGTGTTCGCGCCGCCGCTCGCTTTGAGCAAGAACACGCCAGTACCATCCGAGACTTTGACTTCCAGCGCGGAGATCTTGTCTTGATGCGCAACACTGCCATCGAGAAGACGCTGAGCAAACGTATGCGGAAGCGGTACTTGGGACCTCTCATCGTGGTATCAAGGAACCGCGGTGGCGCATACATCTTGTGTGAACTTGATGGATCCGTCTTGCATCGACCAATTGCGGCATTCCGTGTCATTCCATATTTTGCGCGCAAGAAAATCCCCATCCCGTCACTAGATCACCTCATCGACATTACCACCGAGCGCTTGCGTGAGATGGAAGACTCCCTTCTCGCAGACCCCGAAGACGACGATGCCATACTGTAGCGTTTCGACCAAAGGTTCAGGTGACGGGTGACGGGGACCCCTGAACTGAACGATTTTGGTACATGTGACGGTGACACCAAGTGAATGAACGATGGTTTTTTTGAAGTCTTCAAAGGGCGCGAAAACGATTTTTGAGCTACTCTAAATTTGACAAAAAATGGCGCGAAAAAGTACAGAAAAAAGACTGGTGTTCCTCCCAAGCGGGGCCTTGATAACACCTCGCGGAAACCCTCCTGCGCTGATCCTGTCCGAGGACCTCATTCGACTCTTCAGGCTCAGCATCAGAGGCCTCCGCGTCTCCCAACCAAGTGATTCCACCGTCTGCGGAATCAAGAAGTACTGTGCTGCCATTTTTCTGAGTGCTGGCGGAGCAGAGGCCCACTCCTTCTGTTGTCCAATCCAGTCTGAATTTTTGAAGCCGTTATCGGAGTTCATTAGTAGACGATGTGGGAAATAAAATTGCTTTTCCTTTCTGTACATGAAGACTAAATACAGTGCAAAAATCACCCCATTTCCCCCAATGTAAAGCGAACAGCTTTAGCCGGTTTCAAGTATCTCCTGCTTTTCCCTCAGCACTGTCTGGTATTAAGTAGACAGTTAGACCATTAACCACACCTCAAGTACCCAAATACAACAGATCGGAGCCAGTTATCCCTTTCTTTAATAATTTTCAGTGCCTTCTTGAACCCCATGTGTGCGCGGATCGCCTTTGGCGAGCTCCAATACTCTCAGGCAAGCATGCACCTGCATTGGTGCAGTCCAGGAAGTCACTTAGCAAAATGAACAATTGCCAAGCCGGTGACGGCCTCGGTCAACCTCTGAACAACGTAACCAGTGAACAATGGAGGTGACGGGTGACACCCCGTGAACCTTTGGTCGAAACACTACAGTAGCCTCAGATCCCGATGACATGGCAGTCGAGCCAGAAGACGAGTAACCGTTCCAGTCCAGAGATCCCCAGGGTTTGGATTCCAGTAGGGAGGACCCACCTGACATACATCCATCCGCTTCCAACGCACTGACAACGTGTGACTGGGGACAGTCACTGTTTCAGTAGGGAGGAGATGATACGCACGCTCCCGCGCTGATCCCGGAAATGTGCTAAATCGGCCATCTATCCTAGCGGTGGCTATGCCGTTGTTCAACTTCCATTCAGCATGTTCACACTGCCTCGTTGACGCGCCCCACCGACTCTCAAGCACGCCGACATCGCTCCAGTAAAGCCCCCGATCCCATCGCGTGTTCTCACACTTCGGTGACATGTTTCATTTCCCTTTCATTTCCTCTTGACTTGGAGCCGTTCCGGTGACTGCTAAAATTTTAATTTACATAGTTGGCTTTGTCATACACGCAATACCGGCTACTACTTACCCGGTTCAACCACAAGTTCAACTATTTACGACTTTTCTTTACTAGTTTTACATTACTCATCTTTTCTTGGGCTCTGTATAAAAGCTACCTAGATATTTTCACAATAACAACGAAGTTTTCCCTCTTCTGTTCGCATTTTAAATCTCGCTCTCGCTCTCGCTCTCGCCCTCGTTTCCCTCGTTGTCCATCGCATCTCGCATCGTCATACCTCATCGTTTATACTCCATTCTTCCGTTTTCATCCTGCGAGAAGAAGTACTGAACCTTAGTAGGAAACCCTCGCACATCACCTACCTCCTACGGCCCTTCGAGCGGCTCCACTGCCCGCACTCCCCGACGCATTTGTTCTAGTTGTAGCTCCGCTTGCAGCCGCGCCGTAGGCGTATTACCGCCCGCTCTCGGTCCAGGCGTCCCGGAGACGCCTGAACTGACCGAGATGGTGGACACAATCACGAAGGCGTTTAGCAATGGTCAGTGGGTTCGCTCGAATGCAAAGTTAATAGCTGAGTATCTTTGAATCCACAGATGCTTTCACCGCGATCGTGACTGGGCATCGACCACATAAGCCTGGCATCGCTCATGCAAGACTTCTGTGTAAATCCACTCTCACAGCGGGCCTGCTCGGTGGTGACGTCTATGTCGCTGAGACTATGAATATTCCCGCTAGGGCTTCAACCCATCGCCGTTTTTGACGGGTCGACGGACGGGACGGGTACGGGAAGGGTTGACCCGTCGACGGGGTACCCGTTCCCGCCCGTTTAACGGGTTTGACGGGTCATCCTTCCTAGATGGAAATATGCATCAAATTTAGATGAATTTCGTCCAATTTCCGGGAATTGAGGTGGAATTTACCCATACATGGAAACTCCTTTGCTGAAACGTCAATTCTTGCCCGCCACAAGCACCTGGATGGCATTCCTGGGACTTGCCGATATTTGATCTGCGATCAAATTCCGATTAACCGAGTGATTGGCCGTTCACAAACACTTGTCTGGTCTTATATCAGGGCACTTGAGATATTTTATGATACTTTAGAGGTCCTAGTAAGTTCCCAGTTTGGTCTCAGACTGTCGATGATTTATTAAACTTACTTGCACAAATAGTCCTCCAGCACCCGTCAAAACGGCTGTTACGGACGGGACGGGTGGGACCCGCCCGTCTCGGGGCCCTCAGCTACCCTCTGATGGGATGGGTATACCGGTCCTGTCGAGAAAAACAGCCGTTTTTTTGACGGCCGTCCCGTTTAACGGACAGGTTGAAGCCCTAATTCCCGCAAAGATTGTCGGGTGCGCTATATGGTTTCCCCCAGGCCACATGTTATATGACTCGTGTGTGCCTAATTGTATTCCTGCTGAGCTGTGATGGGCGGACGCCAAAATCCTAGGAAAGATCAGAAAGAGCTTGCTCTTCAACCGCTTCTGGGCTCATTGAGTGAGGATGTCCAGCGGTGGTGGGATGAAGTGAGGATGGCTCAAACTCCCTCAAGTTAACTCAATGTTTCGTAGTTCCTGGCCAAAGTATGTCAGATTCATCGCAACTGCTGTCGGTGAAGCACAAGAGCTTGAATCTTGGTGTCTCCAAACAATTGCTGTGCACCCAGAGTATCAACCGCAGCGCATTGGCACCCTGCTAATTGACACCATAGTATCCAGGGCGGCCTCCACCAAAACACCACTCTGTGTTGATTGCTCTGAAGAAACAAATGTAATCCATGCAGTCCTTTATTATCATTCCACGTATGCTGAAAGATACTCTGCTAGGTTAAGGTGTATCAGCATCTCGGATTTGAGCTGATGTCCAAGGAGAAAGCGGGAGACCTGAAAATGTATCGTGAAGAGTTCACTGGTCTCTATGGTGACAATTTTTTCATGTGAATCCTCTGCCGTCCAACCTGAGCATTGAATAGTTTTGGAGAATGAATAGCCAGTTCTACTCTCTTGTTCAAATTGAAAAAAAATTGGTTAACTTTCAATAAAACCGGGCCGATAGTCTTTGGCATTTGCTCTTGTTTCGGTCTCTGTCGATCATTTGAAATCTTACCCTCGCACCAACAACACACCATAAGAGTTTGCTTATTTGGCGACCATCTCATGGCATAAATCACTCAGGATCAGCTTGAGTTCTCCAAGTTGACGGTGATTGATGTGCTCAGAACCTATATAAGAAACATACAAATAACCCCACTTGACTCGAGAGTGGCACAGAAACAGTCAACAAACAAATCAAATGGCAATATATGCACGTTTCCAGAGATCCTGACGAGTTACAGCCCCTAGTACAGGGCCTTGTAAAGGTTGTAGGGAGAGGTTTCGTATCTCGAAGAGATAGTAGAGCAAACTGCGTAGAACATGTTTCTAGACAAAGTGGAAACATTGTTTCCAAACCAAGTAGATTTATAGCTTCGCAGTGTGTGTGTGTGTGTGTGTGTGTCCAAGCGACAGAGAAACAAGTTTAAAGTAGTCCTGTAGACTCAAGTAAGGCCCCTAATTTATAGGCCAAGAGTGTTCACAGAGCTTTCCCTAAAAATGTACTTTCTGAGCAGCGCCAGCAGTCACGTTTCCAAAGTTTTCCCTAGACGGTACTTTCTGAAACCCGCTCCGCAAACAACAACAATAATGTTTCTTTCAACAGAGTCCCAGTTCCAACAGATTCACGGAGTTTCTAACAGTTTCCAGGCAGAGCCCAAGTGCATTTCCAGAATATATGATTCAGAAACAATTAAGATGTCAACTAATAGTGCTACTCTATGAGAGTGCGTTCGCCGAGGATCCCAGATCAACCCAATGCGCAAATGTATAGCCTAATAGTTCGGGGGAAGATGCTGTGTCCTGTGTCCATCATAGAAACACCCTCAGATACTCATACAACCGCCAAGACACTGTTAGCCACACTGATCCACTAGCGTCCATTTAGGGGTATCGTGAGTGATCCCTCAGCTTGCCATCAGCTGCTGGAATCGCTATCCTGACGAAGCGGAGTTGAATCCGCCGCCTGGAGTCATCTAGCACGAGTCAGAGCACCGGCTAGCAGCCCATTTATCTGTTACTGCATATGTGGTGACCCGCACATCTGCACCAATAGCCCGCTAGCTATTCTTCTATGGCCTGCTTGCCTCTGTTTGTGACTCGTGACCGCGTCGTGACAGTCACGTGCTCGCATCTGTGTTTCAGGTCTCGGGTTGATCGCTAGAGGGGTACCGTACACTAACGCCCTTGCTAGAAGGCTGCTAGGGCACATTTTACTACCCTTCAGATCCCAGACCTGCCACTCGCACCTCCGGCTAGCGTCCTCGCAGTTCCACTCTCCTGTGTCTCACTTCCTAGGTGCTAGCACCTTGACTGTTTAGGCTTATGGTTATTTCCCCGTGGTTTGTGCTCGCAGACCGTACTAGCGTGTCACCCTAGTCGTATCTGATGCTATAACCGGCAGCTTGGGCTCACTCCAGTTCTCCTTTATATCACCTAACCAGAGTCCTGAGTGGTAGTAATAACACTTCAGAAGTGCTAGCGCTTTTCCGTTGTATAAATACTGGTCCTAGGAAATCACAAAATAGCACTAGATGCCGCGCGCTCTTGTTACGGCGTTTCAACGGTTCACAACTCGTCACAGCAGGTGCGGCATCTGGTCAGGCAGCGCGTCATGCGAACCCCCTTGGTCTCCCAGTTGATCTCTGGATTGTGTTTCTGGAGCCAGGAGTAGCCAAGGATGATGTGCTGCTTACCAAGCCGAGTCACAGAGAGCTGGATACGCTCACCGTGTCCCTTGTAGTTGACCACCATCTCAACTATGCCGGTGATGCTGCCTGTTTGGTTCGGGCTGCCATCCACGTTGAGAACCAGGATGGGTTGTGAGAGCCGCTGGACTGGAAGGTTGCAGGAGATGGCATACTCCGAGTTGATGAAGTCTCCGGTCGCTCCACAGTCAACCAGGGCCTTCACTGACATCCTGGAGGCGGTCTCAACAGACTGCAGGTCCAGCGGGATGTGCAGGGAGTTGTGGCCCTCGAAGGAATCGATGACATACTGCCGGGGAAGTCGTTCTTCCCACTTTGGGCAATGAACACGCCGGAGTGAGCCTGTCCTCATTTCCAGAGGGGTGTCTGTCACTGTCCTCGTTCCTGGCCTGGGGACAGTGCAGGTTTCCATCTCCAGGGCAGAAAGAGGAGTCTCTGTCACTTGAACAGAAACTGGGATAGGGGTGCGCCTCTCACTACTACCTCTGAATCAAGGAGGGCATAATGATTAGGGGACATGACCGAGGGCACACCACTCACTCGGCCAGAGGCAGTAAAACCCACCGGGTCTGCCTCTCCCTCATTCAGCTCTGCCAGAAGTAAGGCGGTGGTGGAAAGACAGGCAAAGAACTCACCAAGGAGGTCATCACGGAGTTGCCGAATGACCTCATCAAGAACATGCATGTGCTGGATCTCGGACATGACAGAGCACTCTCAGGCGAGGTGTCTGGGAGCTCCGCAGCAGAAGCAGGTGCCGGGGGGCCGAGCGGGCCCAGGTCTGGTCAATGTCCCTGGGGACCACCATGGGCACGGGTGGTGCAGGCACAGGCAGGGCCATCGTCCGAGGCCCGAACACCGAAGTGGCCAGAAAAGCAGCCAGAGCATGTGGCCGAGGCAAAGCAGCCAGAGCGATGCGTCTGGGGGTGCCTATGGTCTGGGCACGGGCGAACACCTCATACTGCTGGAAGGCATGTACACGCCATCCAACATAGTCCATGAGGTCGGGGGCGGTTCCAGATGTTGTGATCGCGATGTTGATCAGCGGGTTGAGGCCTTAGCGGTACCTGGTGACCTGATCAATCATGTCCATATAACCGGCTGTGGCCACCAGTTCCTCAAAATCGTCTGTATACCGGTAGATGTGGCAGGAGCCCTGGTAGTAGGAGTGGGACTCAAGCTTGATGAGGGCTTGGTCCTGCTCGTTTTCCTCTACGAACCGGAGGTGGAACTCCACCTTGAATCTGGCCCACGTTGGGAATGGAAAGGGAACGATGGACAAGCATTGCTCAGCCCATTGAGCGGCTGTGTTTTTCGCCATGAAGGACATGATCCTTCTGCTCTTTCATTGTTTAAAATCATCTCTGGATATTTCAGCTTTGCATACCATGCACAATATATTGAAGATTACCGCGCCAAAATCAGATTGGACTTCTCAAGACTCGAGGAAGTTTAAATAGCTCAGATTGAGCCCAGAGAGCAGACATAGCAATGGTGCCAACAAAGCTTCATGCATGTACTTGGTGCACAGGAATATAGTAATATTTGTGTGGACTTCATGGCAGCACTCAAACCCGGTGGTTACCCCACCCGAGTCCTTGAGAATATTTCCTTTATTACCGCCAAGTTGAAGAGTGAGACAGAAAAACTAATCTCGACATGGTCAGGGTTCCCATGCACAGTGTGAGCTGGTTGACGTGTCGACCGAGCGAAAATTGAGCCAAGTGAATCTATAATACTGTCCACCATATTATGTGTACATGGGTGAAAGAATTGTAATTCAGATGGAACAATTCTGTTTCTCCATTGTCTGACCCATAGAATTTTCCCCCCATTCAACATAGCTGAAATGTGTCCATATGCCTTTGGCAAAATTCTGTGAGATTTTTCAGGACTCAAATAAACCCCACTGAATGTAAATTGAGTTTGCAGTTAGCTCAAGAAGTTGTTTGAGCTATAACCAGTTAGTGGGCTCTGCCACGGAGCGTGCTACAAATGTTATGGTTGCAGTCAAGAGAAGTTGGCACAAATATGGAAATAGTTAATTAGGCTGATCTCTATCTATTGCTCTTTCTTCGACGACGACATCCTCAAGCAGGGACGATGATAGGGTCGTTATCGAGATGGCTGTACAGACTCTTTTTAAGGGGTTATGCAGACCTAAAAAGACTCTGTTTAGTGGGCTACGCTGACCTAAATTCACCTTGATGGATGTACGCAGAACTACACAGACCTACATAGAGCTGCACAACTACACAGTCGGCGTGTAGGTACCTATGCAGATGTAGTCTGCATAGCTCTGTGTAGGAACCCGGGCTGAGGCTAAGTTTAGGAAGTCCTTGAGCGCAGTGTCTGGGCTCGAATTAGCCTAGTTTAAAAAGCTACCAAGATAGGACCCGGTCTGAATGCCATATAAGTACATAACGGCGGCGCAAAGCATCATCTCCACGATCGACCTGGAGACTGGCGCGCTCGGTCCCGCCACCCGACTCTGGAATGGCACAGGTGAACGCAACCTTGAGATCTGTCTCTTCAGAATTTTCAAGAAGTCTGCACGTGGTGATATCTAGAGCCTCGATTTTAACTGAGAAATGATGGAAAGACACCGCTACTATAATGCCGATGATCGGCACCACCTAGAAATTCAAACTCCGTGCTCAGCCCTTTGGGGTGTCCCGAATTGTACCAGCCTGCCTAAGCAAAGTGCTCGTCACATTTTTTTGCCATTTTTAGGCAGGAGGACGATGAGCGTAACAAGCACCAACCAGAGCACACGCGGATCGCGAAGGAGGAGGAAGACCTCGGTCCTCGACTTAGGGGAAGGCACGCGTATGGAGAAGGTAGCGTCCCAATTCCTCGCAAGCAACAGCCCTCGATGTCGTCAGTTAATCCTGGGTGCGTTTCCTCGTTTCTTTCATTCTGTTCTTTCGTACACATGGATTTATGCTGCGCGTCGTTCTGGTCGCTGCGTCCCGAATATTTGGATGCCACGGATACATTTTCTTCTTGTCTTTCTCCTTCAGTGCATCGCGGTACTGACTGACTTCAATGTGATTGTGCAGGGAGCGTCTGTGCCTGCCCCTCTGCCTCAGTTCCCCATGGCTGTCGCAAACGCAAACATTCGCAACACGCTACTCCTCACCGGGTTCTCATATCTGTCTTCGCCTCTCGAGTCTCTGCGCCGTACCACAGCTCCCTAACTCTCTCGGCGTTCCTACCACTAGAAGATTGACGTCCTCCCGTGTCGACAGCTCGACCTTGCACCTCATACGTGCCGCCAGCCTCATACACACGTCCCGCGCTGCGCAAAAACATCCACACATGCGACGGCATGCCGCAGCTCGGTGCCCACGATGACCGCTCGGATACCCGCCCCTCGCGACGACATCCTCACTTCCCACAATCGCCGCCTTGCGCCTTCACCAGAGAAGACAGCGCAGCGGGTCCTCCCCACGCTCGCCGGAATCACCGTATGCGCTGCGGTTGCGTGGGACGCCCACCTCCTGCCAAGCCCAAACCTCGTCCAGCAGGAGATATTCGACACCTGGAAGAAATGGGGATACTGAATGATCTCCTGCAAAGAGAGTAGATCTTGGCATGCGCCCGTGTCGAATATGCACAGTGCGGCAGAGGCGGAAGCAGTTTCAATGTGTACTCGATCCCATTGTCTCTGGCTACCCACTATAGTATAGTTCTACTTCCCCTCCTGCGGTCCGTGATATAAATCCGCGCCAAGTCTGCGCTCAGCGGGCTCGGGGTCGGCAAAGCATTCATTCTTCATTCTTCATCACGAAACAGGCACAAAGTCTATTCAAAGCCTTCTAGAGCTACCCGGGCTCACAACCTTTATAATATAAAAATATATATTCATCCCGCTGCGCTGTTCAGGTCTCACACCGTCACTGCCTTGGCGTTTGGCGTATAAAAAGGCTTCATTGGCCAACGCTGCTCAGAATCCACCACCATTTCCCGCACTACCGCTCTTAACTCACCAGTCCCCTCCACACAATGGTCCACGCACTCCACACCCTCGTCCTTGCCGCCTTCGTCTTCGCCTTCATGCTGACCCCAGCTGCAGGAGCACCTGCTCCCACTGGCACCCCGGACTGTAACCAGTGCCATACGGAGAATAGCCCTGGCCATCCCGGAGTGGAGGTGTGCACCTTCATATGCTAGGCTCTACATAGCATGGTGAGTCTTAAATTCAGTTTCTTTCTGTCCCTTTTTTCTTGTGTCCGCTTTCAGAGATTAAATATTAAGAACTCATGACAGATTCACTTCTGAGGACCAAGTGACAACGAGGAGAGGGAAATGTGTTGAATGTCCCCAACCAGGCCATCACGGCCTTATAAATAGTTATTCATCCCCTCATTCAGTGCTTGTCCCGTAAATCTTGATTAACGTTATTTAAACCGTACCAGCGATATCTCACTTGGACTCAAGTCTACCATCATCATGCTGTGCCAAAAGTCCTTCAGGACGCCCACCAAGGCCGCATGCGACAGCCTCATGCTCTCGGTGGTAAATCGTTCGAAGCACTCCAACGCGCTCTTCAAGCCAGCGAGCATTAGAGGTTGAACATGCGGAAGGGTGGGGAAGAGTTCAATGCATGCTGCCCAGGCTTTCGTGTCGCTCCACGGCTGGCCATCGAGCGTGGCAATTTTGTAGGAATCGGTGGATGGGGAAAAGAGGGCAGTGGGATCGGCGATTAATTTCTTCATGCGCTCCTTCACCGATGAATGATAAGGGCCGAGGTCCAGCATGTTGAGATTCTCTGTACCAGGGCCACGAACGTGGAGGGCGTAGGGGTGCATGACCGCCATGCAGAAGAGAACGAGGGCGACGATTTGGGAAGTCGTTTGGGGGCAGTGAATACCCTTGACGATGTTCTGCTCGAGGTGGTTGAGCATTCTTTTCTGTTTGTTGTCCTTTACGAAGTCCATGAAGTCGCGGTGCCCCTTGAGGTAAGCGATGATGCGAGCTCCACCGCGCCCGTGGGATTGGTAGCGGGTATTGCTCACGTCGGGGAAGCGAACGCCGGCGCCGATGGTGGGGCGAAAATAATTCTCATAGATATCGTGAAGGCCCTTCTTGTCGTCCTTGTGGTTTACGAGAGCGATAAAAAGCGAAACGAGCTTTACTCCTCCGCGTTCCGAGACCTTCAGAGCCCGCTGTACTGCTGCCGTCGATTCCCCGGTATCATCCGTCAACTGGATCGTCACATCGTTATCCTTGTTCGCCAATAAGACTGGTTGGTCGAGCTCGGGGTGTTCATCATAAAACTTCTTCATCCCATCGTCGAACGCCTTGCAACAATTCAACTCCTTGTGCATCGAGCATCCAGCCCAGAAAAAGAGTTCGATTTCGCGCTTTGTTTCCTCTGGCAGCGTCTCGAAAACCTCCTCCCCAAGACGGAAGGCGAGGGTATCCATCGACGACTTTGTCCGAATATTCTTCTCGTTGTTGGATAGCTTGGCCCATTCTGCCTCACCGCCGACCTCCCGGAGATTGCTTTGGAGGATATCACGGACGAGGTCGACGAGCCTCTGAGGCTCCATGCGCTGCAGCTTGTCGTGGCCAAGCAGAATCCTAGACGACTCGCGCTTCCATCCCTCACCGAGTCGGTAGAACTTTTTGACATCTGGTGCGTGGTCACCATTGCCGCCCTTCCAAACGCGTAAGAAATTGTGGACTTCGAAGTTGAGAGCGGAGCGCTGGCCCAGCGGGCTTCGGTGGTAGATGTCGGCGATGTTCGTGATCTGTTTCTTGAGGTTCTCGAGCTGGGTCTCACTGCTGTGCGAGACGGTAGAGGTGAGAGAGAGAATACGCATTTTGTGGGAGGAGCCCTTGTTAATCATGACGTGAGCGCCATCATAGTTCTCGCCTCTTACGGAGGTCGCATCACTGCTCAGAGTTACACCTAGGTTGCAGGAATTTCAGTCAAAGTAAGCAATAAATCGGGGAAGCGTACCATTGGCGTCAGCCATCTCATACCCCAGCTGCACGCGTGCAGCAACACCACCCACGATCAACGCACGCTGGAGATGCCAGGACTGGCAGCCTCAAAGAGTGGACATGGCGGTAGCGGACAAGAGGTAGGATGGTGACTAAGCTACTACATGGGGATGGTATGCTAGCCGGCCAAGACACCCTACTACATCTGCCCACCCACACAAATAGCGACGTCCTCGTCGCGATCCCCAAAAAGCCTAACCCATCCAAGCCTCAGGTTTTATAACTTGTCCTCCAGCTAGGCCCAAAGAAGCATGAAAAGTGTCAGATATGAGAAGGGTGAGCCTCCCTACTCCAGTGTCCACCTGCACAAAAGCGACGTCCTCGTCGCGTCCTCAAGCTCATATCCCAACGAAAACCTCGCGAAAATTGCCAGGAATTGGTCCGAGAGCGGGTAGGGCGGGAGGTCAGAGAGAATGTTGAATAAATGAAGGGAAGGGAGTTGATTGTTATCCGGTGTAGAAAATGTTGAACCGTAAATCAGCGGTGTTCGGCAGGTGTCGGAAGCGGGAAAATGAGCGCATTCAACTGGAAGCGGACAGTACGATCGGGGCCGGAGGATACCTCGGACGGCGCGAAAGGGCGGCAGTAACATCCCAAGCTCCAGTAGTTGTCCAAATTGCCGGTCAATTTGCTCAAGACCTGCAGGGAAACCAAGGCACAGACACCCAGCTTAGCAACCTAAGCCCGGCTAGGCGTCGCCACGTTCCGCAAGCGCTAAGCATTGTTACGGCAACGCTCCCACACTTCCAGATGGGACGGGGTTTTCCCACGCTCCAACGGTGGCGGGATTGGTGTCGGCGAAGGTCGAGCGGCGAGCGCAGGGTCAATCGAGTCGAAAATTTTGTCAAGGAGGAATGGGAGGTAGTAATGGTGGTGCCAATAAGATCTAGCTCAATCAGAGGCTTGGTGGGCTGGATGCAAGCCACACAAAACAGATGTCGATGGATGGTGAGGCCAGAAAGCATCCGTGCAGCGGACAGTGGAATCGGGTCCGTAGGGGTGTATCGTCAAATCGCACTCCAATCACCAAATGGAGACGCCAGGACTGGCAGCCTCAAAGAGTGGACATGGCGGTAGCGGACAAGAGGTAGGATGGTGACTAAGCTACTACATGGGGATGGTATGCTAGCCGGCCAGGACACCCTACTACAACGCTGGACTGTACAGCGGCTCATATCCCCCTCAATTTCCAGACCGGCGTGCTTCGCGATATAGGATATAACAGAGCCGACTTTTCCCTCTGTGCAGCCCGACTTGTGAAGCATGCGAGCAATCGATTTGGCCGGTGCAGTGTATTTCCCTTTCTCAATCAGACTCCACTTATTCTTCTTCTTCAACTTCTTTTCCGCAATCCGCGCCTGCTCTCGGGCCTTATCGCGAGACCGAGCGGAACGAAGATTTTTCATTTCCAGTGCACGGGTTTTCCGGCGAGAATCGGAGAGAAGCTGTTTTACGCGTGCCAGCGCGGCGTTGGACTGATTGAGAAGGGTGGACATTCGGAGGCGGGCACTACCCTCAGAGTCGAGAGCACGGTCATGACGGTAGCGAGTTCCTGCTGGGAGTCTTCTAGGGATATTGATTGTTCTTTCAGATGTTCCAGCAGTTCTAGTTTCGCCGCTGCATAGCGTTGGTTCTTCTGTTGTTCCGTGCGTAGAAGTTTGTAAATGTCGAATTTTTGTGCAAATAATGTCGAATAGTTTCGTTGTGCCGTAGTTATAGCTGTTTCCGCCGCTGAAAGCTTGTCTTCCGTTATTGAGAGTCAATCCCTATCGTCGTGTAGTTCCTGTTCCGTGGAGGACAGAATTCGTTGCATATTTCGTAACTCCTGCTGGAGTGCGCATTTCGTCGGTTCGCGGCTCGAGATTTGAACTGTAGTCTTATGCCAGTGTGTCTGTGCATCTGCCGTTTGTTGTTTCTGGGCACGGGAACGTTTAGGTTTATGTTTGCTTCGGGAACTGCTTCCCATCGTTGTTGAGCGCGTGAGTATCCAGATATATTCTGGGGGCAGAAATTGGTGTTGATGAGGCAATTTTGGGGTATTCGAACACACCATTTACGAGGATTATGACAAGAGGTAGGCGGGATCAAAGTTTCAGACATCAACTCCAAAAGTTTTGACATGCTGTGCAAGGGAGGGAGGGAGGGTCCGGATCACGGTCCGTATGGACCTTAGTCTTTTTTCCGGAGATAACTTCTTTTTTCGGCGATATCGCCGGATTGGACTTGGTCCGATCTCGTCCGAGACTCCAAACGGTCATTTTACGGCATCTATTTTTAAGATCATTTGCCGTTCAAGGCCTCTTTTACAAGGAAATAAATTAGTTTGATTACATAGACAGACATAGAAGATATGGAAATGGGAGGGTAGCCAAAATTCTGGAAGGTTCTGACTGAAACTGAGACTGCAAACTCAAAGTTCTCAATTCTTCCTGGCAAAAGTGGCCCATCAGCACAGCTTTCCTAATCCGGGGGAGTTGTCAAAGAGGTCTGTGTGCGATCGGGAATTCCCGCTTACCTCTTGGATTATGAGGAGAAATATGATCCCAAGAATCTATGAGTCTTTCTGCCGAAGTTCCCGAGAGTACAGAATTCGCAAGGAAATGAGATGAAATAGAGTTGAAAGGAGTGTAATCCAGCCGCCAGAAGGGCCCGAGAGGTGAGAGGTTGGATCCTGGAGTCCAAAAGAGAGTGTGACAACGATTCCGAGTGAATAAGAATCTTGCAATTAAAGGTAGCGTTTGGTAGCGTGCAAAACTAAAGCCTGCATTTCCCTTGGTGAGTCGCGTGCTTTGCGGTTATTTTCGGTCACTGACGAGCGGGAATACAATAATTAAAGTTTCTGGAAGGCGTAATACGAGCGTTGAGGATGCGGAGGCCACCAACAGCTGCGCGACTGATTGGCGTCGAGCGCAGACGCGACAGGTCACGACTGTGACATGCCGTGATGCGATGGAACACTGTGAAATTTCTTACTCCCGCTATAGGTACATTCAGGTCACCGTTTACATTCAACAATTCTTGAAACGTCGTCGCGGATGTTGTCTTCAGATTATTTTTTTTGAATTTCCAGGTTGAAGACTGAAACCCGGTTGAATTTTGTAATTAATTCACATTCCGTGAAGAAATTGGGAAATCCAATCTCAAGGCAACGTTCAGCAGAGGGAAGCCTGAATATACAGTGTTGAGCCATAATTTTATTCCTCGTACTGGGCTCAAAAAGCCTTCCGCGGAATCTCGGTCAGTCCAACGCTCGGCAATTCGGCATCGCGACGGTGGGAACAAATTGATGGCATTGGGCAATTGCCCACCACCACAAGCATGTGTTCCTCGGGAGAGTGCATTCATTAATCTCTCCTGGAGTTACTTCGATTTCGCTTCGACTTGATCAATGGAGGCTCATATATTGAGAGCAATTGGGAATTGAGAACGTCGGCGTGATCGGCGGCGGCGGCAGCTTGTGCCGATCAGACCCTTAATTTTGTGAGGGCTCGTAAGCCTCCGGCATCACTCTTTTTCACTCTCTTTATAAAATTAAGGCTGTCCGTCTGAAGCCTTTTTAAACTCCGCCGTCAGTGCTAACCTTTTTCGTCGAGCTCTCTGTTTCCATTCATGCCGTGCCTGCCGCGGCCGCGTAAAATCCCACCCTCACTTGACATGTACAGCCTCGCTCTTCAAGCACGTTGCGCTTCCGGCTATCTGGACGTGGACAGCCTCTTCTTGCCGCTTCACTCTCTATGAAATTAGGTGTGTCGGCTTTTAATCTATCATTCTGGCAGGTCTTTTCCGGGCCTCGGCTCGCCTCGGAGCTTCGGAAGGGGATGCGAGGCCGCGAAGCGGCCAAGCAGCCGCTTGTCTCTTTTCTCTTTATAAAATTAAGCCTGTCCGTCTGAAGCCTTTTCAAACTCCGCCAATAGCTTCTTTCCGAGCTTTCCCCTTTTGTTCATCTCTGACTTTGCCCCTCATGCCGCGACCACGGTTTGGCCGCGCCTGCGCCGCGTTAGCCGCTTTAAAATTCGCCTTGGCCAACTTATATTCTACTGCTCAGAGTGCACGGTTTGTGTTTGTCTTTTTTATTTTATTTCATTTCAAAGTTTCAACCTCAAGATTGAATTTCGGAAGGGGTGCGAGGCCGCAAAGCGGCCGAGCAGCCGCTTGTAACTCTACTGATCAATGTTTTTACCATAAATATTACCTCTCCCGCTCTGGCACCAAAATGCAGGCCCAGTATATGGCATCTGGTGGCCACTGCCCCAAAAAATATGCCAATAGCAAGGGCGCTTTAGGCTTTGCTTACAGTGCCACAAACCCCTATTGCTTCGCATGCTCGCACACACAGTCAATGTTGACGATACTACTAAGTATTGCTAATAACACTACAAATAGGTGAAGGTAAAGAGGTTGACCGCTGAGTTACTACCTAGGCTCATTCCTGAGTTTCATGGCAGGCTTGCTACTGCAGGCCGTGTAGAACTGGATAAACGTACGGGCCGGCCGTAATGGGTAAGTTCTCGCAGTTGGGTGGCGTCGCGGTGGCGGAAGAACGTATGAGGGTCAACTGATACGGGCAGCGCAACGTCCGGGAGGCAGCGGACGCGATAGCCAGAGGAGGAGGCGCTTTCAAACTCCGATCATTTGCCACCGCCTATGCCGCCGACAGTCACGCGGCCATTTCCAAATCCTAAACTTTCACCATACATTGGTTGAATGAAACTAGGATCACTTATGCACCGCATCTAACTTCATCCGTAGGCTCAAGCCCAGAAATGGGCTGGGCCGGCTGGCTCGTTGGGCAGCCAAGAGATGATCGTCCGTAAAATTTCCTACACAGGGTCGGAAAAATGAATTAAGACCGTCCGACCCCTCTTAGCCGAGCACAGCCACACCCAAATCGGGCAATTTCACTCCTAAATATCTCCGTGCCGTGTTTGGTTCGGAGAAAGTGATAGCTGATCCGAGTTCAACGCCCAGGGATATTTACGTGCGCATGAGTATCACACCAGATGTGATCCCCAAATCTCATACCGTTAATCAGCTCTCTCCCAAAAAAAGTTGGTCACACGCCAGGTCCCGGTCTTTCTCGCTTCGACATTCAAAGCTGCGGTCGGTGGCAACTCGAAATGCCACCCATTATTTTCACTGTCTTGGCTTGACGGGGTAACTATTTGGATGAACTGGCTTAAACGGCTTAATAATTGATTTGGCTCAATGTGCTTAATACTTCATTTGGCTTAGACGGCTGATAAGCTTAGGGGTTAAACGGATAGACACACATAATTTTAATAAAGGGGTGATACCAGTTGGTTTAAACGGCTTAAACCAAAGTTAACAAGTTTTCTACCAGAACATAGTTGGCTTAAGCCAAATGGAGCAGGTGACAGCGCGAACGTAGACTCCAGCAACCTCATCCGTCTCGCGTAATGGACTGCCTCCTGCATCGCAGCCAGGTCGGCATTAGCGGCCTCCTGAGGTGAGGCACGTCCGAGCTTGATGCAACGGTCTCTAGACCATTTTGCGATTTAGAGGTATGTTTTTAGGGTCTACTTCGAGAATGTGTTGAGTTTTTACTGACTTCTGGCTCACTTGATGTTTTTCGTGGCCCCGGAAAAGGCAACGCCACCTGTCGATCAAGCTTTCCGAAATGATCGCAGTTCTACTTATCCACTACGCACTCAAAATAAAACACTCCTCGTAAAAAACGCCCACCAAATGGAGCAGGAGACAGCTATGATGCGGATTGGACGGCTCTTCCTTTCTGCAACTCGTGGAGTACCTGCATCTTGACACTTTGTGAGGAGGTGCCGAGTCTTTCCTATCCTCCGGGGAGATCTGCTGCCAATCCCTTAAGAAGCGAAGCTCCTGTGGAGCACCTATCTCATCCCACCGTGCCATGGAAAATCTCCCTCCAACCTTCTGTTTACCTCCCTTGTGGGACGTCGTCGACGAATTCAAGGGGCTTCGTGTCCATCCCTTGGGAGCCCAGGCAAAGATCGATGCACTGAAATGGCTTTCGAGGTCTGCATCGCCAATAGTCAACTCCATTTAAAGCTCACGCACTTTCAGCTACGGCACAATGGATAAGAGGCGCCTAAAAATCTCAGAACAAACTTCTTCAGAGCAATTAGCTGCTGTGCCCTACTACGACTGCGAATATGATGATCTCCTTCTCACCACAGAATGGACTTTCTGGGCCTTTTGGATTGATGATAGTCCGTCTTTCTGCGATCGAGTTGCGAGGTCGCTGTGCTCATATCCAATTCCCATCAGCTGTCGATCATGGAGTACTGACTCCCGAGGGCGTACAGAACCTTGTTAGGCTGTACGAGGATGTTCATTGTGATCGATATCCGGAGCAAAACGGTGGCCCTCTTCCTCCGATCATAAGGTGTTTCCGAGTCATTTGGGGCAAAATCTGGCAAAGGAAACATCCTGAAAGTTGTAAGTCCGTCTGACTGTGTATCCTTTCAATGGGCTCACTGATCCAGGCTTCGAGCGCCTTTGGGCCGAGGCTTCGCTTAATTATGTTCAAGTCTTACCTGAGTCGAATCATTTCAGAAACAGCAACAGACTCCCGGACATAGAAACATGTCAATACCTTCAGTTTAATTTATTGTACTTTTCACGCTGATGTTGTTGTTCTGTCTCACTGTAGATAAAGTCTACCGTCGAAGGAATGTTTTTTTTGACGCTGCTATATACTGGACAGGGTCCGTATCTCATTGGCCTCTCCAAACTCGAGATCTCCAGCTAAGAGGCTCAGATTCATTCTTCAACTCGTCGTTGATGAGGAAGTCATGCGCAGTCCGGAAATGAAGGACCTTGAGGCCGCCTTGGTCGAACTCGCGTGGGTCAGCAATGACATGTTCTCGTGGAACTCTGAACAGGCAAGTTGACTTACAAGGATATAAACCTATCTGATAATACACCATGCAATAATAGAGGTTGGGGGATATGATTAACTTCGTCAGCCTCGTCATGATCCACGAGAAGAAAACAATCCAAGAGGCCATGGATTATGCCGCACAAGAGTTCAGGTCCCAAGTAGCCAAATGGTGTTCAGCCAAAGCTCGTGCGCTTGAAATTTACAGGGAGCATAAAGATATCAAGGACCTCACGACATTTATCCAAAGGAACGAAATATGGATATGGATCGCCATAGAGTGGTCGTGAGTAGCTTGAATTTTATCACAATAATCCACTTGACCAATCCTTTCTAGTTTCGCAGTAGGAGTCAGATATTTTGGCACTCAACAAGCGTCTGACGAAGCCAAACGGACTGGGATTGTCTCCATCATGCCTCGGGAACAGTAGGATGCAGATAGAAAATTGTTGTCGCCCATGAACCCTATGTACAATTGCACATCACGTCGATGTCGAGCTTTTTCTTTTCTCCTTGTTGGTTCGTCTCGGTGGCGAAAATGCGACGGGCGATGCCAATGTACGACGACGCAGGCAATGGGATGAGGAGAAGCAAGCAGACGGCGGCACACGGCCGAGGAGCGTGTCATGACGCAAGGAGTGTGGTCGTAGTACGTTTCCCTTCTCGACCTGGCGGCAAGCAGCGAAGTGGGGAGGCTAGGGAGGCAGCGCCACCCCCAAGACCACCTGCAAGGAGAAGAGCAATGAGCAGAGCGTGGGCTGGGGAGCCGCCAACGAGCTGTCGGCGACATGAAGAAGACTAAAAGTGACATTGAGTGGGGTGTCGCAGTCGTCATAAACGTCATGCTCGAAGAAAGATGTTTCTTCGATTTCCGAAACTGGGGCTGTCGCGACGGCGTCAGCCAATCGAGTAAGCTATGCGTAAAGTTCATTGTCGGTGGTAGGGCTTATTATGATAAGACAGGAATTTCTTGTCGAAAAGTTGGCATTTGTGCCCATGTTTTTTTAGATAATTCTATTCAGCACCCACATACGGTAGGCGGGATGGTCGAGGTTGCTTTTGACATTTTGACATTTCGGTCCAATGATTAAGGAAATGTCAGGTTGCTCCGAGATCACTTCAATCCTCTTTAACCTTGCCTCGATTATCCCCTGGTGTCCCCAATGTTACATCCAGGTACAGTTAACACAACAAACTCTGCCAATGGCTTGTGTTACAAGGTTTCCTCGCCCCCAATGGCGGACTTTGCCATCATTCACGATCATGTGGAGGCACGTACTTTTGATGTACGAGATGGGAGCCGCATAGCAGCGCAGCAACCACACAGAATCTTTTGGTATAATTTTCCCAGACTAATATGAAGTCAATAAACAGCGCAAAGTTTTTTGGGGGTCTGTCGACCTTCAAAATAGGCCTCATAACCCGAACACTCAGAGACTCCCATTGAGTTTAGCCCTGGAGTGAGCATAAGTGACTTATTCCACGACAAGATTCGCCACAAACTACACATCCCCCACAAAAGATTCGGAGTCTGATGAAAGTGACCACGACGAGATTCGCGACAAACTACACATCCCCACATACTTGCCGGTCATTCTTTCTTCGATGATATCTGGCATCCGCACGCCCAAGTCCAGGCTCACAAGCACCCGGACACCGCCGCCCCGTCCTTCCCGGTTACATCCCCGCATGTTGGCGGGCACCATGGGTGGCGCCTTTCGGACCGATGTTTCGGTGCGGATGCGCATTACGCCTCGAAATTCGCTGAGCACTACTGAGTCAAGGAAAGAGCGTTATCGAGACACGTACATCGGTTTCTGGAGAATAGTTAGTTGTTGGTTAGTTGATCTCTTCACCGAGCAGCTTTTGCGACTTTAGTTGAAATTGCCCTTCGTTTCTTGCAGTAAAGGCCAATTGTTCCACGATCGGGCTCAAGTTTCTTCGCTGTACTATAAATGCTACAAGATTGCTGTACCACACCGAAACTCACGGATTCCATAGCTCTCAAATTTAAAAGAGGTTTGATAAATGACGATGTGCAAAGTAAAGAATGCATTCATGAGTCCAGGAAGTAACACCAATATCTACGAGATCTATTTATACAGCTCGAACACCTCCGTGCCATAGCTCAGTTCCAGTGGCCCAATGCTCTGGTTATGTGTCAAGGCTATAAACTTCTCCTCCACCTGCGGGAGTTGCCTGATGTTCCACAGCAGCGCTGAGGTGAATGTCATGTTGGGCATTGCGGGGTCGAGGGCAGGGATAGGTGATTCTGGGCTTGAGGTTAATCATAGAATCTATTCCGGGCAGACGAAGCACACCATATCCGGGGAGGACAAAGTTGATATCGAAATGGGCGATGAAGAAGTCCTTGTTACCGCTGGAGAACACTACAACACGGATATCGGTGTCGTTCGCTTGCAGTGTCTCGATAAGGTTCGCAAGATCAGCCGCAACATGGAAATCGAAGAGGTTGATGGGGGAGAAAGTATTGTTGATCGCCACGTTCAACGCGCCAGACGAGTTCGTTGTCTGAAGTGTCCCAAAGGAGGGGTATATTGGGGGATGTTCTCACGCAGCTACCATCATGATCAAATGGCGCCGGGCCATATTCCGGCGCCCCCGACGCACTTTCAGACTCCAAAGCCAGCGGACGGGGGCTGGCCGCCTTCTACCGATCGCATATCTGCTCACCACGACCGCCTCGAGTCACTGCTCGACTCCGCACTAGCTACGATGACACTGATCCTTGATATCGCCACCACACCGACCTTCTCAGCCCACACGACAGATGTTCTTCGTGCTCTATGTCAGCGCACCATTGTGGCTACGTGCCCCAGCCCCAATCCCGACCCAAACCCACTACCCCATGCCAGCCCCGTCCCTTCGACTCCCACCAAAATTGCCACGTATGCAGACGCCGTCACTGCAACCCCGGATCATACCGGAACAGGCGCTGACGAGGCCAGCATGACCAAGGCTGCCAAATGCGATCGCGCGCAGTCGAGCGCCAGCTCGGCACCCGACCTTATTTTCCGCATCGACTCCCTTCCCTCGGCGCCTATCGTTCGACCACACCCAACGGCACTTTTCCTGGCTCTTGCCGCGAAGCCCGTTGCACCAGATCTTTGCGTAGCAGGAGTGCAATGGACACAGAACGGAAACCTTACGATCAACTTCGCCCGCAACGGCACCTATACCGCTGGCGGGGCCATAGAGCATGCTCCTGCCATCTGGGGCATCATCAGACCCCATCTTCGGCTCCCAAAACACTGCCCTACCCCTCGGATCGATCGCGGGGGATCATGGCACTCTGTTCTGGTCCACGATGTCCCTGTCTTGCCACTCCCTGGCGAGCCCGGGTATGACCCCGACCCCATAAACGCACACCAATGGCTCCACAGGGGGGGCTTTTGCGGCCAGGTTGAGCACATTTCCATTCTGTGCAGCGACGAAGCTTTCTTGTCAAGGAAAACGGTGCCCTTTCGGCTGTCGCTCGCATCATGAGCAGATGCGGAACTCCTGGTGAAGAATGGTGCCCTCATCTTTGGGTCCCGGTGTCGCGTGTCCCATTATGTTGCCAAACCTCGAACTCGACCACCTCGCTCCGATGCTTAGGTGTCGCCAAGCACCCGCCCGGTCGTTCGCCCGTCTCAGACACCTTCCACCTACGGTCCCATATCCCTCCCATCTTTACCCTACTCACCAGTGCCCACCCTCGGGGGGCCTAAACCCCAATTACTCTACGCCTCAGCCCATTTACCTTACCTCCCCAGGGCCCTGTGCGATCTATTTAATCGCTACCGTCCGCCTTAGCCGAAGTCGGCGGTCGGACATGTTTTCGAGGACACACCATCCCATGGACACCGCTTTATCTCCCATATATCAGCTATGCAGCACATCTTGTGTAGAAGTATGCCTAACATGCCGCCTGCGGCGAGGGGCAAATTGATGATTTTTTTTTAAAAAAAAAGGAGGGGTATCTCGCTGCATTGGCAGAAAGAGCCAGGCACGTCGCAGTTGCAAATTTGAGAAGACCGTGAAACATTTTTAGGACAGGACTGGTTACCTCTCGGATTCTTATAGTTCCGCCGGCCGTCACTTTAGGGCCGAGCGCTTCCCTCAGTTACAAAGCACCGAGAACGGAGGCATCAGCCCGTCGCTGAGTGAGCCCGACCAGGACCGCCGCAGCGTCGGCGATAATTGTTTCCCGGACAGCGAAATATCCTTGCTGCTTACAGAGTTGTGGCCTAAAAATACTGGAAAATTGACAGCAGCTTTGTAAATTGTAGTCGATACGTGGTTGGGCAGGAGACGCATCCCGGGCGAAATACGGGTAGTAGCACGAGCCTTGGTGGAGATGAGGACACTAAGACGCACGCGGGCCCGTCCGTCGCCAGAGCTGGGTCGTGGCGGACACGATACAGCCGCCGAACGATGTGGGCTTCTGCGTTGTGGTATGGAGAGTGTATAAGGTCGGCGGGGCATCGATGGGAGGCCGATGAGCGTGAATATCGCACGGACATCGCGGGGAAGCGCCAGTGGTAGAGCATTTAGAGGTGGGTTCGGAGAGTGCACCCGCGGTGCGAAGGACGCGCTGGCAGCACAAGCGCAAAGATCCGGACGCAGCGAGATCCAGATGCGTCAGGAACGAGGAATGCGCACTGGTTGTGAAGGGCTTGAGCGGGGATTAACAAACGGGAGACAGGGGACGCATGTAGTTGCGGTGGAATACGTTTCCCGGTGCACTGAGCGATTGAGGAAAGACCGCGCAAATAAGGGCATCAAGCCTCATCGGGGAGCACGGAAATCTAGGAGGTGCAAGGAAGTGAAGCTAGTGAAGATTAGAATCGCGAGAGAAAGTGGGAGATCGCACGGTGCACGTACAGTCCTTGCAAAAAATCCGGTGGGTGGATCTAGTCAACCGCGGATCTAACGAGAGCTAGGGTGATTCAGCAATGACTCGACCAACACCTCAAGCTTATAACGTATCCGTCAAGGCTGCAAAACCGGGGTTCTTGAGGACGCCATTAGCATTTGGGCCGGGATTGACTGCATTGGGTTCCAGTGAATGAAGGGTTCGGATCACCGGCCATGAAGAGAGCTTTTTGGAGCATCTGCTGGCGCGGTCAAGGTAAAGCCAAAAAAGCAAACGAATGGTTACGAGCAAGCCGACACCGTTGTGTGAGGACGTTTACTGATCCATGAACAACCAAACACCTCGGCTTGACCTCGGCTTGGTCTCAACCATCATCTCCACAAAAAGCCACGAAAAGCACAGATGCATCTCACAAAAATTTGCCGCGGCTTCGCCTGCGCTCCAAATCACTCGATAATGCCCCAGGCTACAGTTTTATATATCGCTGTCAGGTCAGTGCACAGAGTACACCTACGGAGACGGCCGCGACCCAGCATAACTCGCTGCTCCCGCCGTTTGCAGGTAAACCATCCTTGTTCATGTTGAAATACAATGCTAATGATGTTTCTATCTTCCAATCGCCCTGCGGTCATCTCCTCGTACTGATCAGATCATTTGCAGCACGTAGAATCTTCCAAGCACTCGCATTCTATGCAGGTAGTTGCATTTCGTGCTGATCGAGTTATTCAAGGACCCTCTCCTGTTCTTTCTGTTAGGTAACCTGGCGAAGCATTTCATACGCCTTGTCAAGAAGCAGGCTGCAGAAATCGAGAGTGTCAATCTTGACAGGAATCGACGGCAGGTAATATCTTCAGACGGATAGAGTTCTTGGCGGAGTGATTTTTACGCGCATTTCCAGGTCCACCGTCAGCGAAGATTCGACCATTTCATGGCAAATCTTTTCGCCATCTGTCTGCCTGCGTATAAGAAATGCTCGTGGTAGCTTCCCTTTTCCCCGTCCGATCCAATCTCGTTTCCTGCGGTTTCTCGAGTCATTCTGGAATCGCTACGGCTCTGTGCATCACAAGGTTCGTTGCCTTTTTTACTCACCTTTCATGAACCTCACCGTCTACCTTCTACGCATTCCGTGCCATGCTGCAAATCCGATTGCACAAGGTCCCACACAGAAATTTCTCATCAAAATTCGAGATGCTGCGTGCAACTGCTCCAGCCCACCCCAGCTGGCTTTCCTTCTCTCCCAGCTGTCAGCGACATTCTCACCTTTGATTATCGGTTCTTACTCCGTCGACGTCAACTTCGGCTGGATCGAATCTTAGCTCAGGTACTGCTTCATCTAGACACCTGCCTATCCTCGGTCACTACAACCGCATTTTGGATTGCCACCTCTCCTCAGCTCTGCGTCAAGCTCAACGCCCGCCGGCCATTCTACACCGAAAAAAATCAGCGCCGATGTGCGTCAACCTATTTCATTACACATATGTTCTGAATGTTGAAACTTTGAAGCCCAGGTAAATCGTTTCGAAACAGATTTCCTGCACATCGCCAGGTGGATTCTGCTTGACTTGGACAGCGGAAAGCGCCATGCGCCGATTTGGCGCCCGATAATGCAAATGTATCGTACGGTTGCGCTCGGGCCATCGCCGAAGGTCGGCCTGTCGAAATTGGACAAGGTTGTTTATGAGGTGGACAAGTTCTTTTACAAGTTTTCCTCTTCCTTCAGGTCATCTAGCATACGCTTTGGCGTTATGTAGCTACGACCAATCTTTTCAGTCGTCTGTGGCCGCGGAATATTTTCAACCCAGTCAGTCCTGTTCACCTGGTCGCCGTGTTCCTCACACCACATCCAATATTTCACCTCCTGAACGCATCGAGAAAATAATGTGAGCGAGCGATCTGAGGGTACACTGAATCTTCTTCCGCCGACATGCCAAAAATGGGCAATGATGCCTTAGTCGGCCACCCAAGTCAGTGCAAGATTGGGGCCTGTTATGGCAGCCCCAGCGCAATGGAAGTTGTAGGGAGGTCGTAGAGGAAGTATTAAACATACTTAGACCATACATTGGGACTTCAGGGGAAGTGTAGAAAATTATTTCTGACATGCATTCAGATGCCGAGGAGGAGCACTGTTAACTAACTGGCCACCGCACAACAGAAAACGCTTGTAGCGAGCTAGATACCTCGTATATTAAGCAGATGCCTCGTATCAGAGTGCACCTGTTTGTACTGCCGAAATTTCCCCATTCACTATCTCAGCTGACTCCTGTATCCGCAATTAGCTTAGACGCCTGGGCGCTTAGGCAATTTTCAAGTGCCCGATCAGGCCCTCAAGCTAGGAAAGGTATCAATTGTCTCGCTTCTTCTATTCCACCCCCATCATCTCTACCTTCCCTCTGCCCGCGTCGCCGCCTCCGTTCCTCGTTTCCATCGTACACGGCAAGAACGAGCAACATATATTCAAGACACTCGAACCATCAACCGAGGCGCGGGTACGCTTCAACGCTAGACCCTCAAAATTCCACGAACCTTAAGCGCGCTACTTACTTCTTGGCCTCCACTACGTCTCAAGACATCAATCAAGTTCTCACTGATATCAAACCGCTCCATAAAACCTCGCTCGTTTGTTCACTTCTGGAGATTTCGAGCTGTAGAACTCCGCAACACACCTCGCGCATTGCCCGTCAAATCCAAGCAAGGTCAAGTTCAAGTTCACTGCCAAGACTCAAGTATTGGCCAAGAGCTCAAACTCGATGTTTGCTCTGTCATCTGAACGCAACTTTCCGTCTTTCACCGTATCGACTGCCTGCCAACGCATCCTTAAAGTTAAGATCTGTGGGGTTCTGCGGACAGATAGGAAACGCTCTCGGAATATGGTGTAACATCGTCGGTCCCTCATTTCATAGTTCTCAGTCTTCACAGTCGCAAAATTTACTCACCTTTGTGGGCACAGATGTAAGACCTGAACCGTGAGCCGCTCTTCGACTCCAGTTATTTTCAGACGGTTCGCCGGTGTGCCACTGAGCGCTAAGATTTTTTATTTGATTCTTCGCATTCCCGTGAGCGATGTGGTGAATTTCTTATCACCTACTGCATATTCTCATTACTGACATAATGAACTTATTTCATCAACGCCGTCCCTGATGTCACACTCGACTTCGGACCACTCCCCGACCACAGCATCAGTATCAACAGCGTCTTCGACCCACCGTGAACCTTACAATTACGATCCGGATCCTATATCCGTCCCGGGAGCGAAATGGTGAGTCTCTCACTATCTCTGTCTCGATTGCTCCAAAGCTAACTTTGTACTTTGTTTTAGTTCCCCACTGCTGGCACCTCTATCCTTCCGACCATCTCTCGACGTCGGCATTGACCTCAGGCACGCCCCCGACGCGCTTCGTGGCATAACAAATTTCGACTCGATTTTTCGCGCTCTCTCGACCAGGCCATTTTATTCCTGGTGAGTCGAAGGTCACGTACTCCGGCTACTTCCCTTGAGCCTGACTTTTTTCCTTAGCTTCGCTGGGATTGATGCACATTTCAGTTCTTTTCACCCTCTTTTGATTCCGCTAACTTGCGACCCAATATGATAGGTCGCTGGTACCTTAACGCAATATCCTCGGGAGCACCAGCCTGCAGTTCGGTGCATCCTCTCTGTCGGCTGGAAGAGCTTTTCTTTCCTGCTGATCCAGACGAGGAGCCCTTTGGCGTCTGTCATTTCGAACCGGGCGGGCGCTTTCTGGTGAAGCATCAGGATGTGCAATGGCCTAACATATATATGTTTGGTAGTCTATCCGTCTCTTTGACTTGGAGTTGTAATGTACATATTGTATACTTCCTCTTTACTGCTAAGTGTGTTTGTGGGTAGGCCTTTTTATAACAGTAATTTATTCGGAGACTGTCCGGTGTCATTGAGGCGCGCATAGTGGCTTTTCATGCTCCGGGCTATTTCTAAATACCGTCGATATCACACATATGCCGGAGCGAAGCGAAGGCACGTCTTGTTAGATAATCAGAATTTGATTGCTTCTGCGATGACGAGGCCCGCTGTCTCTCGCTACGTTTGTGTTCAAGGAAGTGTGTCTCCGGGCATTCCGCTTCCTCAGGGTACTTACCGCCACCAAGATCGCCACCCTTTGTGAATTTTCCAAGTAAATGATTCGACTTGATTGATACCAATTGTCAGGGGGAATAGAATCAGTTTGCCTGCTGACCGATTCTCGGGCTTGTAATTATAGACCGCATTCCGACCATTCCGAGGTCCGATAAAAGGCGGAAGTAATCTCGGCTATCCGACCAGCATGTCCCCAACTACCTCATCGTCCTTTCGGGTCAGAAAAGTTAAACCACCGCCCGCTCTGGGTCCAGGCGTCCCGGAGACACCTGAACCGACCGAGATGGTGGACACGATCACGAAGGCGTTTAGCAATGGTCAGTGGGTTCGCTCGAATGCAAAGTTAATAGCTGAGTATCTTTGAATCCACAGATGCTTTCATCGCGCTCGTGACTGGGCATCGACCACATAACCCTGACATCGCTCATGCAAGACTTCTGTGTTAATCCACTCTCACAGCGGGCCAGCTCGGTGGTGACGTCTATGTCGCTGAAACTACGAATATTCCCGCAAAGATTGTCGGGTGCGCTATATGGTTTTCCCCAGGCCGCGCGTTATACGACTCGTATGTGCCTAATTGTATTCCTGCTAAGCTGTGATGGGCGGACGCAAAATTCTAGGAAAGATCAGAAAGAGCTTGCTCTTCAACCGCTTCTAGACTCATTGAGTGAGGATGTCCAGCGGTGGTGGGATGAAGTGAGGATGGCTCAAACTCCCTCAAGTTAACTCAATGTTTCGTAGTTCCTGGCCAAGTATGTCAGATTCATCGCAACTGCTGTCGGTGAAGCACAAGAGCTCGAATCTTGGCGTCTCCAAACAATTGCTGTGCACCCGGAGTATCAACGGCAGCGCATTGGCACCCTGCTAGTTGACACCATAATATCTAGGGCGGCCTCCACCAAAACACCACTCTGTGTCGATTGCTCTGAAGAAACAAATGAAATCCATTGAAGCCCTGGCTTGACTGGCTTGGCTTGGCCCAGAGAATTACAAGCCAGAGGCAAGGGCCAGGTCAAGCCAGCACGATGCCTTGGCCTGGCTCGACGAAGCCATGGCTTGGCTTGGCTGGCCTCCTGGCTTGAGCCAAGGCCAGGTAAACACTATCAAAGACGACAGGACTCTCTCAGAATGGTCCGGGACTCCCTAGAATCTATTCCCGACCTTTAGAGTTGTCAATGGAATCATTCGGCCTACTCCACCCACCTTGGCTAAGGTCATCCGGGCTGTGGGTTGAATTTGCAGGTTGAACCGTTCAATCGTCCAATGAGTTTAGGGAATTGCCCAAGAAGTGAATTATGGGTATATTATCAATTTTCGTCATAAGATTTTCCCAAAGTTGGTTAATTACACTGAATGCACCTAAATATACGTCTTATGATGAAATTTGGACCAACAGGGGCTCAAGAGTGAGTCAAATGCCGCAAAAACACTCATATCTAAATGCCAGAATCCGCTGTCGTATTTGACCACAAAAAATAAGTCATCATTTTTTCCTTGCCCGGAGGACCATAGTGTCATCCAATGTGGGATCGATGCGGACGATGAAGTCGAGAATGGCATGCGTAAAGTGGACATCGGTAGACCCAGGCTGCAGAGCCTGCCTCAGTAGAGTCTCAGTGCCAATCGCAAGCAGTACCCTTGGGCAACGTGCGAAGAAGCTTCAAACAGGACTAGTTTTCTCTCGGAATCTCTGCAAACTTAGTCTGACTCGGGCCTGAGTACATCTGACTTGCGCCTGACCAAAGAACATCCCCCAGCATTGATATCACACGGTCAAGATTCATTTGTGGTCGTCATGCGCATATTGGTCTCATTTTCGTACCCAATGCCCTCTTAATCGTTGCTCTTTCGTTTTTTCTTCATTCTTCATTGAGCCTCATATGATAGGCTTACTGTATCATTTCGACCAAATGTTCAGGTGACGGGTGACAGGGGGTCGTGAACTGAACAAATTTGACCTTGGTGACATCGCAATTTTAGGGCTCAAAATGAGTAAAAAATGCAAAAATTTGGAGTCTGGCAAATGTCGGACTTCCATTTATGGTAATTTTCTCGTGATTACCAAGAAATGAACACCGAGTCCAGTGAACATTTGTGGTGACAGGTGACACCCTGTGAATATTTGGTCGAAATGATACAGTAGCCAACGTTAATACACGAGCCGGCTGCCGAGCAGACACATGTTCTACCACATCAATCATCGACAGGTTTGGATCCCATGCCCTGGTCAGCAGTTTTGAGAAGGAGAGGCTATATTACAAGCAGACCAGCGGGCCGTTCGTGCCAAAGCCCACGATGATTGGCCTTATCCTCCAGTTCTTTGCCGCCACTGTACTCCTATCTTACACGGTCCTCGCCGTAACACCAATTGTGGCCTCGACAACAAACTACGGATCCCTCGTCAATGCAGGACTGAATCGTGACTCGTGCAGCTCAAGCCTCTGGTCAAACAACGTGGTAAGCAAATTCGCTCCATGCTTCCCAAGAATTTGCAGGCATTCATACCGATATCGTCCTTGCATCCAGCTCTGGGTCTGCCGCGATACACAGCCGATTTCCGACGGACAGCCAGTGTTTCCGATAGTTGCCAACACCGCATCCTTCTCTTCCTTTCCCAGCGATCCCAGCAACCCACAACCGCTCGTGCTGTCGTCCCCACAGGGGTTTGGCTCCCTCTACTACCCGCTCGAGGCCGACGAATGCCCTCCGTTCGGCGTCTGCAGCGACGGCATGCGCTGGGTGGGCTGGCCCGATACGGGCCCGGTTGTCACCTTCCGCGGAGCCAACGGTTCGGCAAATGGATACGCTTTCATAACACGCACGCACCTCAGTGGGCTGTCAGCGAAAACATCCTGACTTTCTCCCTCTACCACGTCATCTCGCAGAGTGCGGGGCCCATTCCCGCTACGAACATTGAAATCAGCAATTTCTGGACATCCACACAGATCGGGTATGGCTCAGCAGCGAGCGTAGTGAATAACGGCTTCGTGAGTCTAGAACTGCAGACTGCAGCCGTGGACGATTAAACCGGCCCTTCTGATCGTTTCTGTTTCACCAGGCATACTTATACGGTGCCACGCCGAACAGCAAGTTGGCCGTCGCGAGAGCAGCACAGACGGCCTTCCTCGGCGCGCTCGACGACAAGAGTCTCTATCAGTACTATGTGCACGGTGGTAAGTGCTTTCATTGCCACGCACCTAAGTAATCTCAAATTCCACAGTATGAACGAGCACCACACCTGCGTCCAATGACGCAGGAATCCCGCTCCCAAATACGAGTGACGCACAGAAAAGATTAAAAGATACGGGACGTCGAAAAGACTACCACTGCATTGATATAAGAGCCCTCGTTCAACCTATTCAACTTGCCTCCTGTAGCAGCGCTTTAGGCCTCCAGGTTAAGGCTTGTTAATAGAAGTGAGACCGCCGCCTTCAGTGTAACCGTCCGCGTGATTAGCCCAGCCCCCACCTTCTGTGTAACTGCCCTCGTTTCGTTGATACCGCCGCCATTCGTGCAGTTAAGGTTGATATTGAAGTAGCGTCTGTCTGTTGATAGTCTGCCCTACCTTCTGCTTCTTGGCTAGTTGCCAGGAGTGTTAGGTTCTGCCGCTCACAAAGAAACTGAAGACTTGAACAGTCTAAGGTTTACTTGAGTCTTGATATCCTGTTGGCGTGAAGTCCCTGCTACCCCAGCATAACCGTGCTTAAACCACATAGTTTGCTATTGAAACAGAGTCTTATAAACCTTTGCACACCCTCTTGACGGGTGATACGTACCCTACTTCCCCGAACACATACACACGAGCATTAGGATCGGATCAGTGTTTTGTTTTGATTTTGGTTGGATTGTGATTGGTGACTAGCTCGCTTCACTCTCTAGTTGATTTCATTAGATTTCACGGCCGCACCCTAGTGCACCGTTTCACCGAATCGGTATTTTGGGTCACGGGTTACAACCTGTGTTGAATTGAATGTACAGTATACCATGGAGCAAGTGCTCAGGAAACAATGTTTCCATCCCCAAGGACTTGAGCATTAGGAGTTCCTGTCTCCACCTGCTGCAATGGCGGGGAGGGTATTTGGAGCTGGGTGAGATGTTCCAAGTTTTCCTCATGCTGTTGCTTCAGCTGAGCCAGTCTGTTGTTGATTTGAGATACACATTTTGCCCACAGCAACCACTCAAAAAGCAGCCCAGCACCAGTCCAGAGTTGAGATACTTTGGCAAGTTGACCGCATTTTTCTGCTACATCACCAAGACTGAGCATGCATTCAGCCTTGCCCTGATGGATATTCATGTACGTAAACCGAGTTAAAGCCACATTTAAGAGGCTCTTTGTTGTCAACTCATCTCTTTCGGCAAGATATAATTTGCCAAGAAACTGAAGTGCTCTGCAAAGCTCTACCCTAACATGATGTCTGCTGGCATGCACAATGTATATCACTGCCCATACAGCTGTTTGACAGTGACAATTTCTGGTCCAGCTCTCCATATCTGCAACACTTTCCAAACAGAGTGGAGATTTGATTAACCTCCATCCAGGGTTGCCTGTAAACCCGCCGGCTTATGGACTGTGACACATGCTTACACACTCAGCTCCCTCTCGTCGTTTACCTTGTTGTCGCACCTCCCTCACACGTCTCACCTGCTCGTCAAATCCATACCATGGTTCTGTTGACATTTGTCACATTGTTAGTGTTTGTGTCTGGCTGATATGTTTCCACTTTTTTTTTTCACCTTCCACCACGAACTCGTCTGATCTCCCTCGCCATCCTGGCTCACAATCCACCCCAACACCCTAGCACTTGCCATACTCTCGCTTTCCCCTTGCACCCTCCGCTAGCTGCTGCAACTCGCCGTTCTTGCACAGTGTCTGCTGATCTGGCTGACAACACCATGTCATCACCCACTCCTTTGCCACTCACACCACTGCCCGAGTCCCCTCTTGTTTGCAACCGGCCTCCACACATCCCATCTTGTTTTCGGCCAGTCGTGCCATCACCTCTGATGTCAAAACTCGTGTTTCCTAAGCTCAGCAACATGCCAAGCTCTGTGCTCATCAACGGGTGGCTCGGTTGCTGTGAAGACACCTACGAGGCCTGGTAGGCCCTGAACCCTGAGAAATCAATAGCACTGCATATCCTCATCATGCTTGCTGGCCTGCAGATGGAAGGGAGTACTGCAGCTACTTGCTGGAACAAAAACTGCGATGACTTGAAGAAAATTGTGTCATGGTCGGAGTTTGCGACGAAAGTGAAGGACTGTTTTGTCCCTTTGAACTGGTGTATGCTGGCCCTTTTGGTGTTCTATTCCATCCAGCAGGGCATATTTTTCTTCCCCAATTTCGCCAAATCGCTCCAGAATGTATGCAATGTTCTTGCCAGTGCCGGTACTGGCATCACTATAAATGACTCCATCCTAAAGAACCACCTCCTTTTCCACTCCCACCCCATTCTTTGCCTCTGTGTTTCTGGCTAGCAGAACCTCCCCTTCGACACGATGAAGGTTGACATGCTTATTGCCACTATGTCCTCGATGTGGGCAAGTCTTCTTGCTGAAGGAACAATCAAGCCTCTGCACCCTCCTAGCACCATCTCCGCAACCTCGTCTACTTCACTTCCTATCCCAACCCCGTTGGTGTCTTTGTCCTCAGCTACCCTCACTCCGTTGACACAGTCCGAGGAGGACACCTTTTGTGCTGCAAATGGCTGCTATAATTGTTGGAAGACACCTCAGACACCGGCCTGGGTCACACACTGCAGCAGCCACTGCCCCGGCGATCCAGTGCGTGATATTCCACCTCACTCAGTGCCTGCTGTTGTTGCTGCAGTCAGCTCTGCTGGTTTCTTGTTGATGTACAACATGGCTGTGACTACTATCCTTCCTACATATGACCCGGACAAAGACAGCTTGTCTAGTTTCTCTACCAGCACCGATGACGGCGATCTTTCCACCCGTGACACCTGAATTCCCCTTTTCGTACCCTAAGCCCCTGCCATTTCATCTCGTTTCTTTGTTCTGGCCACCCCCGTCCCCGATTTCCCTGTGCAGATCCTGTCGTGACCCCAACACTGCACCTGTTTCTCCTTGCAAGTTCCTGTTCGGCTCGGGAGAGTCCGGTGTTTTCTCATTTGGTCATTTGGGAGTTTGCTTGGTACTTCACTCATTTTTGGATGATGTTCTGTTTTAGAGAAGGGGAGGATGTAAACTCGCCGGCTTACGGACTGTGACAGATGCTTACATACTCAGTTCCCTCTTGTCGTTTACCTTGTTATAGCACCTCCCTTGTGTGTCTCGCCCGCTTGTCAAATCCATACCGTGGTTCTGTTGATGTTCATCACATTGTTACTGTTCGTGTCTGGCCGACACACTTCCATTGCCTCAAATATTTTTCGAAAATAGGCCATGCTGTAACATTGCTGTTATTGCACCACCTTGTTTGAGCTTCGGCTGAGCCAGCTTGGGCGTGATGACTGGCAAGAGTTTGCAGGGTTCTCGAAATTGGCATGGAATAAGGTGTCGTCGACGCACAAGCAATTTTTGACGGACATTCACGTGGCTTTGTGGGCTTAGATAATGATGCATTCCTTTCCGCTAGATAGCTATCATACTCGCTTATATGTACACTCTGTTTTACGCTCTGTTATGGAAATCAAAGTCAAATTGTAATCTGCATTCTCTGTACATGTATTACTCATCCGAAGCAATGTATCCAGCATCTGAGAACCATGCTCTAGCCTTCTCTGGAGTGATACAGCCTGTTGATTCCAGCAGAATGAGGACGGGGTCGGCGGCTGCCCAGATTGAATGAACATTGGCATGCAAGTGAGCCTTCCCTGTAAATATACCAATGAGGCTACAGGATCAAATAAAAGAAAGGAAACACACAGGCGCTGAAAGACTCCTCGATTGGGTTGAGATCCGGTGAATACGGCGGTAAATATAAGAGCATGATACCTAATAAAGCTCAGTTGCACTGCAGACAAATGTTGAGACCGAAAAAACAGGCCTTGCACATTGAGAACTTCTTGTAGCGTTGACAGACCTGGTATTGGGGCACCCGGGCATTTATTCAAATCTGCTCGAGTTGCAACATACTATAATGTACTTCACTACATTACAACGTCATCTCACAAGGGCTAATGCTGGCCTGAGCAGTTAGCTAAGAGGGATATAATGTGTCTCGAACCATTAGAAAGGCGCTGGACAACGATCCTGGTAAAGGGTTGACGTGAGAAGCCGCTAATGGAGCAATCGCGGAAAGTGCCTTACCATCTTGGAAATGGATTGGGGCTACTGCACATCCCTGACTAAGGGCGTATTACGAGGGATTATCCATCTGAACTAGAGGGATCACTGTCAGGCATCATCTGACGTCTTCAGAACTGCCAAGAGAAGGCTGGACTTGGTCGATCTACCAATTGACTAAGAAACCATACTCGGGTACTGGGAAGCGACGGCTATCACGGTTTTCAGACAAATCACTTGAGCGGTTCAAAGCGGGACCAATTAAGCGGAGGGTTACCAAGGAGGGTAACAGAGTGCTGACGAGGAGGTCGGCTAAAAGTTGACATATCAACAATATCCCATCACGATCGTTCTAAGTGATGTAGATCTTGACTCATCGCTAAGCTCGGCTCGTTGATGTTTCTTACAAATCTCTCTCAATTTTACTAATCGCTTGATATCTGACAGGAGTTCATCGGCTAGCTGCTATACCACTAGTCGTATACCCTGAACCCTATTGCACGTTTGTATCTGTCTCGTTTATATTTAGAATCCTGTAACATATTTAAGTGGATGGTTATGGGAGGAACACCAGTGAATCTCACCCCACCTGTTGGACGCGAAGTTACTAGACTTCACGCTTAACCGGTAGAGTAGTCATTCATTCGGAGACACCCAGAAGCTATACCAAGTTTCGTTTGTTTTCCCTGTTTGAATATTATCTGTGTTGGATTTGGATCTTTATAAACGACGCGTGGACATATTGGATTAACGGAACGGACGCGTGGAATATAAGGAAACGGATCAGACTTGACAATTGGTTGTAATCTCGCAAGGATTAGCAATCGCGGATACTATTTGGAATCGGGATTCATAAGAATCACCAGCTTTACGCATCGGAGTATCATCTCCAAACCTAGACCCACATCATACAAAACCGTTGAACATAAAATCTCGTCTGTCTATCGTGATTGCGCCTAGAACGGATTCAAGCAAGTTTTATCTATACGACTTGTAGACCTGTAAAGTCTTGCTTATCAAAGAGAATTAAAGTTCAAATTGCCACAATCTATACTGGATTGGAACCCCGAACTTGCACGAGGACTATAGTGTTTGAGTTGTTATAGTTGCATTATCGAACCGCGTATTCATTTACAAGGTTTGTGTTGTGGTTATTTCACCGCTTGCCCCATAGTCAGCATTTCAGCGTGTCTGTGTGATGAATCCGGCAGTTATCCATGACGAGGACACTCAGGTCGTCTGGAAAAACCCCCATTTACGGTACCTGGGAGTGATTAACGGTCAGAATATTTGATAGTCGAGCTCAACTCACAACATCCTCTCCAATCAAATCAAAGAAATCAAAGGAGTCCAGTGAACCTTCAACAACCCGCTGCGCAATGTACCCGTCCATTCCCATTGCGGCTACGAGAGTATACCGCACTCCACGAATGAAGAAATCCTCGAAGTCTGCCGGCATTCCGACAGGTGCGCAGCCATAGCAACATGCCACGTCATGCTCATTCTTGCTGGATTCATCAATCATTATGAATTCGCACCCCGTTCCAGAGAAACTGTGCTGGATGGTGTGCAAAAAGTCTCGGTGACGCTCGATGTCATGTTCAACAGCAATCTTGTGGAGTAGCTTCCGTGTGAGGCCTGCCCATTCCAAAGTCTCATGTAACGCCGGGGTGGAGATGACAATGTTGTGATGGATAGCAAGCCACCATTGCAGTTTGTCCAGATACATATCAGCATGGCAAGTGTAGATCTCCTTGACGGCCGTAAGTGCTGCGAGACCTATGATTCGAGGTCTGCCCTTGATAAGTGGCGAGGGAGGGGTAATGGAGCCAAATTCCTCAAAAATCTTCGCCCACTGATAGAGACTTGCCTGAGAGACAAAAAGAGTCGAGTATATTGCGGATTTATCCCAGCCAAGTTCCCATAGACGAAGAGCACATTCTTTGATGTTGCAACTGATCTTCCGGTTGTGTAAGGGCAACCTTAAGCTCGGCGCGGGGCGCGGAAACTAGCGGGGGAATCCGAAGAATAAATATAGGTACTAGAATACAGGAGCGGAAATACTACGCACCTAGCGGGGGAATCCGAAGAGAAGAAAGGATGAGGATTCCCACGCTAGGCGAAACCTTATATACTAATTGGTAACTACCCAGTAGCACGTGTCTGGAGGTATCTACAATGATCGCGGGCCTGATCACACAGCATGTGCCAGCGAGAGCGGACAGATGTCCCGGGTGGTTTGGCGGTCAGATAGAAAGGCGCAGAAGTATCCGGGGTGCCGGGCGGAAAACCATCCGAAGTGTCCGGAGCCTGTCCGGATGGAGAAGCGTCCGAAGCGCCCAAAGCGCCCAAAGCATCCGGATCGGGTCCGGATGGAAAACTGTCCGAAGCGGGGGTTCCCCTGACATCACCCCCCCTTGGAATACGGTGTCCCGACGTATAAAGCGGATGGTCCTATCACGCTTCCGGAAGGACAGTGAGTCAAAAGCGGCTGAGGCTATCCGGCGGGGAGCGTTGGGGTAGTGGCGGTAGTAGGCATCAATGGCGTCCTTGGCGAAGACATCAGAGTGTTTTACCCACTTATCGTGCTCCGGACCGTAACCTTTCCAGCGCACCATGTACCAGAGGCTGCCGTACCAGACCCGTGCTTCGAGGATCTCATCAACCTCCCACCTCTCATCTACATCCGTCCGGAGGATAGGCGGGAGCTCGTCGTTCCGAGGGCGTCTAGGGAATGGGTCCGGCTTCGCAAGCTCGAGTTTCACCACCGGGAAGACCGGGTGGAGCTGGGAGTAGCGTGGAGGGAGCTTGAGCTTGTACGCATCTTTTCCCACAACCTGTACGACCTTGAAGGGTCCGAGCCGCTTATCCGAGAACTTGGGAGATGGGCACGTCGTTTTGATGTCGGACGCATCCACCCAAACTCGGTCGCCTACCTTGATCTCCAGTGCGGGTATGCACTGGCGATTGTAGTACAGCTTGAACTCGTCTTTGGCTTTGACGAGCGTGGACTTGGCTTCGGACACTCCAGCAGCGATCCGGTCGCGGAACTCGTTGACCGATTCATCAGCCGAGCGCATGCCGTTGGGCTCGAAACCCATCCAAGGGAGCCGGTCAGTGTCTGTTATAAACGGTACCTGCTGCATCGAGGAGTGGACATGGTTGTTATAGGCGAATTCAGCTGCCGGTAGGAGCTCATCCCAGTCGTCCTGTTTGTAGCTCGTGAAGATACAGACGAACTGTTCGAGCTCCTGGTTGACGCGCTCGGTCTGGTCATCGGTCTGCGGGTGGTAAGCGGTGGAGGTAGCGGGTTCAATACTGATAAGGCACCACAGTTCTTGGGTGAACTCAGCAATGAACTGCGGACCCTGGTCAGAGATGTACTTCCAGGGGGTTCCGTGGTGCCTCCACACGTTCCGGTAGTATAACCGGACGGCTCCAACTGCTCCGAGGCTGGTGTGGCACTCGTTGAAGTGGGCCCACTTACCAAGGACATCGACAACAACCATGACCGCGTCGAACCCGTGCGCCTCTGGAAGCTTGACTATGAAGTCCACCGAGACAGTGTCCCAGCGCTCGGTCGGAATCTCGGTCAGATGGAGCTCACCGTGGGGAAGTCGCCGAAGCGCCTTCGTCCGGTTACATGCGTTGCAGGTCCCGACGTACTGACCGATGTGTCGGGACAACTGGGGCCACCAGTAGTTCCGGGAGATTAACTCCAACATTTTGAAGCGGCCAGCGTGTCCGGCAACCTGCGTGTCGTGGTGCTGCTCCATAATCCGCTGGCGAAGGTCCTTGTTCTGTGGCACGACGATCTTACCGCGAAACAGGAGCAATCCGTCCGAGATCTGCCATTCGGTCGAGCGGAGAGAAGGGGCCTTCCGGTTCTTGAGGAGCTCCCGGGCGACAAGCACAACGGGGTCCTCGAGTTCCAGCTCGGTCGCAAACGCCTTCCGGACATCGCGCAGGAGGGGGACCTCGGGTCCATCAACCACGATCCCCTCCATCGCCTGCATCCGGAAAAGCTCCGGCCGAAGGAGCGTAACGTCCGAGTTCTCAGATCCGGTGCCATGGTCCGGGCGGCGGGAGAGTGCATCCGGGCGACCCATGAGGCGACCCTGCTGGTGGAACAGGGTGAAGTCGAACTGGGACAGGTACAGGGACCACCTGGCCTGCCGCCGGTTCAGATTCTGCGACTTCTGGAAGTACTCCAAGTTCTTGTGGTCCGTCCAGATCTCAACCGGGTGCTGCGCGCCTCCGAGGAAGTGCCGCCACTCCTCTAGGGCTCGGACGATCGCAAGCATCTCCTTGTCGTGGATCACGTAGTTCTGTTGGACATCGTTCAAGCTCTTGGAGTAGAAGGCGACGGGGCGCCACTTTCCATCCGCGTCCTGTTGCAACACAATGGCTCCAGTCGCCCGATCCGAACTGTCCGCTTCTAACCGGTACGGCCGAGATTCGTCCGGGAGAACCAAGACGGGCTCCACGGTCACCGCGTCCTTGAGGGCTTGGAACGCGGCGGCCGAGGCAGTGGTCCAGGTCCACTCCGCGCCTTTCTTCGTCAGGCCGAAAAGCGGCTGGGCGACATCCGAGAACGCCCGGATAAATCTCCGGTAGAAGTTCGTGAAGCCGAGGAACTGCTGCACATCCTTCTTGTTCTCGGGCTCAGGCCAGGCGGTGACGCCGGCGACCTTGACGGGGTCCATCTCGACGTGGTTGTGTGAGATGATGACGCCAAGGTACTCGATCGTGGACTTCTCGAACTCGCACTTCTCCGGCCGAAGGAAAAGGTGGTGTTCCCGGAGCCAGTGGAGCACTTCTCGGACGATTTCGTGGTGATGGGCGAGGTCGGAGTGCGCGATGAGGATGTCGTCCAGGTAGACCATGACATCTCCGGACAGAATCAGGTCCTGGAAGATGTCGTTCATCATCGTCTGGAATGTGGCTGGGGAGCTGGTAAGGCCGAAGTACATCACCAGCGGCTCAAAGAGCCCCCGGTTCGTACGGAACACGGCCTTCCATTCGTCACTTTCCCGGATCCAGATGTTGTTGAAGGCCCACCAGACATCGAGGTTCGTGAAGAACCGAGCTCCTTTTAACCGGTTAATAAGGTCATTGATTAAAGGGAGCGGGTACCGGTTCTTCACGGTCATCGTGTTGAGCGCCCGGTAATCCTGGACAAACCGGAGGGCACCATCCTTCTTCTTGACGAAGAAGACTGGGGACGCCATCGGAGACTTTGACGGGCGGATGCAGCCGGTAGTCAATCCCTCCGAAATGAAGGCATCGAGCTCCTTCTGTTCGAGCAGAGAGATTGGGTAGACTTTACAATTGGCCGGTTTCGCATCTGGGACGAGTTCGATGGCGTGATCCTACATCCGCCTTTCCAGGAGAGAGTCGAAGGACTCCCGGGCGAAGACATCCGAGAAATCTGCAGCCCAGGGCGGGACCTTGGTTCTGGCCGGTGCAGAATTCCGTGCGTGAGCCTCTGCGAGACGTTGCGAGACAACCACGTTGGCACATTGGGCGTGTCGACCGGTGCCACCTTGGGCCTTCAAGGTGTGGGTTGCGGGAGATGACATACTCCGAGTCAATGAAGTCCCCGGTCACTCCACAGTTGACCAGAGCCTTCACCGACATCCGGGCAGCGGTCTCAACAGACTGCAGGTCCAGCGGGATGTGCAAGGAGTTTCGGCCTTCAACAGAGTCGATGACGTACTGATGGGGAAGTCGCTGTTCCCACTTCGGGCGATGAATGCGCCGAAGCGAGCCTGTCCTCGTTCCCGGCTCGGGGACAGGGGCCTCCATCACTGCCCTTGTTCCCGGCTCGGGGGCAATGCGGGTTTCTGTCTCCAGGACGGAAGGAAGAGTCTCGGTCACTCGGACAGAGACGGGGACGGGGGGTGCGCCTCTCGCTACTACCTCGGACTCAAATGTATTGGCATTATCCGAAAACAGGAGGGCGTAGCGATTAGGGGACGCGACCGAGCGCGCACCGCTCACTCGGCCGGGTGGGGAAAACCCGCCGGTTCCATCTCATCTCCGTCCACCGACTCGGCCGGAAGCGAGGCGGAGGTGGAGAGCCGGGCCAACAGCTCATCGAGGAGGTCGTCCCCAAGTTGACGAACGACCTCGTCAAGAATGTCCGCGTGCCGGACGTCGGATGTAACCGGGCATTCCCGGGCGATGTGTCAGGCCGCACCGCATCGGAAACAAGAGCGTGGGAAATCACATGTTCGGGTCCGGTCAACATCCATTGGAACAATCGCTGGGAGCACGGGTCCGGGAGCCGGGGCGAATGAGACCGTAGCGCACGCGGGGGGTGCAGCCGGGAGAATTCCCGTTCCATGCGGCCGAGGTAAAGCGGCCGGGAGCCGAACCGGAGGGTTTCCAGATCCGGCTCGGCCGAACACCTCGTACTGGCGGAAAGCGCGCGCGCGCCAGCCGTTGTAGTTGGTGAGGTCGGGGGCAGTTCCGGACATCGTAATCGCGACGTTGATCCGCGGGTCGAGGCCGGAGCGGTCCTTGGTGACCTGGATGAGAGCGTCCGAGTAACCGGCCGTTACGGCCAGTTCCTCAAAGTCGTCCGTGTACCGGTAGATGTCACGGGAGCCCTGGAAGTACGAGTGGGATTCAAGCTTGGTGAGGGCTTGGTCCTGTTCATTCTCCTCGACGAACTGGAGCCGGAACTTGGCCTCGAACTGGGCCCAAGTGGGGAACGGGAACGGTACGGTGGATGCGCGCCGTTCCGCCCATCGGGCAGCCGCGTCCTTTGACATGAAAGACATGGCAAACCGGACGAGTTTTTCCTGCGAGACGAACCCGTCCGCCATGAAAGCTTCCGGAACCAGCCGGTAATAGGTGAGGACAGAGTGAAGGAACATCCGTCCTTGCATCCGGTCGCTGTCAAAAACGGCCGGGGGGTTCGGTCGAAGGACTGTTTTTGGAGCTGGGTGAGGGGCCGAGAAATCTGGACCCGGTGAAACACTGACTATGGGGCTGGCGGTGAAATAACCACAACACAAACCTTGTAAATGAATACGTGGTTCGATAATGCAACTACAACAACTCAAACACTATAGTCCTCGTGCAAGTTCAGGGTTCCAATCCAGTATAGATTGTGGCAATTTGAACTTTAGTTCTCTTTGAGAAGCAAGACTTTACAGGTCTACAAGTCGTATAGATAAAACTTGCTCAGATCCGTTCTAGGCGCAATCGCGATAGACAGACGAGATTTTATGTTCAACGGTTTTGTATGATGAGGGTCTAGGTTTGGAGATAATACTCCAATGCGTAAAGCAAGTGATTCTTATGAATTCCGATTCCAAATAGTATCCGCGATTGCTAATCCTTGCGAGATTTACAACCAATTGTCAAGTCCAATCTGTTTCCTTATATTCCACGCGTCCGTTCCGTTCATCCAATATGTCCACGCGTCATTTGTAAAGATCCAAATCCAACACAGATAATATTCAAACAGGGAAAACAAACGAAACTTGGTATAGCTTCTGGGTGTTTCCGAATGAATGACTACTCTACTGGTTAAGCGTGAAGTCTAGTAACTTCGCGTCCAACAGGTGGGGTGAGATTCACTGCTGTCCTCCCATAACCATCCACTTTAAATATGTTACAGGATTCTAAATATAAACGGGACAGATACAAATGTGCAATAGGGTTCAGGGTACATGACTAGTGGTATGGCAGCTAGCCGGTGAACTCCTGTCGGATATCAAGCGATTAGTAAAATTGAGAGAGATTTGTAAGAAACATCAACGAGCCGAGCTTAACGATGAGTCAAGATCTACATCGCTTAGAACGATCATCATGGGATATTGTTGATATGTCAACTTTTAGCCGACCTCCTTGTCAGCACTCCGTTACCCTCCTTGGTAACCATCCGCTCAAATGGTTCCGCCTGAACCGCTTAAATGATTTGTCTGAAAATCGTGATAGCTGCCGCTTGCCAGTACCCGAGTATGGTTTCTTAGTCATTTGTTAGATCGACCAAGTCCAGTCCTCTCTTGGCAGTTCTGGAGACGTCAGATGATGTCCAACAATGATCCCCCTGGTTCAGAAGGATGTTCCCTCGTAATATGCCCTTAGTCAGGGATGTGCAGTAGCCCCAATCCGTTTCCAGGATGGTAAGGCACTTTCCGCGATTGCTCCATTAGCGACCTCCCACTTCAACCCTTTGCCAGGATTGTTGTCCAGCGCCTTTCTAATGGTTCGAGACACATTATATCCCTCTTAGCTAACTGCTCAGGCCAGCATTAGCTCCTGTGAGATGACGTTGTAATGTAGTGAAGTACATTATAGTATGTTGCAACTCGAGCAGATTTGAATAAATGCCCGGGTGCCCCAATATCAGGTCTGTCACCGGCACCGGAGCCAAAGCGGCAGGGGCAGGGGCAGGCGGTGGATTTTGGGCGCTCAGCAACAGCTGGCGGAGCGTGTTTTGGATGCTCTTGAGGGAGCCTTCGACAGCAGTGAGGAGGTATCTACAATGATCGCGGGCCTGATCACACAGCATGTGCCAGCGAGAGCGGACGGATGTCCCGGGTGGTTTGGCGGTCGGATAGAAAGGCGCAGAAGTATCCGGGGCGCCGGGCGGAAAACCATCCGAAGTGTCCGGAGCCGGTCCGGATGGAGAAGCGTCCGAAGCGCCCGAAGCGCCAGAAGCATCCGGATCGGGTCCAGATGGAAAACTGGCCGAAGCGGGGGTTCCCCTGACAGGTTGCCCATGGTGTATGTGGATGTAGAGGAATGCAAAAAGATGTGTCTGCGAAGACAGTACAGAGCGTGCAAGCAGTTACTATTTTAGGAAATTCCTTCCAGGGAATGCCCCAATTTTTTTTGATTGTTCTCATTATTCCCCGAATCTGCTGTATTGTCGCAAAAATTGCTATTAGGAAGTTTGTGCAAAAGCCGCATGAGCCACACATGGCCCCCGTGCATTATGCAAAGCTGTGTGATAAACTGAAGAATTTATGAGTGGATTGATGTTGATTTTGATGAAATATGGGTAATTTAGGTGCTATCCAGTACGTTGAACCACTTACCTAACATGATGTGCATCATTTTTGACGTCATTATTTAGCTTCTCCACAACCGCTGCGCGGCTATGGCTATGATGCTGCCTAAAAAGGCCATTCTCCGCACTTCTTTTCCCACATGATGCCGGAATCAATGCCGACAGCATTCATAGCACTGATATACATGTTTTGAATACATAATTGATGGGGAGATGAAAGCCGCAAGGTGCCGCATGCGGCTTTGCACAATGCACAAAAGCCGCATGCGGCTCATGCAGCTTTTGCACAAATTCTCTATTGAGTTATAAGTCCAGATAAGGGCTTTTTGAGCCTTATACAATAGGCTCAACTCAACCTGTGTGTACATTACCAATATTGGATTTGGAATGCAGCCTGAGGGGGGTCACTTTGAATCATAAGCCAATACTGTACAATTTCATTCAATTCAGCACAGGTTGTGACCCGTGACCCAAAATACCGATTCGGCACTTCGGCAACCAACAAAGTTTGGCGTGACACCCCCATAAATTTGGCATTCAAGACGAAAAATTTCGAAAATTCTGCCTTTTTGACATCTCCAAGGGAGATTTGGCCCCAATGTCACCCATTTTGCATTCGGCACTGGGTGCCGTGACCCGTGACCGAGACCAAAATTCATTGCGGCACAGGGGTGCGTGATGCGTGACTGCCGAATTGAATGAAATTCTACAGTATAGGTACTTATAACCCTTTATAAGCCTTTATATGCATGCCGGCTTACCTATAAGGTTCAGAAATTCCCTATCTTGGCTTATAACTCAAAACGGATTTTTGCGACAAACAAACAGGAGACATGGCATGCATGTAGCTGCGGTGGAATACATTTCCCGGTGCACTGAGCGATTGAGGAAAGACCGTGCAAAGAAGGGCATCAAGCCTCTGTTTGCGATTGCATGACGACATCAGGGAGCACGGAAATCTAGGAGCTGCCAGGAAGTGAAGCCAGTGAAGATTAGAATTACGAAAGAAAGTGGGAGATCAGTGCACGTACAGTCCTTGCAAAAAATCTGTTGGGTGGATCCAGTCAACCACGGATCTAATGAGAGCTAGGGGGATTCAGCAATGACTCGACCAACACCTCAAGCTTATAACGTACCCGTCAAGGCTGCAAAACCGGGGTTCTTGAGGACGCCATTAGCATCTGGGCCAGGATTGACTGCATTGGGTTCCAGTGAATGAAGGGTTCGGATCACTGGTGTGGAAGTGTCCCTCGACTCCCACGTCGCATCAGACCTTCGCACGATTCCCACGGTTCAAGCAGAATTGTTCAACCAAACCTCATATATTTTGTTTTGCTTTTCCCTTGTCCCTTTACTCTCATTTTCTCACTTACTGACTCAATTCTGTCATTCACATTCCCAGATTTACTCTCCAGCTGCTTGAACACCACCATACACATTGCACTGGCAAGCCATTTCCCTTTGGATATCAAGACGGTTTTATGCCTTTTTGCAGAATATTTCTTTATTGAGCTATCGCACTCTCCTCTACATTCCTTTACTTATTCCTATGATATCGGACATACATTCCTCCCTTTTCCTCCCTACTCGGTCTCATCAAAGGTTTCCGCCGATCGAAATTCTCACAGCCCTACATCATCTTCTTTGACCATTACCTTCTAAACGGCATGTCAGTATCGTTAATGATCCGATTGATGCTCTCCTACAAAAAACTGGGTTATTGATGCCATACAGGCCGGAAAATATGCTGCTCAAACCGCTGCCATGGTTGGCATGCTACATTGACATTCAAGCACCACCTTAACTCCTGATATTTCTCCCATTGAACAGCATTGGCACGTACTCAAAAGTGGTCTCTCACAACCACTACCCCACCCTATGTCATTTCATGGGCTAATCGACACCATAACCGAGGTTTGGGAGTCAATTTTAGCGGAGGAAGTTAACAAATATGTTGGTTGGATGCCAATAGTTGTGCAGGCTGTGATCAGTGCGGAGGGTAGACATCCTGGATTCTAAGTACACACACGGAAAGCCCATATGTGTGGTATATCAACATTCATGTGTTGTTTTATTCCGTGGAAATTTGTCCTGCCATGGTGAATGTTTTTCTGAGCGGCGGAAACTTTTGATGTGACTGAGTACATACAGCGGATGCGACCAGCCAGACTCGAGTCGTCGACTTTCTCGGACTACGCCGGGGATCGAGACGACAGTGGACTGGGCACCCACTCGTCAGTGTTGTGTGGGGGCAATGTTCTCTTCCTATACCGTCTTTGTGTAGCTCCTGGTTGGTTTGATTGACAGAGGTTTCGCTCTAGCTGAGGCTTCCCTCATGGACACTCTATTTAATTATTACGATCGGAGACTTCATTCTATCTGTTTGTACAGTTAGGGTTGGTCTCTTGCTTCCCACCACCACAATCCTTTTCCCAGTTGTTTTCCCAGAGCGAGTCAGTGCCCTTACGAACCTTCCAAGCTGAGTTGCATTCTTTTGAGTCCATATTCCGTTCTACTCTTCCTTTAGATTCGTCTCCTCAGGCCTCGGCATTCCACGGCACGCTTGCACTCCACTTTACCAGCACGACCTAGCCCACACTGGTCCACCTGGCGACCGGCCTCATCTTCTACACCGGCCATGAAGAGAGCTTTCTGGAGCATCTGCTGGCGCGGTCAAGGCAAAGCCAAAAAAGCAAACGAATGGTTACGAGCAAGCCGAGACCGTTGTTTCAATGTTTGAGGACATTTACTGATCCATGACTCATGGATCCGTAAACGTCCTCAAACGGAACAACCAAACACCTCGGCTTGGTCTCAACCATCATCTCCACAAAAAGCCACGAAAAGCACAGACGCATCTCAAAAAAACTTGCCGCGGCTTCGCCTGCGCTCCAGATCACTCGATGATGCCCCAGGCTACAGTTTTATATATCGCTGTCAGGTCAGGGCACAGAGTACACCTACGGAGACGGCCGCGACCCAGCATAACTCGCTGCTCCCCCCGTTTGTAGGTAAACCATCCATCTTCATGTCGAAATACAATGCTAATGATGTTTTTATCTTCCAATCGCCCCGCGGTCATCTCCTCGTACTGATCAGATCATTGGCAGCACGTAGAATCTTCCAAGCACTCGCATTCTATGCAGGTAGTTGCATTTCGTGCTGATCGAGTTATTCAAGGACCCTCTCCTGTTCTTTCTGTTAGGTAACCTGGCGAAGCATTCCATACCCCATCTCAAGAAGCGGGCTGCAGACATCGAGAGTGTCAATCTTGACAGGAATCGACGGCAGGTAATATCTTCAGACGGATCCAGTTCTTGGCGGAGTGATTTTTGCGCGCATTTCCAGGTCCACTGTCAGCGAAGATTCGACCATTCCATGGCAAATCTTTTCGCCCTCTGTCCGCCTGCGTATAAGAAATATTCGTGGTAGCTTCCCTCTTCCCCGTCCGATCCAATATCGTTTCCTGCGGTTTCTCAAGTCATTCTGGAATCGCCACGGTTCTGTGCATCACAAGGTTTGTTGGAGAACTTCACGATGCCTTTTTTACTCACCTTTCATGAACCTCACCGTCTACCTTCTATGCATTCCGCGCCGTGCTGCAAATCCGATTGCTCAAGATCCCACACAGAGCTTTCTCATCAAATTCGAGATGCTGCGTGTAACTGCTCCAGCCCACCCCGACTGTCTTTCCTTCTCTCGCAGCTGTCAGCGATATTCTCACCTTTGATTATCGGTTCTTACTCTGTCAACGTCAACCTTGGCTGGATCGAATCTTAGCTCATGTACTGCTTCATCTAGACACCTGCCCATCCTCGGTCAACGTCAACCTTGGCTGGATCGAATCTTAGCTCATGTACTGCTTCATCTAGACACCTGCCCATCCTCGGTCACTACAAATCATCAACTCACTATTCTTGTCACTTCGGCTATCCGTCCCGAAATTACTAAATCACTGGTTTGCTTCCTTCCCCATTTCTTTCCGCCGCATTTTGGTTTTCCCCCTCTTCTCAGCTCCGCGTCACCCGCCGGCCATTCTACACCGAAAAAAATCAGGCGCCGATGTGCGTCAACCTATTTCATTACACATATGTTCTGAATGTTGAAACTTTGAAGCTCAGGTAAATCGTTTGGAACCAGATTTCCTGCACATCGCTAGGTGGGTTCTGCTTGAATTGGACAGCGGAAAGCGCCAAGTGCCGATTTGGCCGCCCGACAAAGCAAATATATTGTACGGTTGCGCTCGGGCCCTCGCCGAAGGTCGGCCTGTCGAAATTGGACACGGTCGTTTATGAGGTGAACAAGTTTTCCTCTTCCTTCTGGCCATCTTTTTGTTCTGTCACTGGCATACGCTTTGACGTTATGTAGCTCTGACCAATCTTTTTCAGTCGTCTGTGGCCGCGGAATATTTTCAACCCAGTCGGTCCTGCTCGTCTGGCCGCCGTGTTCCGCACACCACATCCAATATCTCACCTCCTGAAGGCATCGAGAAAATAATGTGAGCGAGCGAGCCGACACCGAAGATTCAAAGCCCAGCGGCAAGACTTCAAAATTCAGCACAAGCGACAAAGAGTTGAAGCTGCACCGCTTACTATCCCCCAGGCGTTAGTTGGCTACCTCAGCATTCGCAGTCAATCCGAGGATGTTGGAAAGGTCAGACCATATCTAGGGAGCATCGGGAACACATTGTACATCCTATGATCCATTTAAATCATGTTTGCCAGATTTCCATGACGATTTGAGGGTACTGTAGCATGTCATTCAATTCGCGTGTCACGCATCACAGGCCCCCAAATTCGCCAAAAATTTCGCGAATGTCACGGGTCACCGAGGCCAGTCGCGAACTTGCGAAAGAAGTCACAAAATCACCAAAAAACCGCGAAAAATGCGATTTTTTCCTCGGTGTTTGATTTGCCGCAGCGCTCACGCGACTGACGTAATCGGGAGTAAACAGGACTTCTTCCCACACAACTGCCACATTTGTCACGGTGCTGCGGCAAGTGCCCAAGCACAATGGATTTGATTTCCTTGTTGGTGAGTATGGCATGACTGCAACTTTGTTGGCACCATAAACACATGCTGATGCCTGAATGTCCTTATTTGAGTGAGAAATGAGCTCTGTCTAGGTCTTGGTAGTAGGCCTCGGTGTTCCGGGCGAAAACACGAATTTTTTTCAGTGTCACAGTACCCCGAACCAATTCGTGAATGGGTGTCACGCGTCACCGAAATGCTACAGTACACGGAATTTTCTTCCGGCGACATACCAAAAATGGGCAATGATGGCTTAGTCGGCCACCCAAGTCAATGCGAGATTGCGGCCTGTTATGGCAGTCCCAGCACATTGGAAGTTTTAGGGAGGCAGTCGACCCCACTAGACAAAACAGTTACAGCAGATTGGTCGGTGCCGGACATAAATTCACAAGTATCCATGGGCGAGGAATTTTCTTCAGTGCAACGGGAGAACCTAGAGCCAACGTGGATTAAAACGATCATACATCCGATGAAGTAAATGAAAGGCACAGAGGAGAATCAAACTCTATACCTACCTTGTGATAATGAGTGCACATGCAATCTCGAATGCCTCGATTGACATATTGTTCGATAACTGTACCCTCGCACGAGTTAAAAAACCTTCGGAAACAAAAACAGGCGGTCGAGAGTCAAACCGGTGTGCTGCCAAAGTTTTGATCCACGATAGATGACTGAAAGGAGAGTTCACTTTTCGGCTTGCCAAACGGGCTTGCGCCCGCGCCAACGGGCTTGTTCGGGCTTGGGCTTGGATTTGGCTGTAGATCAAAGCCCAAGCCCGCCGATCGGCTTGCAAGCCCGTTTGTCGGCTTGGCAAGCCCGTTTGCTCGCTTAGCCGAGAAACGGGCTTGTGAATATTTCTCGTCCCCCCCGGACTAGTTTCTCAATCTGAGTGGATACGCTATGTACAGTAAGTATATACTTATAGGGCTTGCGATTATTTATGGTATTGTGCTCACTGATGTGATGATACGCCGTCACCGCCGACGACGGCACATGACAACATTGTCAATTCACCTCCAAAACACGGTCTTGTCACACTCAGTATAGTCTGGTAGACTCTATGGACCCCTCACAACCAAATGGCTTCTTACAAGTCGACTTACCGGTCTACTAGAACTACGTTTTTCAAGACATGTTAGTATTCATTGTTGGGATGACTCAAGATAATTTAATTATGCCAATGCCGATTCCTAATACGAGATTCCACGAGTCTATCACAAAATAAGACTCTAACCATTCTAAGGTGGTCTAATTCTCCGCCGGTGTATTGGAATTCAGTCTGGCTTGGGCAGCAGAATGGCTTGTATCCGGAGTTCTAAATCATTCCACAGACTGAACACAAAATAAATTGCCCACATTGAGCATGAATACTCAAAGGCCTGTACCATACATGATTTGGGCGTAGGCGATGAAATCTTGGGTTGACCGACGCGCAAGCCTGTCTAAGTTGAACACAAGCCCGTTTGTCTGATGCCATCAGACAAACGGGCTTGTGTTGGGCTTGTCAAGAATTTAGATGTTGTTTGGAGGGATCCTAGTATTTTTCTATTGGATTAAGGCCTGTGACCTTTTGTGTTGTCTTTTGGTATCAAATTTGCAAGAGAGCGACATTTTCGGCTTGCAAGCCCGTTTGTTGGCTTGGCAAACCTGTTCGCTCGCTTAGCCCAGCCAAAATATGAAACGGGCTTGTGCAGATTTCTCGCCCCTACAGTCTACATACTTAATCTGAGTGGCTCAGCTATGTGTGTTAAGTGTCTACTGCCACGGCTTGTGGTTTTTCCCATCTTTTTTGCTTGCTGATGTCATATTACATCGTTGCGGCCGGGGATGACCCAGGCCAATATTGTCCATTCATCTTACAATTGCGGACTTAAAGCGCTGGGTAGATTCTCCTGGTATGGATCTATTGTCTAATAGTAAAAAAAATCTTTGAGGAATTCGATTTTCTCAGTCTGGCAGGCACAATTTATCCGTGAGGTATGACTGCTGAAGGTTAAAAGTGTCAAAATCACCTACCAATCGTCCGATATCAGTCACCGAGCACGAATCGAATTCAAGCCAGGTCGAAAATTACCAGTGCCGGGGGTTGTTCCATTCATTACTCGTCCGTTCCACTAGATCTATTATGGATCAAACAGAATTTTTCTTTGCTCCGCATCCTTTAAAAGTATCGGGAGGTAAAAAAAAATAAGGCAATCCTGTTCATCGCAGAGAAAATGCAAAGACACTCAACTGAATGCACTGTACCCACGGCTTTCATAACTATCTCTTATCATACTGCTGTCATATAATGCTATCTGCGTGAATTGGAAGTCATTTGGTTTTGGCCGTAGGCCGGGCTTGGACTCGAGCAGACTGGCTTGCTTCACGTGCCGTCAACAAGCAAACGAGTGTGCGCCCGGCTTGTAATAACGAGATAATCAGGCAACCATTTAATATCTTTTTGATATTTCCTTTGTAATGGTGACCATTCAACACGCGAAATACTCCAGAAAACTCGATCAGGTAAATTCTGTAGTGTAACTTATACACGCTTGGGCGTGGTGTTCCGAGGAGGGCTCTCCAGAAATAGGTGTGCTTTGAACAGCGGCCTCGGGCTTGGGCTTGGGCTTGGGCTTTGGGGGCTTGGGGGCTTGTGTTGGCTTGTGTTGACTGTGTTCATTGATGCGCTGGGAAGGAGAATTTCACACTGAATCCGGATTGCCTGAGAATAAATTAGTCTTAGGCTTGAGATTTTTTGACTTGACTTGACTTTATTTGTGGTCAAACATTTGGTCGAGAACATGGTAGACAGATTGAATCCTCATCAAAGTTGCAAAGTTGCATGGATAAGGACAAGTTGCCGGGGACCGAAAGGCGTTCAGTGGATGTCATTATGGGGGCGCATCGAGATTTATTGTGGCATATTGGGTGAACAATTCATAGGCAGATAAAGCACCCCACAGCACAGCTGCGAAAGAATTTCGCTTAAGCGCGGGCTTCCGTTAAGGTGAGTAAAATTATATGCGAAAGCAAGCCCTCTTGTCCCGTTCCGAGCCGTAGCTGGAGCTGAACCCCGATCTTTTCTGATGCAAATGGTTTCTATTGTCAATGCTTAAGCGCGGGCTTCCGTTAAGGTGAGTAAAATTATATGCGAAAGCAAGCCCTCTTGTCCCGTTCCGAGCCGTAGCTGGAGCTGAACCCCGACCTTTTCTGATGCAAATGGTTTCTATTGTCAATTGCTCGACGTGCCGACGTAGCAGCGGAGTCTGCGCCAAATTCGCACAGGATCTCGATCTCTGCCTGTGTTAGTTATGATGCAGTGTTACGATCGCGCTCGCTGATACTTTGTCTTAGGACACAGTTGCGAACGTAGGCTTTTATTACCATTGAAATAACTACATGTAAATGTTTAATAACGAAATAAGAAGGTCAATTATACCACAACATTGGATGGATGAAAGAGAAATGTTTTCGGTGCGCGACGTTGGCAGCACGAGGCACAGGGGTTAAGTTGAGATAATGGGGGTGAGGAGAATCAGTGTGAGGGGGTCAGGTAAGAAATGTCGATGAAATACCTACAGTGGTGAAGCTTGGTGTAAGCGAGCACAAGCCCAAGCCCGCCCAAGCCCAAGCCATCAAAGCCTGTCCAGCCAAATTCAAACTCCGCTTTGCGGGGCAAGCCGTTTTGGTAAGCCGATCGGAAAAGTCTGGCAAAGGGGGCAACATGGAGACAAGTGGGACTGTCAAATCAGTAATGATCTGAATCGGAGATGTGGTACAGTGTAGTAGGGCTCAATGGATACCCACTTTGATCTTTCATCCGTAGCGCTCGGAAATGTTCACGGGAAATCTAGATTTATTTAAGAGAGTACTAGGGCTTATAAAAAGTTATACCACGGTGGAATAGGAATTATAAACAGGTTGTAATGTAGCCACAAGAATAAAATGCGCCCGAGGACCGATGTGTCACAAATCGGGTTCCTTGGATAATCTGATGTCACCCATCAACATCTTCATCAACGTCGTCCTCATTGTCCGACTCGTTGTCGTCTGCCACCGGAACCTTTGGTTTCTTCCCCAATTTCGGTTTTGGAGATAAGTCTTTCTTCCGGTTGCCCAGTTCCGTCAGCCTGGAGCACTCCACTGTCCATGCTTCGACGAGTTCCGCGTGCACACACTTCATTTCTGCCCACTCCCACTCAATCTCCAACTTCTTCTCCTTCTTGCGCGCTCTCTCCAGCTTCTTCCTCTCCTTCCCAGCTGCTTTCGTCTTTCGTCCCTCTTCAACCGCAAGCATCTCGTGGTAGAACTCGTCCGAGGAAAGGCACTGTGCCTTTCCTTTGAACAACTTCGCACGGTCAGTCACACCTTTCCCCTCCTGCTCGTGAAGAGCGTCGTTCATTTTTTTCAGGCCCAGGTTCTGGACAATCAGTGTCGCATTCGCTTCCTCGATAAGCTGTCCCTGCACGATAACATGTTGGTGCGCCAGCCCCAGCTGTTTCTGCAGCGCCTGAATCTCCATTTCAAGCTGACCTCGAGTTTTATAGGGCTCGGTGCTCGTGTCTGGGGACGAAAGCGACCAATTGGGAGTTGGGATCGACTTGGGAACATGCTGGATGACAGGGGAGAGGGTGTGTGTGTCGTACGACTTGACTTTGGGGCTGCTGAGGAGGATGGAGCCTGTAGAAGTGCTACCGAGGTGCGCGTATAATGTCCTCATCTTCTTCAAGGGTGACCACAGCTCAGGATCAATATTCTCATCCTCGTCATCCCTCCCACGTCGCCGGGACGGCGTTTGCGGCAGCCTCGACGTGCTTGCCACATTCGATGGGGACAAGTCGAAATATGTCGGCGGCTGCACACGCATGGCATTCATGATTGCACGGACCGGGCTCGGTTGCGGCATCGGGAATTCCGCTCGCGTCGACGTCGCGAGGCTTGGCTTCATCTGGGCCTCCGTGATGAAGTTGGGATTGAAAGGTACGACACCCGTTTCCTTGAAAGCCGTGCAGACCGTTGACTTGGTGAATGCTTCGACGTATGCAGGCGCCCACACCGTCATGAACTCGGCCTTTGAGACGTCGCGCATGTGCTTCGACTCGAATGCCATGATCGCCGCCTGCCAGCAAACTTTCATCTTTGCGAAACATACAACATCGAGCCCCTCGAGGGCATGGGTGCAGTGCGGAGGATAACCAAGTAAGATGATATTGTTCTCTCGGCAAAACCTGAGAACTTTTTCGCTATAGTGCGAGATGTGGCCGTCGAGCAGCAGTACACGCGGGAGGCCATTGGCGGCATCTCGGGTTGCCGGGTCAAAGACCTTGGTGATCCACTCGTAGCCGAGGTTGGTATTCGTCCATCCGTTTATGGATTTAGCGATGCTACGCCGGCGGTGAGCTCTTTTCCTTGCACCAATTGATGGATGGACTTACAAGGCATTAATTGTGTTCCCGTTGTTCCAGGCCGTCTGGAAATTCACTCCCGGAAATATCACCATCGGCGGCACCACCATTTCCCCGTCTGCTCGGATCGTCACCAACACAGTAATGTTTTGGCGGCTCGCACCTCCTTGTTTGTGTTGGGTCTTGGTTCCGCGCGCACCCACCACCCGCTCCTTGCCTGTGTAGCCAGTCGGAAATCCACTCTCGTCCATCCCGTACACACGATCCAGTGAGACACCCATGTCCACAACATACTTTTGGACTAATTCTACCCAGGACTTGACGGCTTCGGGATTGAGGCTCCGTGCACGCTGGGTTTCAAGGGATTTACTCCAAAAGGTACGCAGCGCGTCGTGATGCCGGTCCAGGAATCCAAACACCCATTTGACACCCACCAGTTCACAGTCCACTCCAAGCGTCGCTTGGCGCACAGTATCGGCGTATTGCTCGATCTGGCGATGCCCCAGCAGAAATCCGCGATCTGCCGACTCGAGGAGGAATTGGACCAGGCTCCACTCTTGGACGGGTGTGAGCTTTTGTTTTTTCTGATTGGCGTCGCGGATGCTTTTCCCGCCCTGCACACGGTGGTGTAGAGTCGCGTAGGGGATATTGTAACTAGTAGCAATCGCAAGAAGGGACTTGGGCTTGCCCATATTCGTGGGCTTCAATTGTTCTCGTTGGTATTCTTCAACAGCTGCTGCGACATTCAGCTCCTTTTTACGGCTGTTTGCATGGGCTTTAACCCGTTCGGATTTCGCGCGTGAGACCATTGGGCTCGGATGTGATGCGCCGTGTAGCTGGGTCGCGATGGAAGATGTCAACAAACTGGGATGTCACGCTTTCACATGGATCCGCTTGATTAATTTGTAGAAGGGCCAGTTTTGCCCCAATTGCCTTACGCTTTTGGGTAGAGTTGTAATCAGGAAGGCATTCTATCGTACAAAAATTACTTTGAGGGCAATTTGTGCCCGCATAAGGCCATAATGGCGAAGTGGAAAGTTGATGATCACTTGATTCTTTGATGATTTGGTCGAAAATGCCACGCATTCAGGTCTCAATCACATCCCACCCCCGAAATTAATTTGGGCGAGGCAGACTACATGGATAATGGGATACCCCAAAGGATTTGAGGCCAAGGTGAGTGTAGGCGCCTCCAGAAAACAATTATCCATTGATGTGTCACTATCCATCAAGCCCTACTATACTGTACAGGGAACCTAGGGAAATATTCAGTAATTTCAGCGGGGAACCAAACAAATCCAGTCGCTTACGATCGACCTTCCCTGCTCGTCTCGCAAGAATGAACTTGCCAGCGAGGATCCAGTGGTTTTCTCCCCAGTAGGCGCCACGCAGCCAGTCTGCGCGATAATTGCTGTTTTGTAGAAGGCACAAAAACCTACTGTCCGCCAAGAGGGGAGACTCCTGCCTCATCTTGTGGCGCATTGAAGTAAAAAAAATTATGCACCGGTGAAAGGCTTTGCCTTGGTCCGTCTAAAGCTGGAGTACTACTGATGACATGGACCGACGAGTGGAATGCAGCAGAACAAGCCACAACCACTAACCGAAATCCACATCCTTGTTCCCCCGGTTGCACAAGCTTAGACGTGCCGATGAGTATTCATGCATTTTAGACTTCTTCACAACATTGTGAAGGAGTAGAAAAGGGACACAGATACATCAGTTCGACTGGTTGAAGCCCTTAATCAAGCGCTCGGAATGAGAGCACTTGAATAACAGCGTGCAAGACTGAACACCAATCCAAAACCAAATCCCAAATATAAGCCTTCCAAGGCTGCTGATTGTTTAAGGTCCCTTTCGACCGTATCCCATAATCCCAAATAATAAGCCTTCCAAGGCTGCTGTAGTGGTGCCGTGTTCTCAATCCAAATCCCAAATCCCTTCACACATCTTAATCACAATCCCAAATTATGTGTTTTAATTCCACCGAAGGCAAGACATATTAATCACATTGTGCAAACGAAGCAAAGCTCTTAATAGAACCAGTCCAGGATCACAAGCGCGGACTAAGTGTTGTAACACAAGCCCTAGGTCCAAGTCTCTTAATTGAGACCAGGACCTAGCTCCTGTGCCAACCCAATGTTAGTGCCACAAGTACTAGATCCAAGTCACTTTATGAGACTGGGACCTAGCACCTGCGCCACCACCACTGCAGTAGTGTGTCCATGCTAGAACTGCCCTCCTTATATACTGTACATTTATGCTTACACTACTCTAATTACACTACCTGAGTAAGCTAAAGATCTGCCATTTAACTCCTTGTTTCCGATCAGTTGTCTGACTCGACTGAACTTCCAAGCCAAATAGTGTTGTCCTGCCCTTCGGACCATTGGATTCAGAAAGCGCTGAGTCTCCCATTTCTGTAGACACCCAGAACTCCCTAATCCGCCAAGTAGTTCCCAAGTTATGACCTCGCCAATTCCCGATCAAGCCAAGAACCCAAATTGGGACGGTAACGGGGCTAAACCAGATTAATGGTCAAAGTCCCTTGATTAACACCTTTAGATTCAAGGAGCATCGGGTATCAGCTTTCTGTAGATACCCTAATCTCCCCGAACTGCCCAGTAGTTGTTGAGATATATAGCAATGAAGTTTTTCCCAGGTCAAGAACCCATATTGGGATAGCAACATTGATCGATGATTATCATGTGTCCAGACATGTCTCCAGAATAGTCCAAATCAACCACAACAAGGTGATTAAATCCCACAGATCTATCTCTGCTGATAGACACTTGTTCCTCAGAGTGGATGTTTAAGTTCCCTGATATTTGTTGGCCTCACAGACCCTTAATCAAGCAATTATAAGGACTCTTTTATTAAACCCATTGAATCGAGCCTTAATCAGTATGGGAGGTTCTGATTAATGTTCTCTCAGGCAGGCTGATTAAGCCCTCATGCAGGATGTGCCTGATTAACCATTCGGGACTCATGTTAATCCTGGAGATGTACATCTAACCTGGTAATGCACAGGAATCCCAACATTAGCAAGATTCCAGGCAAGGCCAGATAGCCTGCTTATCACCGGAGGCGCGCATCTGCGCAAAGGAGGGTGTGTAATGCGAGGTCCGATGGAATGCCATTGAACGTAATGTGGGTCAGGTGCGGGATGAGGTCAAGGCCGCCGAATGCGGCCCACGGGCGGTCCAGTAGTTCGAGCTGGGTAATGTTGTGGAATAGCGGATGGGCAAAGTCGACAGTGCTGGGCTGAAATAGCGGCGCGACGGCCGTCGTGAGCCGCTGGAGGTCCGGTATGGCACAGATGAGGTTGGAAGGAACGAACTGCACGAACAAGTCTTTGACTCCGCTACAGGCAGCAATGATAGCTGCGACCTCATCATCAACCATCATGGAGGCGCTGTCGACGAAGAGATGGTGGACTGCGTTGGCAAGGAATTGCGTAGGTTTGGTTTAGTCTGTAGTTGACCCCGCGATCGTGTATGTGTAGTGTAAGTGTTGGAAAATGGCTGAACCCGGAATCGAACCGGGGACCTCTAAGTGATTGCGCCACTAGTGCTCTTCCCAACTGAGCTGTTCTGCCGATAGTGTGCAAGGAACAAATCCGTACTGCAACAGTAAGACTCCAACCATTTCCGTTTATAAATGTTTATACATGGTTTTAACCGTTTTCGTTTCCGTTGAGTTTGTCTCTGGGGTCAAACTGTTTACAAACTGTTTTTACACGGTTTAAACGGTTGATCAATGTCAATCACTCACAGTGGATTTGCAGGTGCGAATATGAGGAAGGCTTGCTGTCAGAAATGTCTCTGGGGTCTCATCTGGTCCTTCAGTCCACTCACCTGATGCGACTGGCGCTGGAGCGCTTGACCGGCGCATGGATTCCCAATGCAGTAATTGTTCATATGATTGACGCTCGGGCAAAATTGATGCACCGCTCGGGCTCTCATCCTCACCTTCAGTCTTCAGCAACCTGAACCCGAAAATCATCCCATCTGCCGTCATCATTTCTGATAGTACCGCCGATTAACTTATTACACCGGAAGTTGCATCAATGCCGGCACCATTGAAGGGAACGCTCAAGTTACCGCGAACTGTTCTTGCAAGTGTACCCTTTTTTCCAACCCAAAATGCTTCATGCTGTTAACTGAAACGACAGGAAAAAAACTGAATCAGAATAAAGGCCTAGTCACCCAATATGTGCATAGGTTTGGATGCTCTATAAAAAAAAAATACCGTTTGTAAACAGTTTTAAATGGTTTGAAACAGTTTAGATACCGTTTCCGTTTAATTTACCAGCTTCCGTAAACGAAAACTAAATGGTTGGAGCCTTAGTGTAGTGTCGTTATTATATAATCGTCGGACTTTGAATCTGTTCCCACGACCTTCTCTGCGCGTTGCATCGTTCTCCAGCTTCCCTGGCCTCCCTCACCCACAACCATGGCCTATGACACCTAGGTGTCACTGGCTTTGCCCCTACGGACATCGGAAGATGTTTAAAATTGTCAAGCAACTGATCCCGGGAAGACTACGTGCATCAAGCTCAAGTTCTCTGGGCACACGTGTGCTCACTCTATGCTTGCTTGCAAGATGGGACGAATGGGTTCTGGCGACGCGCCTGCTGAAATAGACCAAGATGAATCGCCTCGAGCAGAAGGAGCTGCAAAAGAGTATCCCACCTCCACCTCGAGAAAACAGGCTGCAGCTACCACTGGCGCCTTTACACAGTCGATGCGTAGGAACACGCCATGGGACTGGTACACGGGGTACTAAACGCGAACGAGACGATGTGCATGCTACGATGACGTCTTTTGTGTCATATTCACCTTGAGATGCTTAGAATGGAACTGGAGGCCGGAGATGAAGCTCAATATTCCAGAGCAGATCTGCTTAGTACGCTCTTTCCTCTCTTCTATCTTCTTTTTCTTAACACACCCTCATCCACAGCCCTAAAGATCCAGTCTACTTCGACTGCTCGCTGGCCAACCACCCTCTCTACACGCCGGCAATACATGATGATCCACTCAAAGTAAATCACCGGCCGGGGGCATCGTCGGAAAGGAGCTAAGCGAGATTGACGGTGCGGAGCCTTTATTGAGGATACTCGGTGCATGTCTCTCTGAATCCGAAGCATTTCTGGTAGATTGTGTATTGAATCTATTTTTTTTCGTGCACAGTGACGCTCCTGACGATGATCACGCAGTCGACCCTCGATGCCGAGTCGACGGACATCGTGTGGAATTATATGAATGAATAGCTAGTGTGCGTGTTCCTCTTCCTGCTACTCACTTAAATTGATGCTTACCCTTTATCTATGTAAAGATGGATACTGCAGGTGCAGTCACGCCTTTCCAACGTGACACGTCGACCCCACCAATATCGGATACCGAAATGTAGTGAGATCTTGACTGTATATTTATAATATACCATATGGTGTGGTGGTTGTTTAGGGACAGCGTGTAAATTTTCAGAACCCTCATATTGTCTCGCGTTTGTCTCTGTACATGTATCTTTTTCCACAAAGTCGCCTGACCTGAAATTTCAAAAAGTCTTCTCCCTTTTCATAAAATTGGGTAAAGGCTTGTTTGGGTTACTAAAGGTTTGGAGTTCTAAGTCGATGAAAAAGTAACAGGACTGTTGGATGCGGACGAGGTGCCTTTTGCACGAATGGACTCGATGGTAGGGATCGTAAAGCTTCGGCAACCGTTGGTATATGCGTAACACGAACCTTCCGTCCATTCCAATGCTCAGATGGATATATACGGGGTTTAGACGCGTCAGATTGGAGGTTTGGAGGTGCCAGCGAAGGCAGAAACGCGAGAAGACGCGTGGCCGTCACCTGTAATGATTGTGAGAACATATTCAAACTCAAGGGGAACCACCAAAGATAAGAAATTTCCTTATTTGGGGGGGAAGGGGTCCCCACCCAGGCTCGAAAAAAGAGTTGTAAGCCAAAATTTATATAGTGGTTTTAACACCTAAGAACGCTCTGAAAACAAGTGTGTTAGTGACTTATGAGACTACGTAGTCATATACAGTCACAGCAAAAATTGATGCACCACCCTGATATAGTAACTGCCTGATCTTGCCATCAAACACGCACAGATAAGTGAACCAAGAAAGATTTTGAGTATATACAGTGTCCGGACAGTATTATAGGCTATAGATAACTAGTAATTGATCCAGAGGAAGTCATTTTCCTTCAGTGCCTGCAGGCGATGCGGAAAAGACTTGTAAGTATTGATAACATAGATGATAAAATCAGCCAACAACCAAATCTCCCGGGCCAACTGAAACAGTGCTTCCGCAGTCTGAATCGTAGGATAACACGGACTTCAACTTTTACTGATAGTCCTCTAGCTCCATATAGACTGCGCAGCTGCAGAGGGGTGGCGTCGGAACAGGGTTTGCAACTCGTGTGAGAAGACCAAAAAGAGGTGTTAGACACAGGTATTTGAGTTATGTGTCTCATTTCAAACAGAAAAGATACCTTGAGAAAAAATGAGAGTGTAGAATGATGTTAAGAACCCCGGAATATTTTTTGGAAGGAATCCATCAAGTGGTGGCAGCACACGGGGCTTTCCAAGTCAGATCGCTACTTGCCGGTTGTGTGGGAAAGCTCGGATCACGTCCTGAAATGGGAATTCCCTTTTCTGGGGGGGGGGGGAGGGGTCCCGGATTTCGCTGAAAAAAAAACTTCGAGGTGTAGTGTGAATCTCGCGGATTTGTTCCCCCTTGTTCAAACTCCGATCATTATACTCATCATCACAAAAAGTAACCGGCCATTTGATTGCACAGCTGCACAAATCGAATATCATGTATTCACATGGACATATTATGAATCTGCTGTTAATTTGGCATAGCCTATGGTAGTACAACCTATGTTAGCAGGTCCCACACTTAGCACAGTAATAAATTCAGAAAATACCAGTATTTGCCACTTTTCACATAAATCAACAAGAATGGCTGGTTCTTTCTGTCATGTAGCATCAGGGGATACCATGCAGAAGCTTTGGAGTACAGGTTTACCCACAGCAACCCCATGCAGTGGCCGGTCACTTTTTGTGATGATGAGTACAATAACGACACTAGCGATTGTTCGATCGAGGTCAGTGACAGACTATAACAACCGAGGTACGAGGTAAGTAATGTTATAGCATCTGTTTATAAGAGACTAGGTTTGGTTGTAATCACCCGGAGAAGAATTTCGGGCGTAAAGGTGGGGATGTCCTGCAGGTGGGGAGCATCAACCTCCCAACGACGCGACCATAATTGGGGTGAGAGATAGACGACGCGATACAAGAGCGGTTCGACCCTGGAGCGAAAAGACATTTTCAGTGTTCACGGCAAACTGAAATACGCCATTTACTCATACCAATTCTGCACCCGCCGCGCCAGTGCCGCGCTACCAACATCAGAAGAGGAATATTCCTTGGACGTGAGTGAGCGGCGAGTTCGAAGACCGTGCGTTCGAGGTCAAGGGGCAGGCGAGCTTGGTCGTGGATTAAGGAAGTTATATGTACAGATAATTCCGAGTGCGTAGGCCCGCAAGGTTCACTGGCAACGTCGGACATGGTCTGGCAAGCGACACTTTTGACACGTCATCTATATCGGGATTCCGGTCCGCACGTCAAATCTACGGTCCGGCCCACAAAATGCAACCACATTCCCGAAAGAAGGGTGCTGTGTTCTACATAACTACTGCTATATCCTTCGAGATGCAGTGATGCACTCGACCTTTCGACGGAAATTATATCCAAGAGGCACAATTCATCGTGTAAGAAATTGCTGCTTGGTAGTAAGTAAATTCTGGTGACGGATATGGTGTCTAAGAAAGGGAGGAATTACAAATATCCGTAGATCAATCTCGGTTGGTTTTATATCTCCGATTTGACCATAGCAGAGAATTTTCATGCCTCTTTAAACAGCCACCGGACTATGCATGCCCTTCCCGGTTGGATGGGGGCCGCAAAAAAAAATTGGACCCTGGGTGAAATGTAAAGAACGAAAAAAAAAAAACAACGACGGGGGGAAGCGTTCATAGAGGAAGTATTAAACATACTTAGACCATACATTAGAGCTTCAGGGGAAGTGTAAAAAGTTCTTTCTGGGATGCATTCAGATGCCGAGGAGGAGCACTGTTAACTAACTGGCCACCGCACACCAGAAAGCCAATTTATTTAATCGGCCTGATCTTCCACTTTCTTACAGGATCACCCAGTATTCTGAGGCCACAAGCACAAAACGGGTCACACACAAAAAGGGTACCCTTGCCCACACGGCACCCAAAGATTCCGCCGATGCCCCTGTGGCATGAGTGATCTTTTTTTTTTCCCTCCGATTACAATACTCGATATTTATATTGAGGCACCCTTCCTCCACTTTCGAATGGGCCTTTGTTCCTCGCATGTTTCGAACCCACATGGATGACTTGTGCAGCGCCAATATTATACCATGGCTCACAAAACTTCAGATCAAAACAACGAAGCACCCCTTCTCTATTCTAGGGCCCGGGCTCGATTCGAACCAGCTCCTCCCATAGAATTAATCACCGGGGCAACAACTTACTGACTGCAGGCACGGATTATCCGCCACTAGGCCTTGTTTCCCTGTCTGCCAGTTTCATGAGCACAGCATGAAATTCGGTTTTTTTTCCCCGCTACGGCCGGAGAATGAAAAGCTCCGTCGGGAGGTAGCTCGGGCGGGGAACTCAAACGCGCACCCATGGACGCGGAGTAAGAGTACGCTGACTGGAGGCAGTCGTCCGAGTTGTAGTCGCTGTGCGGGAATTCACCACCTCCATCTCCAACATTGGGGAGCACAAAGACACGAAGCCACGAGATAAATAAAACAAAGTTGGGGGTTCGATGTACATATGGTGCGTGTTCAGATCCAACTAAGACCGTTCCGCATTTCCCAGCAACAAAGCTTCCAAAAGGGCCTCAATTTTCGCCAGCCGCTGCTCCATCTGCCTTTTATCTTCGTCCATCCTCCCCAAGAGACGCTGTTCAACTTCATGCAATGCTTGGCCGATATCCGTTGCCGGCGCGTCTGCTGCCTGCGTACTCACCGTGTTGCCGAATCGAATGAGCATATGGAGAACGCTGTGGGTCGAGGGGTTCTTCAAAATGGCCAGAGGTTCCTTAGCTTCCTTGACATATCCAACCTCTTCGCGGTATCGGCGGACATAATCCCATGGATACAGCTCTTCCGTTTTAGTCTCGCAAGCAGTGCAGACGAATGCGTCCACCTCTGTATAATTTCAGCTATTGAGCGACCCATGGATCTAAACGATCATCCACTCACCTGCACAGTCCATACAATACCAGCATGGCGTGGAAACTTTTTCACGGCAGATTAAGCATTTCAACATGATAATTCCTTGTTGGGCGTTCGCATTCCTGTCATCTACATCGCCTGATTCAGATTGATTTGGACCATTGGCAACTTCTGGCTGAGCTTCCCCGACTGTTCCCTGGGGATCGACTGTCTCGGAGGTGGAAACAAGTGTAGGCGTGGCGTTGTTGTCCAACTGAGTGTCGACAGCAGAATCCGACTTGAACCCTTCATCGCCATCGGAAGCAGCTGTGGGTAGGGTTTAGGAATTGGGATATTATTATTGAGCATGAACTCACTGGTTTGGGGATTAGCGCTATCAGACTCAGGTGGAGGCGATTGAGAGGAGTCCGCCGTATTTGTGTTGACGGTGGCGCTGACCGTGACAGTAACTGAGCTGGCATCAACTAAGGCAGACGCGCCTCCGTCTGTAACTGCAGGGCTTGTGGGGACTGCGGCTGCCTGGGCATATATCCGAGTGGCTAAATCCCTGCAATATATTGCTCTGCTCTTGATTGAGGCCTGATGCATGAGCAATAGCATGTCTCGTGTTTTCAGCAGCAGATGGGTAGGCAGGTGTGGGGCGAGCAGGTCGCTTCTAGACATCGTGCAGGAGACGCATTCCTCCTTCGGGTCGAAATCTACCGTATTGCTACCTTCGCAGTCGAAACAAAAGACTCTGGACCGAGTTATCCAGGACCCACAGTTGTCACAATATAGAGCCCTAGAATTTGGGTAAGGGTTTAGAAGAGGAAATGTCTAGCTTTGCCCTACTGTTGAAAATCACCGGCGCGTGTATACCAATTGAACACTTTGCGGAGTTCAATAACCTCCTGCACCGTAAATGAAGTTCTGAGGCGGCTAAGTTCAGAACGATCTTCTGGTCCGTCAGTGCGATAAAGGAGTTCCTGGTATCGCTTGATCATCTTCATGCGAGTGTAAAGGTACTTCACGGATGGTTTGCGTCGACGCAAATCATCCACGATAGCATTTTTTGCAAATAACCATAGCTCCCTGGCATTCAGCCGTGAAACCAGCGGCCGATGGCACATGATCCTGTCGACAGGTGTCTTTTTGAGGATGAAAGGATCTCGGCGGGAATACCCGTCTGGGTCGATTGTGTCGCATTGACCGCTAATAATTTGAAGATCCGGTGCGAAAGTCCCACGGTAACTATACCACGCGTCGAGGACTTGGAGATGGAAATTTAATTCGAATTTGTTCTCTGGATTTGGCGTTGTGGTCACGGTCCCCTGAATGGCCCCAACATCCGGAGTCCACCAAGGCGACTGCCCTTCACCCTGAATGTTGAGCTCGGTTTGCCCTGGGAAGATTGTGGTCCGGATTTTGAGATAGAACATGCCGCTGCTGGCGCTGGGGGGTTTTTCTTCTGTGATGTGGAAGCCGAACCAAACCCCCGATCTAGGTGAACCGATTTTTTTTTCTACGCCCCAACTCTTAAAGAAGACGAGCTTACAGACAATCCTGGATCTCGGACAGGTTCGCAGATATATTCTGATCACCGCTTGAAGGACTACAAATATCGATGAATGACAGACAATACAAAAATAAAAGGCAGATATACTTGGCCAATTGGATGGAGTCAGGAAGTGGTTGAATTTCAACTTGCATCTCTGTCGCCTCCGGATTTGCGTCGCTGAAGCAGAATTACGAACGTGGATGATGTCAGAGTCCGAACTCAACGCACATTACTGGTTGCTTCACTTTGTCCGGTTCAATATTAATTGGCTTGGCCATGTGGATGAGAAACCCCTCCAGCTCTTTGACGTTCATTTGGCTGATCTGAGAGACAGAGCCGTACGAGGGGATTTCGTTTGTTTTGTAGTGTTGTTCGTTTGTCCAGTTCTTCCACGCGAAATAATCTGGCGAGACATCAACACCAGCCACGAGGATAGCAAAGTAACTGACTGCTAAACCAATCAAAGTTCTGTTTCATATCGGCGATTTGCTGATGCTTGTAAAGAGCTAACAGAGAAAAATAATGACACGAGAGTGAGTACCCCAGCGCGATAGAGCGGATTGAAAACAAACCAAGGAGGTCATTATACCTCAGCCATGCAGCTTCGCCAACGAACTTGACTGTATCTGCGTCATCCGGGAGTTCCTCGGGGTTCAGCTCTGTGATGATACACAAATGCAGCTTCGCAAGATGGCGTCGTAGAATAATGGCGAGAAGGATAAAAATTGACTGAACAACTGGGTGAGCTCAGAGCTACGAAGAAGTGGGAATATATGATCCATACGCGTTCTATCGGCTCGCTCCGAAGAATTTCGTGGACTGTGTCCAAGGAATCAATGTCGTACTGGATCTTGTCCAAACGGGACCGAAGAGCTGCTTCCTGGGCGTCAATGTACTCTGTGAAATGGTCCGCCAGCCAATCTGCCGCTTCAAACCTCTCGATCCCGCTCGTAAGACCGACTACGATCGGCCAAATCTCGGATATGTAGGTGTTGATGTACCGCTTGTTTCCTGGCATCTGCGCTCCCACTTGGTCTCGGAGTAGGAGCATCTCCGAGAAGATCTCGTCGATCTCAGTGCAATATCTCGTGGCGTAAATTTGCCATCCTATTGCCCAGTACGAGATCCATCGCGGTAGGCTGGAGGCAGCACATTCAATCAGATCGGGCGCTCCGAAATGAAAAACAAAATTTACCTCCAGCCACGCTGCCCGCTCTGAGTGAATGTATTTACTTCAACGATCGTACTAAAACCGGAAGTATCCGGATCTAGGACCTCTGTGAATGTATTTAGGCCCGACGACAAATGAGCTCACAGCAAAGAAAGAAAACTTACGCTGCAAATTTCGAAGTTGTTTGACGTGCAGATATTGGACCATCCAACTGTCAGGCAGTGGGGCGCCCATGGCGGTTTCGGGGTCCTGGGAATCTGGGGCAGGTGGAGAAGCGGGAGCGACACCGAAGATCTCTTTATTTGCTTGTCCGGCTCGCGCGACCAAATAATCACGGAGTGTCAACACCAATGTCCGAGTCTTGGCATGACCTCGCCAGCTCTGGTCAACATGAGCTGATAACGAATTGGAAAGACAATCATTTAGTACCTGGTCCTTCCAAACCTGGCGCATAATCTACCAAACCCGGTGTCACGGCAAGGAGACAGTGGAATGAGGGTAAGCAACACATACCTTGTCATCGAGTTGCATGTACGGTCCCTCCACATGACTGATGACGCGATCCGCCTCGCGATGAATGTCGTTACTTAAATCCTCTTCGAGACGATGCAGACCCAGTTCCAAGCGCTTCGTGAAAATCCCCATATTCTCCTCTATCACCAACGTAATGTCTGTCCGATACTCTTTGCGGATCCGTGCCACATCGGCTCGCTCGTCTTCGTCCAGTTTGGCCTTCCCAGTTGCCTGAACACCCGCGCCGCCCGTGCGGGATTTATTCGTGCCAGAACCCGCGGGAGAAGGGGACTGGATGTCGTGTGTGACGGTTGATTGGTTCACGAGCTTGATGAGGTTGGCGAATTTAGCGTTGTCCTTCATGACGGCGTCCTCGCCACCATTCGCCCTGAAATACGCCTCGATGATGCGATCTTGCGGAGTCTTGGCAGCTTGGAACTCCTTCATGAATTTTTGCACTATACTGTGAATGACAATTAAACTAGCTTGCGCAACAGGTACGAGCGAACGCACTCTTCGATCCTGATGCACAGAGCTGTAAAAACTGGGGGACTTTGCTGCAGAGTCCAAGAACTCACTTTGTGGGCATGGTGTGGACCTCCATCGCCATGTTGAGCGTCAGAGCAAAATGGAGATCATCGTGCCGGCGCTGGAAGGTGGCCGTATATTGTCCAAGTTGTTTGCTCCAGTCTCCCGCCTTGCAAAACTTCACAATCAGGCTCTGCTTTTGCATGGCGTCCAACACTAAATCGACATGTTGCATTAGCGCCGACCCACTCGGAATAGAATCAGTTAAATTATGCACGCACCGTTGTAACATCCCCTTATATCTTCCTTCATCTGTTCCCCGAGGTCAGCAAGTCGGCCATGTGCAGTCGGCTCGATGGTGACTTTGATTCTTTGAGGTATTTCAGCGGCGGCATAGAGCGAAAGAGAAGAAATCGCAAAACCTACTCGACATTGAGTCGCATGACATCCACAATTGATTCGAACAATGACGTCCGAGCTCTGGGAAGAGAGAACCGAAATAAAAAAATTACCGCGTAACCCTAAGCGAATCGCCGCACCTGTCATTCTCCCGGCGCTTCTGCTCCTGTTCATACGCAAACTTAAAAGGCAGAAACGCCACTTGATGGATTTGTCAGATGCAACAATAGACATAACACTCTGCGCGCACCTTGTGCAAAAGGATGCGCCTTGGACAATCCTTCGAGCGCCTTCATGAGCAGCGGAACACCTTTGACGACAGCGCTTCCGATCTCTTGCACCACCTCATTCCCAGTGATGGCCTGCACCGTCGACGCAATCGTTCTCACATTCGACGCAGCTGGATGCCTCTTGCGTCAGTAAAACTATTATCAGCCCCATGAAGCGAGAATTTATACCAGCTCCGAGTCCATCCTCCAATCTATCCAGACTTCTCTCGGCTTTGCCAATGTCTTTGCCGATGCTTGTGCCAGCGTTGGTAACCGCTACTCTGTAAATCTCTTCGTCCGTTAGTTCTGCCATGCGTTCCCCAGGGGCACTTGGCGTCGGGGGCAGAGCCTTGGGGGCACGTGGGATTTCGACGGTAGCTGGTGCAGCCTGGGTCTGTTGGTCGAACATGGCTTCGAAAGAGGATTTATTCGCCGTCCCGTTTGAAAAGGTCGATGGCAAGACCGAGAGGGCAGGATATGAGACTGCGCGACGGATCTCCTGAGCGCGTGGCGCCTGGGAGTGCTGAGCATCATCTTGAGTATGATCACCCTGAGAGGCCTGTGCCAAATGCGAGCCTTTCCCGTGCCTCGAGGTGTGAAAGTGGAAAAACCGTTTCATCCCGACAGAGATGGGTCTCGATGAGCGGGAAGACGGGGACGGAGACGACTTCGAGGGCCAGATGTGGGACACAACGGCTCAAAGATGGCCCGGAAGAACCTTCGATTCTTCGATGCGACGAAATCCACCGAACGCGTAACTCCGGCCAGGAACATATCGTTGATAAATGCAAAACATTACAGCCGCCCGAGTTGCCGGTGCCGGCTGCACAAAATTGTCAACCAAGGCCCAGCACTTGTGCATATGGGACGCCACACCATGCGCGACCGTAAAGTGTGTGACTTGAGAAGCATTTGTCATTCAAACTGTCGGCTATAGATGGATACATTGGCGCTAAAAGGAACCGGAAACAACGGGACCCCGTGAGGAAAGATACTGTAAAAGACTCAGATAAGGATAAGTACACAAACGCTGACGAGGAAACTTTAGCGCTGGCGGAAATTTACTCATCTGTGAATAAATTTGCGTATGGTTCCGAGCTTCGGCGTGAGGCAGAGGAGCCGGGTGACTGGTGCAGGGAATTAGCTGGGTCACAACACGGTTTGAAAGGCTTCAGACCGAAGGAGATCAGACCGACATGCGACTCGCCAAATGTCCCACAGAAGGCGCTCCGAACAGATCTGCCTGGTCTAGACCTACACATCACCCCGGGAGGCCCAGCGTGAGGGACAAGAAAAAAACCGGAGTGTAGCAAGAACCGAAGGCGTTGATGGCGCTAAATGAGATGTGTGTGTGCATATCGCCGTCCTGGAGCGGAGACGACGGTGGAGCCGGTGGATGCGACCCAAGAGGGAGGAGGGGTGAGTACAAACTCCGGGAAGGGAAAGAAGAGGGGAAGGTAATGCAGAGAGCCGGGGGGAACGGGAACGAGATGAATCGGAAGGGAGGAGGGCGCGCGTGGACGACGGTTAGTATAATTCGCCGATGGGAAGCATGTACATGAGGAGTACATCCCGCCCATACGCCATTCACCCGACAGCGTACACCGCATGTACACTCTCCCTGATCACTCCTCCCTGTTGCGGATGCATGACCCGATGCGTACACGGCGGCCGCCTCGCCTCGGCCCTCAAGTCATAAGCGCGGTTATTGAGACATGCATCCCTAGTTCAAGCCGCGCGCACTCGTGTCCACGAGAACTTTCACCCCTCCCCGCTACGCCAAAGCTGGAGGAGCGTCCCCTCCCGACCTCCCAGCAGCGCCGAAACAAGAGCAGAAATCATAAGGAGCGTACACACCCAAGCGCCACGACCACCGATGCCGTCTCCACTTTCTTCGCCTTCGCCATCGTCCATCCAGATGTGGGTGTGCGTATAGAAGGAGGAGAACGTTAGCGGGCGATCAAAGATACGAGGAAGAAAAGAAAGGAAGGGCAATAGGAGGGAGAACGAGGAAGGAGTCATGAGGCAAGGAGAGAGAACGAATGGATCAGTCCTCCCGCCAATTTCCATCCTATCGTCGAAACGAAGGTAGGGAAGGACACCCATCGATCGATAAAGGATGGGTTTCACCTCAAACAGCGTCTCCCACATCTTGCGCTCGCGCGCCGTGGAACTGCGCGCTGTCGGCGCAGAGCGACCGGGGAGAATGGAGTAAGATCCGTGCTTGCAGGAAAGTCTGCGCGAAAGACGGTCTTGAGTGTGGGGATAATGTGCAAGAGAAGAGGGCAGAGTATTGAAATGCGTAAAATGGGCAAGGGAAAAATGAAGAAACCCACCTTTCAGAGCCCGAAACGATCGCGACAGCTTATGGTGCATCGCGGGGTCCAGCGTTGTGAGAGTTTATCCACCATCCCGCTGGCCGTCAAGTCAACCGTCGTCCCGCTAGAAAGAACACGCAGTCAGACCATAGACTCAATGAAAGAAAGACGAGATGGGATGAAAGCGCACCTTATGTCGCCGCTGCCACCGGCGTAGTGACCATCCTCCCAGCTGGCCAGCGGGGTAGTGGTACTCCCGGTATCAGGTAGCCCCGCTGTTGGCGTCGCTGGCTTTTGAGAGACCTTCGAGGTAAACCTCTCGAAAATTCACGCCAAATTCACGCTTTCAAAAGATAATTTCCAGAGTTTCGGTGGGAGTCGACAGAGATACAAGGTCAAGACGCGCGGAAAGCAAGGCGCGAATCAAATGCAAGGCCTCATGTAACGCGATTCGCGAATAGATGGCTTGGAGTGAGATGGGCGTCGGACGGAAAGGAGATATCGCGTGCAATCGGAAACGCCGGACCGGCGGCCCCGACACGTAAACAAACTGTCCTCTTGCCATCATCTCCTTCGTCCATCCACTCAGCAATGCCTTTTATCCTAGACGTGCACTAGCTTTCTCTTACACCCGGCGTCTTCAGGAATCCGGAATCAATGCCGATACGCATCCCGGAAGCTCTCACTGCGCAGTGCATGGTTCTCAAATCCTCGTCGGCAAAACTCAGCATCTGACAGAGGGGCTTTAGAGCTTCCGGACTCCACATACCGTTGACAATTCGTTTGAGTACTATCTCGGTTGTTCTCCAGTTGACCTTTTCCGAAGTTCCATCCGCGCAAACCTGAATCTAGGCTCGTGAGGGCGAGCCAGTTGCCATAGGACCTTAATTTTCCGTTTCCATTTTGTCCGACAAGCTGGCGGCTGGGATCTACAGCAACCCATATGTGTTCCTCGGCTGCAACTCTTGCCTCCATAGTGCAAGTCGAAGAACACATAGCTTTCCAGGATTCAATCTCCGAAATTCTCTCAGTAGACTGAATTGCGGTTATTCTGCGTCCAATGCTCACTCCTATTTCCGCCGCCGACTCCCATATTCCGTCCTTTGCTTCCTACTATTAGCCTTCTCTTCGCGCATTCACACGCAGAATTATTGCAGATGAACCCATATGTACGGTATAAGGAGTGCCGTCGGCTTGTGTGAACGCTTTCAATTCCGCTGCTAGCTGTCTTAGCAAGTCCCTCCCCGCTGCCGCTGCCCTCGGTGTCACTCTCCTGTCCGTAACAGTCCTCTTTTTTTCCTCACCAAATGAAATTGAAGCACGACAATGTTGATCTCTTCCTGATCGGCGTGCTCCTCAATACGATGCTGTATGGTATGCGTGGCTCGAACAGTCTGAAGACTTCTTCAAATGCTGAATTCTCTTCCGCCACAGGTTATGGTCGTCCAGGTGCACTATCTGCACCTCTCCACCTCTCATTCGTTAATCAAGAACCATAGGCACTTCTGTACTATAGCAGATACAAGGTGTACATTGTTGTCCGCTATTCTCCACTTCATGGCATCGTTACAGGTAAGCACGTCCAGTCATGGTTCTGTTACTTAGTGAGCCTCGTTTCATTTCTCCCATCCCACTTGACCGAAGTAGCGACAATCTGATCTCCCCTCCCTCCTATTTGGGTCCTCTACCTTGTCATCGCAGAGACCGCCGACTAAGTATGCGACGTCGGGTCAATATACGAGCCGTTGATCATGCGCTGGGCGTGATTCTCGTTGCGCCTCATTGTAACAATAATCAATCATTCGACCGTAGGAAGGCCGGAGACACCCGTCGTTTCCCCTCATGTTTCTCACAGTCGCAGACAGTTGCTCGCCAATCTTACATGAGCCATCTCCATCCCCATCCTTATCCACAGCCACCGAAGTTCAAGGTGAATATTGATTCATCGATGTAGATAATTTTGGATTTCGGACCGCGGACTTGCCTCGGATAGTAGTTATGTGCGATGAGCGTACGCATACCTGTAGATAGGTGCCCCTCATTAATTCGGTTTCCGTAGATCAGTGCTTGGTATGCAACGGGCAGTGTCACACGCACAACGTACGTGCGGTGCCAGGACAGGGAAGGGGATGCGCTGGGAGTATTGAACATATGTGGGGCCTTGAATACTATTTTGTTATCCGCTGGGTGCGCAGCACAAACATCCTCTCGCAATCGAATGCTCATTATGTTTGTGTCCTAGACGGCGGCCGCCATTTCGTTGCTCGTGACGCCATCATCGACTGGATACAGTGACGCAGGGAGGGCACCGGACCAGAAATTATGGTCATTATCGCCGACCGTAATACTGGGTGGCGTACTGTTCGTTAAGTGTCATTTTGAATGCTGGATTCTCTCTCTTCATTAATAGAATTCAATTCACTTCATACATGCGATCTCTTCCGACTTTCTTCTGTCTCGGTCTATCGATGTGCGGATCATGTGCCATCGATTGACAACGAGAGGTATAACAACCGAGGTACGAGGTTAATTGTTATAGCGTCTGTTTATAAGAGACTAAACGAGAGGAGCTCCCGTGCTGCAGTGCAAACCCAGATGATTTGGATGTTACACCCGCACGTTTACCCCAAATCCCAAACCCATAACCACTTGGGTGCGATGATGGCAACCCCAAGGGGAACTCGGGATTCGAAAAAAGTACATAGGGTTGAAAAGTTTTTTTCGACCCTCGGCAGACCCCCCCTCCCCCCCCCTCCTTCATATAGGGAAGGAGTTTCCCACCCCTAGCGCCGGGCCGTCGACTCCGCTTAGGGCCGCAGCTTAGGATACCACTGGGGGCAGGCTCGACGGGCAGTTTGACTATCTTACAGTGTAGTAGCAGCTTCCTGGCCATCTAATATACCTCTGGTGTGCTCTTCCTTACACCCCTGTACTATACTGGTCTATCACCCCCACTTTAGCACTGGGCACCAAATTATCATAACTTAGGTGTATATTGGCAGCGAAAATAGTGAGACTGTATATCCATGATAGTGAGTCTCAAGTTATTTTTTTTTGAACATTGGGGAAGGTGGTTGAGCCAACGGAAGGCAAAATCTACGCGTTGTACGTGATCCGGCATTCCATATTAGGAAATTGACCTCCAAGATGGTTCGGGCATCGTACAAACCCTACCTGACATTGTCCAAATGGTAAATTGAGGGTTTTCAACCCCTTCTAACAAAAGTAGAGAGTTTGCGGCAGCCACTGGAAGCCACCCGGTGGCTGATCGGGCATGCGGTATCCGGTGGCTGTGGCTGATCTGGTGGCTACCATGCAGCTGCCACATATACCCCTTTCCACCGTGGAGAGAGTCATTCTAGAGTCCAGAATACACTTCACAGCACTCCTCAAACTTATGTTGCAGGAATGGGAGGAGGATGTTCCAGTTTCAAATGGACGGCCAGGGGGAAGAGTTGATCTCAACTCTCTGGGGATAAAGGGCTGTTGGTTGATGTCGTAAAGAAGCAAAGGTGGAGTGGTGCGACATCATACATTCGGCCACCAGATCAGCCACAGCCACCGGTTACCGCATGCCTGATCAGCCACCGGGTGGCTTCCGGTGGCTGCCGCAAACTCTCTAGTATCAAAAAGTTTTTTTCAGCCTCCCCCGGGACCCTCCCCCCCCTCCCCACGTACAAAATTTTAATCCCGAGTTCCCCTTGGGCAATCCGACTCAAGGTCCGGATCCAGCGTGGTAGTGTTCTCACGTTACGGCCGCCTTGGAGTAAATTGTGATGGACGTGTACTAGCGAATCGCGGTTGGTCGTTGTCCGATATCAGAGCGGAAGCAGAACAAAAGATGGGGGCGTAAGTTTCGATTATAATGTATTTATTGCACATGCAGTTGAGGTGCTTCTCCCAGCCACTGGTAAATTAGAGGCGCTCTAAGTGCTTATTACGCACGGATCCAACTCACTGTATTTTCCGACATGCCACGCCAGCCCCAACTGTTTGAAACGGCCTAAACACGTAACTCTCCGGCTATAGAGGCATAGCCGGTAATCGGCCGTTCACCACTCTGACTCAGTCCGCGCATCCCATAGAACCCAGAGACCTCTCATCGCAACCTTGAGCCTCGGGCAGGCTAACAGATTTCTCCCTCGGTGTACTCGCATATGGCTGACCTAGCGGGTTACCCAGGGTATCTGTTGACTGTACGTTGGCCAGTTTATCCGGCACATTCCGAGCAATAACACCTCTATATCAGGCTGCACACGAGTCAGAACAAGCAACGCGGCGGTACCATTCTATCTAACCCTACGAATGAACAGTGCTGACTGTCATGTGCTGTGCACAGACTCGATGAGATGCATGCAGCCTTCACCCGGTATTTTGGCGGCGAGCTGGGTCCTTCTCCAATAGCTGAAGTTCATCCGCGCAAAATCTTGGACCTGGGGTGCGTATCAATTCCTAAAAATTTGCGGAGTTCATGCCGAGAACCGAGAACAGGTGTGGGAGTGGGGCATGGTAGGTGACAATTACTGTGCATTCAAGACATGCTCTAAATGCAAGTCCTCGAAGGGCGATTCAAGCTGCAAATCAATTCCCGGAGGCTGAAGTCATTGCGGTGGATGTATCGCCGCTTGCGCACCAGTAAGCATCCGTTCTTGTTGCTAGCACTCATTTGAAGAGAACACCGCTCCAGGCAGATCCCGGGGAATATGAGGTTCAAACAGCTGGACCTAACTAAAGCTTGGGACCTTGAAAAGCAATCCTTCGACATAGTTCACTCTCGATTGGTCCTGACTCATGTCAGTACAACTGTTGCGTTTCTTGCATCGATCTTGTTGAATAAAAAGTCCCGATAAGGTACCCAACGGGGAGAACGTTGTGAAACGTTCAGCTCAACTTGTGAAGCCCGGAGGTTTGTTGCTCATCGAGGACATCAATATCAATTGCTTAGTGCAAACCGGGGGTCCTGCGACTCGTCTGATTACCTCGAAAGTCGTCGAGATTTGGGAGTCCCGCTCAGCTGACACGGATATATCGAGGAAATACGCTGGGATCATGACTTCCATGGGATATTTCCCGCGTGTCCATGCCCATAAAATATTGATGCCATTCGATGGGACTGGCTCTGGTGAGTGATTAATTGAACCACAGACTTCGCGTCCTCAAAAATCCCTTCCTAGATGAGGCGGCGAATGAGCTCGGTCTGGCAATGAAAAAATCTTGGACGCAATTATGGGAGACCTTGGGGAGCCGCTTCGTCGCGGAGGGTATTACTGAGGCCATGATACAGGAGCAACGGGAGGAGCTTTGTGGCAAAGACTGCAAAGCCACGATGAATATGTATTCCTGTTGGGCCCGACGTTCCCTGGACGAGAATGAATCTTGACCTATGTACATGTTTCTGAATGTTTAGTTTGAATCGGATTCTTTACATCTTCGGCCAACTGGTCCCCGCAGAAGATGAGCGTACGGAAGGGACGCAGAGATTCAAAGGGAGATGAATAAATGGGACTGTAAACGAAACAAGGAGCTGAAGACGTGAAGTATGAGACAAATACTGCAAGTCGCCGAATGAGATCCACCAAGCAGAGAGAAAGTAGAGTGGAGATAAAAGAAAGAGGTGAGGCTCGTCGGCATGTCTCACAGGCCGAGCGCAGCGCGACCCAGTCTCCACCGACTTCACACATCTAGAGTCCAATGCTCTTGTTCTGCACCAACCATTCCAGCCTATCACCAGCAACGCGAGAATTCTCCTGACCAAAACGGCTCGATATCCATTCCATGCGCCATGGGGCCTCAAGCGCGCGCGAGTCGATAACGCGGAGACGATGATCACTGCTGGGACGCGGCGCACGTATGAGTGACGCGGTATCCAAGGGTGTATCTACACGTACTGGGAGCGGGGAGTCACCGCCGTGCAGCGGGAGTTGAGGTACGGATGCCTCGCCGACGCGAGGTCGCCACACAGACAGAATAACGAGCGCTTGTGGCTAAAGCAAGGTGATCTTGTCGCAAAAGGGCCTGGAGGGTTATAAGGGGTTCCGCAGCCTTACGGACGTATAGGCGACTTATAGACGGGTTATAGCGGAGCTATACCGAACTTACGGCGGGGGTGTAAGTAAGTACTCATAAGGACCTACAAGTGTCTGGCCTCCCGGCCCTCTCCAGCGACATTTGCTGAGTCAGAGACATGGGTAGTATCCGAGTCTACCCGGCGTATCGTGAGCATGGAGGAGGCAGCGAGGAGTGAGGGATCCGGAGGCGGCGTCCAGAGACCAGTTGTAGAGTAAGTGATGCCATAGTTTCTATATAAGTCATGGCGAGGTGACTGCGTGACTCGACCTCTCTTTGCTTTCTCCCACCACACGACTCCGAGACCACACACCGCTCCCTAACTGTCCATCGCCTGCGACGCTGGAGGAAGAGGAGGATATAGTCGGTGTGTCCGAACTCCCCTTCCTCTATTACAGTTATCTAACTTGCTTCAAATTCAGTTCCGAAATCGATACACGATGGCGTTCATGCTCGCATGACTCGAACGAGACCAGCCACCGAACGTTCACTTCCTGTCCACGCTCACGCCTCCCTTGTCCACTCAGTGTGCGTCTACAACCAGCTTCTAACGCCGCTGTCGTGCTCACCAGTGCTATTCACTGTACTTGCTTCTTATTCCGAGTCCGCTCCCTATGCTCATATACTCAACAGACTTCCCCGTACCCTACCCTTGCCCCTCCGTGATCCTGCGATGTTATGATTGGTTTTTTTTTTTCCAAGTTGCTAATGTCCAGTCTGTAGTGCAGTTTTCAATCCTATTACTTGTACCGTAGAGGATTTTGAATGAAATGTGTTATATCTCTTTTCTTGTGCTATGTGAATGGTGAGCGGGAAAGAGCCGGTATTGGGCTCGGCAAGGAAGCCGACAATAGGGAGCTATAAGGTCCAATAACTCACCCAAGTTGTTATAAGTCGTATAAGTTGCGTAAGTGGTTATAACCGAGGATAGCGCCATTGCGGGGTCTATAGACCCCCTAAAATTCTTACAGGCTTATCTCAACTTAAAGTTCCTTATCCCTCGTTATCTCCCAGAAAGGACTTTTGCGACACTAGTATGCGAGGGGGGGGAAGAAGGGAAGTGCGGGTCAGGTTCGGATTCGGTACGCGATCGAGCCCACCTGTCTATTGAAGCCGTGGCCGTCAGGTGGAATCAAGGTGGAATGCACGATGACAACCCGTATCGATATCACCCGCGCGAAACTCCCATCTACTCGACTCGCCCGGGGACGTCGTAGGCAAGCTCGAGGGGAACGAAGACATCCGACCCGCGAGCTTTTATCGTGGAGGGATGAAGGGGAGCCGATCGACAAGAGGCGGAAGGTTCCCCTAAATAGAGTCGGTACGCAGCGCAATGGGGCGGCGGTCTGACGAGAGACAGACGCACAGCGGCGGCGCAAGTACGGCCGAGGAAGGGGGTGCAAGCGATATGCGCGGAGCGGCCGTTGTAGCTTGTAATGCAGGCGGAAGTGTCTGAGCAGACAGAGGTAGCAGCCATGCGAATTCCACTCGCTTTGCAATCAAGAGCCAAGGCGCCGCATCATTCGGATGGAGGTCGAAAGTGTCGCCCGGGAATGGGCGCAGTGGGATGTGGTGGAGGAAGGGAGATGATCGCCAAGCGAAGACGTCGCCCGGTAGAGTATAGCGAGCAAGAGGCTGGGGGAAGAGCGGCGGCGCTACGGAAGCAAAGGGGGACGAGCGGGTCGAGGAGCGCGGATACACCAGCATAAGGTATATGTCCATGCCGATATACGACGAGGCCGGGAGGGGATGGGGATGTGGTCACGCCACAGGCTAGGGGAGAGCGGCGACGCTGCTGAGGCAAAGGAAAGCGACTGGGTCGAGGAGCGTCGATGAGGTACATGTCCCGCCGATATACGAAGAGGCGGGGGAAGGGCGACGTCGGAGTAAGGATCATCGCCGCGGGCGCCGAGAGACCGCGCAATTCGGAAGCTTGGGATGCATTCGCATCGGGTTGTGGCTGCGGATCAAAAGAAGGTTCCTCCGTTCTGATCCCGACCACCGATGTCCAAGCCCGCCGTTTGCCCTCTGAGATCCTCTGTCTGCCAAAAGTGCCACAGTAGCCTCACAGCAGCCTTACGTACCCTTCCATCCGAGCTCTGGGTGCTCTCGCGGACAACAAAGCACATATTTATTTCAAAGAGATTTATATTTGTGCAGTCCCCGGGCCCGCTCTGGCCTTGCAATGGGATCCGCATCGATGTCCCAGACCTCACAACATCGACCTTGAAGCCTCCACCGCAAATAGAACTCTGGGCAGCCTCTGTATGTCGATCGCGATGCAACGCCATCCGGACATGCTTAAGTGCATCCAGCCGGGTTTCTCTGCTTCAAGGCTTCTTTCGACATGTTTAGCACTTAGGCAATCATCCAGGGCTGTATGATACTCGATGTCTTGGTCCCTGCCCTCGGTCGCTCGCCGTCGCTGTGCCCTTGCCTTTTCGAGCGCCGCATCAGCGAGCCCACGTGCGACTGCATGACGGTCTGTCGCTGGACCGACTCTTGATCCCCTCCCCTTATCCCCCCGCTAGTCGAACACAGAATCCTTGCACATGTCTTTGCGCAAACTCGCGTACTATCTTTGATAATCAGTCTTATAATCCCTGCAAAGCTAGCACACGCAATGCTAGCGCACGCACCGCCGGATAGTCATCGACGGCTTCTGATAATTGGAGACCCGACGGGACACGGATTGAAATGCTGTTACAAAATGTGTCATCGACAGATACCTGTTGTTCCTCCCGTGCAATTCCCACAGCCCTTCGATGAACGCGCCATCCTCAGGTGCCGAGGCTGTGATTGTGCCTCAACGAGCCCACCGTTTCATCGTCCTCAGCCACTTGTGTTATTTCTTGAGCCATAAGTACCCTCGCACCTATGTGCCAGTCGATTGAACCCGGTTACCGCACAAATAACAATCCTTTTATCTTGCACTGCCTAAACGAGTGAGCAAAGGCAAATGGGCTCAAGTTATATGTTGCCTGCATTGATTTCACCAACACTTTCCCATCCACAGATCAACCAACCCTATGGTTGAAATTGTTTCGCATGGGTATGGGCGGCAGACTCTTTGACTGGCTCCAAATGCTACCACCGCATGTTGTACCATGCGAAGCACGGGGACATGCAATCGTGGGTGTTCAAAGCGCTAATCAGATTGCTGACCGGAGACCTGGTGCCACCGATTCTTTGGAACCTGTTCCTGGCTGACTTGTCAATGCTTCCGGACTTCGAAGATTTATTCCTCGTGGGTGTGCGCATATCTCTTCTAGCTCAAGCCGATGACCTATTGATTGTTTCTCTATCTGCGTGTGGCTTGAAGGAAAGGCGGATGAGAAGTAAATCGGCGTCAACTGCAGCACGGACATTCGGAACCCTCTTTCCAAGCACTATACAGCCAAAGCACGCACAGTGCATTACTGTGGACATCGGATCATGGCAGTTGAAGACATGACTGGACGACTTACCCCTAAGGAACTTGAACAACTATACATGGCGCGCGTAGACTGTCACCTAATCCACGCTTGTGAGATCTCGCTTGACAGCGAAGACGTACACGTCAAGCAGTTATGTAAAGTTCAGGTTACGTTCATCCACCGCATGCTCAACTTACATAGCCATTCCAGGATTGCGCCTCTCTTCACAGAAACAGGGATTATGCCTCTAAGAGTCCGATGCCTCCTCCTCGTTCTCAGCCACCTGTGTTATTTTTCAAACCTCAAGGACGACCACTACGCCCGTGCTATTCTGAACAGTTCAATTGAACTTGCAGAGAAGGGTAAAAAATCCTGGGCTTCGGATCTCACAAAGGCAATGACAAGATTGCCATTCCACTGCCCCGAGCTTGCTTTGACGCGTCAAACCACTCACAAGGACGTCGAAAATTACACAGAACTCGTGTGCAAGTTTATGATGGAATGGCTACAGGAGGAAATTAACTCTTCGGACAAGGTAAGTTCCGGTTGATGTGTTAAAAAAAAATCTGCTTCCTCAGATCTGGCTAGTTCTACCGCAGCGAGTTGGTCCGGATCACCCGACAATCCACTGTGACCGTGAGCTCGGCTAAAGGGATTTGAGGAGGCCCAGGGGCGATGATGTAATTAGCATGTACACATCGGGATACCCTCTGGAAACCGGCGTTCCTGAGCGGGACCGCGCCGTGTAGTACTACCTACCTACCTACCTCCCCTCAACGTGTACAGCCGGGAGGTGCGCCCGACGATGATATCTTGTCCGCCGTGATTAAACAGCTGTGCAGACCAAGTGCAGACCTTTGTGTAGACTCATCACCAGTCTGAATTTTGAGTGGTGCCGATGATCTTCGTATTCAAGACTTGTACTGCATGTATCAGTTGAATACATTTACATCCACCACCAGCGAAGCAGGCAATATCAATAAAATCTGTGTTCAATTGCTCAACTTGTTGCGCCTGAGGACGATGCCATGCCGACAGGAAAGAAGCCGATCTCGAGGATATTTGAGGTGTAATTGTCAATTTGTCGAGCGCGGAGGATCCGAGGCCGGTGGTGGGCGTGTGACGAAGACAATAGTCGAAAGAAGAAAAAAGAGAGTGGGAATAAGAGCTAAGGTGAGCTTGCGAGTCGGCCTAAGTGGTAGGCAAGACGTAGGATCACTTTTACATACGTCTGTCATACTGGTAGATTAGATTAGATCAATCTACCTAATCTTTTCCCACGTCGTAGTGTTCTTCCAGCTCATCGACTCTTGCGTCCTCAACGCTCTTCACTCGGCAAACCCACAACCGACCGGGGCGGCTGAACCCCGCACAAACACAAAGAACATATCTCCCATCTCTTCATATACCACTTGTCCGCCCGCAGCTCGGATCCAGCTATGTCTGTTAAAATTGTTAAATGGTGCAGTGTAATCCGCGCAGTTGGGAGAAGAAAGATAAAAAAAACACCTACAACTGAGCCTTTGGAGGCATATACAAATCAGATGCCATTCTGTGAAGAATATTGTCGAATCTCGAATCCCGAAGACAGGCCGCCGTTTGGAATTGTACGCTTGCATCTCCAATGATTCATGCGGATTCGTGCGCCTGAAACCTCGAGAGCTGGTGTCGCAGGGTGTCAATATAGGGTAGGTGGAGGGGGCCTAGCGTAGGCAAAGGCTGGCCCTCTTCTTATTGAGGCGGATGCGGACACACTCCACACTTGACGGTTGCGACTTTCTATCAAGAAGGCAGCGAACTTCGGAATGATAAATTACTTGTATCTGTAAGATTCTCTAGTGAATTCGGTTGAATGTGTTTCTTCACTCCCGAATGCAAATTTGACACATTATGGTTGCAAATTACGTTGTTATTAATATCTACTTTTAGAGTTTCCCACGTAAATGTAATTTTGCCCCTGAACCTAAGTAGAACCATAGGGCATCACGAATTCCATGGACCATCAATGTCGATAGGGTGACTTGGCACAGGAGTGGCCCAATCGAGGATCGGATCATACCACTGATCAGACGTCGAGGTTTCTCTTTCGCTCCCCTTCCAATGCCAGCCCCGCCTGCAGCAAGTCAAAAGCCGCTGCTTTTGCCCGGAATTGCCCCCCACCTGTTCCAGAGCCGCGCCCCCACACACCGCCAACGCAAAATGATCATAGACAAAGACTCTTCTCCACCCGTCGGTCCCAGCCCGGAGCACGCCCGCACACCTTCCAACGAATCGACCGCCGTCGCCTCGGGGGACGATGTCGACTCACGTGTGTACACTTTTGTCTTGTTATCGTGTTTCCGCCAGAAAACTAACGATTGTGTTAGGCCTCCAGGCCGTCGAAGCAAGACTTTTAGCAATTGAAGGAAAGATAGACGGCGCGGCAGCGAAGATGGGCGTGGTGGCCGCGAAGATGGGCGTGGTGGCCGCAAAGATGGGCGTGGTGGCCGCGAAGATGGACGTCGCGGTGGCTCCCAGACCCGCACTCTTGACTCTGTTTGCTGGATGGCTGATGCAAAAGATTTGGGCTTTCATTTTGTCCCTGATCCTGTGGTGAGTCTCACGTTGTCTCTCATTCCCCTCTGCAAGTCACATTCTTCATCATCTTCCTGATACCGTCATTAGAGACACTGTGAACCTTGATCTCCTGAAGATTGCACTTTTTGGTCATTGTGTAACAGTACTGTTTCTGACTCTGTGGTCTCCGTTCAGCCGGACTCGATGTCTTTTCGCTCGACACTCTATCTCATTTTTTTACATCACCGTCTTGCATTTTGCCCTCGTTACCGGTACTCTGCCCGTATTCCCTGGGCTTCCTCCTGAATTCCGTGCGGATCTCGCCGTATTTCATCCCTTGCACGAGTCCCGGCAGGACGGCTTTTCGCCGACCTCGACTCCATTTTCATTGTATGAGCTCGGCCAGAAAACTTTCGTTCTAGTAGCTTTCCAAAAGTAGTTTGCAGACTCAAAAAACCGTGTTTCCGACACTCACTGGCGCCGCAGGTTCTTAATCGCCGCTTTCGTTCTACAGGGCAGAACATTCCAGCTCTGCTTCGCTATGTTCTCCTTGGGTCTCATGTGTCTGTGACTCGCATCGTATGTTCGCTCTCCCAGTATCAGCCATTTCCTCCCCACAAGTGCTCCTTATTCACCGACGTTGCCGTGTCTTTTCCTTCGCCGTTCTGCCATCACTCTGGTCACCTTCCCCCATCTTGCCTGGATGGATGGATTCGCCTATACCTATCGAAAATAAATCCATTTCATGGATGGAGCAAAGACACGCACGCTAAATTTCCACGAACATGCAGTCGTGGGCTTTTTGATCGCGCTGCGGGTCCGTGAAGGGGAGTGCGCTTCCTATGCATCGCGGGAGGTAGGCCTTGGATTAACAGGCACATGCCCGAGACATAACACGGCAGAGGCTTGAGGTCTGAGGAGGTGCGGGCATTCTAGTCAAGGATAGGAGGAGAATGAGAAGGATTGTGAAAGGCAGCATAGCCACTCTCGGTCGGGTTCGGCCCAATCAGTGGCAAGCTATTGCCAAATGGTGACTCGAGAGTCTTCCCTTCCGCTCTCCGCCGGAGGTAAGGACCCCGCAAGAATCGTCCAGAAACCAAGGAGGATTGTACAGAATCTGTTAGGGCTAGTCGCCGTACCGTATACGGCATACGGCCGTACGATGACGGCGGTCATACGGCTGTCTGGCCGACCGTACCCGTACCGTAAACACTACCCCCGGGAGGTCATACGGTACGGTATGGCGCCGTATACGGCTGTATACGGCTATACGGCGGCACTTCAATCGGTAAAAACAGCAACAGCAGATTCTAGATTGGCACTGTTAGCCCGCTAGAAATAAAAATGTGTTGAACTTGCCGGGGATAGGCGGCATGTCCGATGCGAGACGATGAAGGGTAGGAAACTGGTGGCGACGCGCAAACCACCATTCAATTAGGATGCTTGTCAAAATCTTCGAGTGCAAGTTTGAAATATTCAGCCCGCTCGTCGACTGTCGCACGCTCTCGGCGTCAAAGGCAAGAAGTGAGTAATATACCCGCCGGTGGAAAGTTCATTGGCGGCCACCAATGGCCGCCGCTGTACCTTGGCGTATGCTGTTGGACATCGGAAGACATTGTTGGATGATGGCTCCCACAGTTCGGCAAGATAAGATACCGACTTCCGGCAATCTCCAATGGCCATCATTAGAACTTGTGCTCTCTTCATCCACCAACCTCCACCGTATTCCACTGTATTCCACCACAGGTCGCTGTGCCTGTTTCATAACTATTGATCTCTTCTGACATATCATCCCTGCCAATATCTTGGCCACAGCGCAGACAGACGGGGACCTTGTGTCGCCACACGGTAATGTCCCAGTACCTGCAGGGAAGATGGACATTAAAATGTGATCATAGATTGCTCTTTTTTTCATTGAGTTCTGAAAATCTGACAAGAGATATTACCGATCTTTGAACCAACTAGTTCAGGGCCGTTGGGGTCGCTGCGCAAGCCATATAAACCAGTCTAAAGGTCGCTTATCACCCATTTCTCCATGTCTGGCACTGAATCCACCCCGTATACGTCTCTTCCCTTTCACAAGAAGCTCAAGGCTGAGCTTCAGGCCATCACAGGTGCGATGTGCTTGAGCTTGCCAAAGCCAACAGTTGTCCTTCTTCGTAAAGAGATTCAGACTCATATGCACGCGCATCCGGAATTGGCCGACGATCCGCAGTTCCTGCCACTTTTCGCTCACCGCACTGCACCAAATGCCGCCGGCAAGAACAGCGGTGACAAGGCTAACGAAGAAGCATCTCAGGTGCCGATCACCAGTGGTGCAATCACCGGGTGTGTGTCATCCGGCTTGAAATTACATCGACATTAACACTTCACGAAATTTAGCGCAAATCGTACCCTTATACAGCGCGGAGTCAAGACTGATCCTCCGGGGCAATTTGCCAGGCTCTCTCTCAACGAAGTTCCAACAGTCGTAACACACCAAAAATGCACACTGAAATATCTTCATGGCAGAGCATTGTGATTTTTTCCTGGATAGAAACCAGTGTCCGGATTTAGGGCTTGAGCACTTAATTTGGGCTGCACAGTCTGATCTGTTCGTGTGTCTCATTGAGGATGAGAGCTCTGGTCTGGAAAGAATAGCTCACTGAGACATACCCACTTCCTTAAAAACCAACCAAATCTCAGTTATTCAGAAAATTATGTTGCAGCGGCTGGTGGGATCCAATGAACTCTATTGTATTTCGATGGAAATCATTGGCTCAAGATCTGTACCGAGGACCAATATATTCCAACAGGATCCGATGGATTCCACAGGAACTCAGTCAAGTACATTGGCAGCCAGGCTGGAGCAAGAGCCAGTGGAATGCAACAAGTTCCATTGGGGAGATATCAAGCACATTGCACTCGTTGTTCATTGACTTACAGGTCCACTGGGATGCAGTGGAGGACGTTGGGTGTCGATGCTGGTCCAATGCCGTGCGGTTTGCCACTGGAATCCAGTGGAGGTCGTGTTGGCATCCGTTGGTAGCCGATGCCGAATGATGCCGGCCAGTGCCGTTTCCACTGCCGCGTATATTACTGCAAGAAATGCGCGTTACTGATAACGCCGGACACAGCCTGCTGATTGCACAGCGAGTCGGCTATCGCCGGAGGATGCCGAGCGTGATTGCCGACAACCACCGTATACGGCCTGTACGGTACGGCTCTTTACGGTGCTGGGTCACTGGTGCCGTACCGTACATTCACCTAGGATTTGGCTATACGGTACGGCTACGGCGCACAGCCCTAGTACAGATGCGACATGCGCGACACCCGTGATCTGCGGCACACAGCATTCAGATCCGGCACGACACCCAAAATAGTGTCGCTGATGGGAATCGTGCAGATCATCCGGAATTTCAAGTGTCCGTCTCATCAAAATGAAAGGGGTTGGCCGGCAAGCGGTGGGGCACAAACAGAATTCAGAACATCAGATTTGCCTGTGAGCCTTTTATTATTTTTTGGACAATTACAATTGTTACACAGTTCATACAATTCAAAAGAGATGAAATTGATGCAAAGTTGATGTGTACAGTATACTGTACACTTGCTGAATGAAAGTGAGTGGCCCACAAGCAGAGGGTCACAAATGAAAACGACAGAGATTTTGGTCAGTTTTTCAGACACCTCAATGTTTGCTCGGTCGACGCTTGCGCACCGACAAGCTCACATTGACCACGTGAACTTCAGACTGCCGAAGTGGCCGAAAGGTTGTGTGCCGTTGTTGAATGATCCAATGATGCTACAAGTCACATGCTAATTATGCGTACTCAAAGAGCACAGTCAGAACTAAAGTTCTGTTTGTGAGTTACGTTACCCGCTGTCTTCCTCTCCATCCAGCGCAGCGACGATTTCTTCAGGAATCACTTTAGGAAGCCGCTCATACCATCCGTGATCCTTGAGCCGACGCCAACCCTTATTTTGCTGCACAGGATAACGCTGTCGCGACTCGGGCCGTAAAGTTTTAAAGCTATGCAAGATTCTTCGATACAAGCCAGCTTCCACCTCACCCACGACCTCCACGAACTCAGGACCGATTCCTCGCTCTTGTCGTTTTTTTCTCATTCAATCTAGATTCTCAATCTCAAGGACTCACGATCACTTTCCTTGCCCTTTACTCTGGATTCTCCAGAACTACGAACATGATGCTCTTCTCCTCCACTCTCACCTCCGCCACCGTGATCCTCTCGCTCGTGCTGCGCGCCACAGCCCACGCCATGCCCATTTCAGCGCTTGTGTCACCGGTTCCCCCGTCAGCGCCCGTCCACGGCCAAACCCTGCGGCAATATCGACATTGGCTCCAACCTCGATACTTAGGGCCACCGCCGTCCCCGTACGGAACGAGTGTAATGCTGAACCTCAGTCTGTCCGTCTCCCTCTCTCCCTTCCTTCCGTTCCTTCTGTTGTTTTGTATGAGATGAGAGAATAATAGAGCTAACACTCCCGACCTTGGTGACAGCACGCAGGAGGGCACGCGCACGCTCCGGGAATCTGGAGCCGAGATCAGATTGCGGCATGGAAAGAGGTCGGACTCCTCCTTTCCACTCAAATCCATGACACTCATTCGATTCTTTGCCCGTGCTAGACCACGGAAGCCGTGCACGCAAAAGGCTCATTTATATCCAGTCAGCCCGTTGCGCTTGGACGTGCTGCCAACCCTCCGCAGCTGCTGGAAGAGGATTCATCCTTGCCCTACATCTCTGCTTCGGATGGGCAGTTGACAGGGAAGGACACCGTCCCGCGGCTGCTCACCATCCCTGAGATTAAAGAATACATCGAAATATCTGCGCAGGCTGCGAAGAACGCGATTGAAACTGGTGTGTTCGTTTCATGTATTGAGTTCTTGGCCATCGCTCTGACCGCTTCAAGGTTTCGATGGTGTTGAAATTCACGGTGCGTCCCGTACAACAGTGGCTTAATCCGACTTTTCTGATTGGCTTTCCCAGGTGCAAACGGCTACCTCGTGCACCAGTTTGTGCACGATGAGTGCTACAAGCGCACAGCGGGAGCATCGAGTACCGCGCGCAATTCGTGCTTGAAGTCGTCGATGCTGTGGTCGCTGCTGTCGGCGCAGAGAAGACCGTCATCCGCTTCAGCCCGTGGAATCATTTCCAGGGTAAGGCTCAGTCCATACTCGTCTATTGCGAGTAGTTGTCTTGACTCCTTCGGTGCAGACATGGCGATGCGCGACCCCTCTTCCCACATTCACCTACGTTGTCTCCCAACTCGCCGCGCACCACCCCGGCCTCGCGTACCTGCATCTGGTCGATCCGCGCATAGTCGGGAACATGAATCGGGAGGGCCCATCGGCGCACACGAGTCGAACGACCCTCTATGCGCGCCCTGGGCGCCCCGCCCGCTCCTCAGGGCCGGCGGGTTCACTCGTAACGACGCACTCGAGGCCGCGGCAAGCGGGGACCTCATTGCGTTCGTGCGCTGGTTTACTTCGAATGTGCGTCCCTCCCCCATGGGTTGGCTGATTCTTCCCTGAGTGCTGATTTGGATGTACACAGCCCGATTTACCGACGCGCATCGAGAAGGATATTCCCTTCGCGCCGTACGACCGGTCGACGTTTTAGCTTGCGGGAAATACCATCCCGCGGGGGTTTACAGATTTTGCCGCTGCAATTGAGGGATTGATATGTGTCCTCCCTCGGTCGGTGGTCTGTACATCCAGTCGACTAATACAAGCATAATAATATTTTCACCCCCGCGTGTTGCACTTGTACTTCTTTTGCATGGATTTAGTTATCATCAGCCTTTTGACATCCGTGTATGGGCTTGGGTTCACGCATGGTCATTTTTGACACCGTCGTGCATACCTGGCAAAAAGTGCTTTTAATTCAGTTCAGTTGCAGTATCTTTGGAGCCGTGTCCACCGCCATGTGTCGATCCGTGTCATCAACTTCCGGTTCGCACACCACGCCCGGCAATTGCAGCGCGGGTTGCGGTGTCCACCTGCACCGGTGGCAGGAAGCACGTATACGTCACTGCTCCCCACGTCGTCTGCGACATTGAAACGGGTCAGCGCTCCAAACTTGGACAGAACCCCGACCCTCGTGTGCTTTCCATTTCAACATTGCGGTCAACTTTCTGCGGATACCACATTTGTTTCTGGCCCACCGAGAGTCATGCTGACTCCTGGACTTTGGTTCGTGCCGCCATGTTTTCGCTGAATATCTCGAAAGTCCTGTCTGGTGTTAAGGCCGACGTTCTATTCGCTCTCGGCAATGCTGCCATTGCGGGGCAGAATTTCAACGTGAGATCGCGTTTCAAGCTTAAGGTGATTCCCCGCGCGGTGGTAGTCGAACTCTGAGGAGTCAGACTGAACATGTACGTACTGACTCGGATGCTTCTGCCCGCCGTGGGGCGAAGCTGCGAGTATAAACTGGTCGTTGAAGGTTAAGGTATGTCTCAGACTCACTTCCAGAGCCCGTCTTCGACTCAGAACTCGGTACCACCAAAGCTTTCGAACACCATGTTTAATCCCACCGTTGCTGCATTCCTCGTGGCGCTGTCTTTCTCCTCCTTGGCCTCTGCCAGCGTCATCCAGCCTCGCGACGAAGTGGTGATGTTCAACGGCCAGAACGTCACCTTCAACTATACCGACTCCATCGTCCCTGAAGGCAGCCTGTTCGGGATGGGTCTCCTGCGCACCGGCGCGCTCGTTCCCCTGAAGGTCACATCCGAGAAGTGCGTTCAATTCACCTTCGAAATCGCTTATTTCTGACGGAGATCATCATATCCAGCTGGAGGGGCCCGGTGATTTTGAACATCGACGACATGGACGAGATTCCCGCCACATATCTCTTGCAGTGGCCGTTCTTCCAGAATGGCTCGTCCTATAGTGAGTGTCTAGGAAACTGAGATCGCGAGTGGGCTGACCTGACCACCGGTATTAGCTGCCCAGTTGTTCCAGTACAATGAGAAGACTCTCGACGTCTTGGTTCCGAATGTTCGCAACGCGACGTTCACTTGGGTTAACATTCCCGGGAGAGATGTCTAAAGTTGAAGGGAATTGTTGAAAGTGGAGGACGCTTGTTGCTATGTAGGGCTTCAATATATGTCAGCTCGCACCAGTGCCAGGTCAATTTCCCAACATTGGACTAGGTGACATGAGAGTTATTCAGCGACGTGGACCAGAGGACATGGAGATGATTGAACAGGCGCCGTGAAAATACGAAAGGACTTCCCTCGAAAATCAGTGGGCAAGTCTTCGGCCCCTCGGACACTTTCAACCATTCAAGTTTTCGTGGGATGATAATCACTGCATCCAGCACTAGCTCTATCGTACACCATTGAACTACTATTAATCTTCAAGTTAGTTCAAGAAAAAATTAAAGCACGAATGCTAATGCTAGTTATTAACCACATGCGCGCAACTTGGCGCATCGAAGACACAGCAGGACATTGGGTCGTAGTTTCGGCTTAAAAGTTGAAGCCAGTACAGGGGAAAAGGACCAACCTCTAGGGACCTTGATAAACACGGCATTCTCGGAGGTCGAATAAAGGTGCGGACGGTCAACCCGTGAAAACTGAGAGGTTGGTCAGAAAGCGACATCGAAGAAGTCGGATGAGTAGGATAGGGCGAGCGTACCTCGAGGTGTACAACCATAGTTCGCCCAGCGCAAGTTCGGCTTGTCATATTAGAGATAGATCTGTGTACAAGCAAGTAGACGGAATGAAATACTTTAGTGCAGAAATACGTACCGCGCACGCCGCGTGCATAGTGTCAAATATACAAAGAACCAAAGTGTAGTTTTCACCGAGCGTAATTTCGCGGGTTAACATGTGAGAATTGGTTTCAAGACGGACCCCCCAGTGTAACGGCGGCGTTTGCGATGGCGTTCAGACATTGGACGGCGAGTTGGACTCAGTCAGAGAATTGAGTAGGATTGGACAAACCTACTCCGGGACGTGAACATTAAGTGAACATGTAAAGCCTTAGCATAGTTGCACCAAGCCCCCAAGTATGAGATTTCCTATAACGGTGTGCGATGGACAGCTTGATCTCAGTCTCGGAACCTCTCGGCTCAGCGGAGCTTCAACCTACGCACCAACATCTTTGATCCTATCACTCAATCTCTGTCGGAGCGAGCTGGTTCATATCGGCTTCAGCGGCATGTTCAAAAAACATGAAAATGAATTTGTGGGGTGATGTACCTGTTCTTGTAGTGAAGCATTCTGTTGGATGCTTAGTTAACCCCGTATCCTAATTTTAATGGAGCATGGGGTCAGCTGTTGCCCATGCATACTCGAACTTCGAATTTGATATGACACCCAAAATAACACCATTCCAATTTAGATGTTACAAACAGGTATTTCCAGCTTCCGTTGATAGGGCATGTACCAAAACATGCATGAAAACACCAGTTTTTATTTCATTTTGAACCTATTAGTGGGAAGAAGTGAGGCATTAGATTATGAGTGTACACCCTCCCTGGAGTGGTAGGCTACACTATTGATGGCTGAAAGTCAGTGTAACAAACGAACTATGAAGGATCAAGTAGACTTGACAAGGCAGCCCTAAAGGCTGTTGCGGCCTGACTATGATATTCTATACTGAGCTATAGATGGTGGTGGTAAACCATTATCTTATGCGCTGAAGGTGAAACATCAGGGAACTACTCAGAATTATTGACTTGTCGCTTCAACGGCCTCTGAATAGTCTGATGACTATTAAAGAAAGATATATGAAGTCAGAATTGGTACAACCACATTAGGGCCGGCTGAGATGTTGCGCTGCCGGATACCAGTTAGGATATTGTGCCGCTTGATTTTGGGTGGAAGACCAACTGATTAGATTGGGATGACACCATGTTACTGAGTTAACCATCACTGTGGTTACTCAGGCAGATCTGACCATTAGAAAGATGCAAGCCTCGCATCAAGGCTGACTGATATGATTGATGAGGTTCAGCACTACAGAATAGTGCTGTGCAATATTCTGCTGGTCACTAGTCAGTATTTACTACAAGTTCCACTGAGCTTGTGAAGTGCGGGACTTGATTCAGATGATGAATAGGACTTAACTAAAACTGACTTGATCAGTCAGAAAAATGGAAACCAAGACAACTAAGCACAACTTATGGTGTGCTAGATAAATACATATAGACTAGCCCTGGTAGCAGGTCATAATACCCATGGTTGAGAATGCCTTCTACACCACTGGCCATTCACTCTTGACCCTTTACTGTTCCTCACCCTTTACTGTTCCTATTCATTCTGTCTATCTCCTTTACTTCTCTCTAAAATGTATTAAAGCTAGCTGTGTACTTGTGTACTCTGTATTAGCCAGTAAACTATCCCCCCAGATATACGGGCAATATAGTAGACTCTAGATTTGTTTGAAAAGATATCAGAGATTTGAAGACACACAGATAAAGATTGTAAGACACGGGACATTGACAGGACAATACCATTGCCCAGATATAAGTGTTATGCATTCAGCCTTGGTGAAGAGACCCACTAGACTTAGGTCTCATGCAATTCAATTGTGAAGAGCCAGTTTAGAACGTAAACTCACACCTCAAACTAGAGTGGCTGCCAGCAGTGTAAGTGTGAGCACACTAGCCCTGCCCTCACCATCTGTGTAACTGCACCTGCTTGTTGATTGCTGCCATTCTCGGAAGAGAGTTACAAGTCAAGTGTCCGTCCGCCAAAAGTCTGCCTACCTATTCTGCTTCTTGGCTAGCTGCCAGTTAGTGCTAAGGTCTGACACTCACAAGGAAACTGAATAATTTGAACGGTTGAAAGCTACTTGAGTCTTGATATTCTGCCGGTGTGAAGTCCCTGCTACCCCTGCATAACCGTGCTCAGACCACATAGTTTGCTATTGAAACAAAGCTTTATTCCTCCATTGCACACCCTCTTGACGGGTGATACGTACCCTACCTCCCCGAACACACACATGAGCATTAGGATTGGATTAGTGTTTTGTTTTGATTTTGGTTGGATTGTGATTAGTGACTAGCTTGCTTCACTCTCTAGTTGATTTCATTAGATTACACAGTCACACCCTAGTGCACCGTTTCACCGTTATGTCCAACTCTTCACAAAATCTGGGAGTTGGGATTGCTATGGTTTGTGCTGCCATCAATGCTGCCATCAATGCCTGGCAAATCTCGGTGCAGTCACTGCCATCACATCCTATCAATCAGCGTGCTCCTCCTCACCTTCCTCTTGCCACCGCCCTGAACAACAACTTGCTGCCATAATGGTGTCTATGACTGCGCCTGGGCACTCTCCTCAGCTCTGCAACTATCACCGGGATCACACAACCTGCATTCAAATCAGACGCGCACAGCTAAACTTGCCAGCCCTGCCCACCATGCTTGCTCTGCACACATGCCGCCACACTGCATGCACACAACCCTACAGGCACAGCTGCAAGACACTCACCCGTCGCTGGCCGGCGACCAAACTAGTGCATCGGTATCATGGCTTGCTGTCTCAGGCTCTCAGGTTCACATCCCCAAGTTTGGTTAAAATTGATCTTACTTTGTTATTTGTGATTAGCCAACTGGGTACACGTGGGTAATCTATACAATATATGCAGTTGCCACACGTACAGGTGTTTCAGTTGAACAGGAGAGTGGCGGCCAGCGTGACGGCCAAGTAGCGGGCGATCATGCCGTTGATGGTACTTTGATGGCCTTCGTTTGGTGGGATCAATGCTGCCGATCATGCTGCCTTTGCCATCAATCCCAATTCCCAGATGCCATCCAACTCTTGTGATGGGTACCCTGCCAGCGTCCAGAAGCGCATCAAAATATTGGCCGTGTACCCCCTACGCCTTACAAATCTTACCAAGTCCTGACTCAGCTCACTACTCAACTCCTTGTATTTTTGGCCTTTCGCTCGAATACCCCTGTATTAAGTGGACGCTGGATTCGAGGGACCCATAAGCCCACAACATCTTACTTTCACTCGTAAGTAAAACATTGTCCACCACAGAAGTCAAATCCGTTGTGGTAGATTCCGGAATCTCGGTATTCTACCGGACCACTTATTCAGCCTTTCCGACCAGTGACTAAACGGCTTGGTAACACCAGGTATAGCAAGATTGTTATATAAAGAGCACAGAATTGATGGAATCATCGAAAATTTGCGATCATGCACTTTCTAAGCCTCCTTGCTTGTCTCCTCGTCGTCACTCCTTTCACAATCGCGAGTGATGCACAGAAAGACTTCAACTTGAAGCCCTTCAAGATTGACCTGACAGGGAAAATTCCCCGCCTAAGGTCCCTCGTGAATAATACCCGCCTTCCGGACAAAGCGCTGGACCCCAATGCTGGCCAAGAAAAGGGAATCGAATTGGACTTCCTCCATGAATTACAGAGCGATTAGTTGATGAATTTTGACTGGAAGATGCAGCAAGCGGAATTGAAAAAGTGAGTCGTTGAGCTTTTGAATCATCTTATCTGACGCAGATAATTAGTTTTTCGCACTTTGTTGTGCTCATCAAAGGTCAAAGTGTGCATTTTGTGCATCAAAAATCCGAGGATCCAAATGCTATTCCGCTGATCTTCCTGCACGGATGGCCAGTGTCATGAATCACCCTGACTCAGCATCGCAGATATCCTTTTTCGGGTTCTACCACATTCCTTTTTGGGAATAACCTGTCCTTGACCGGGTTATTCCCTGGCCCACAACACTCACTCGACCCTCAGGGACATGCACATCTCTTGGACCTTTATTCGGAATCCATGCAGACATGGATTCCTCACCACTTTACCACCCGGGTTCTTATCACAGTAACCCAGGACTCTATACGACAATGCCATGATGCCATACACATGCAACCCGGGTTCTATGCGCTAGCAACCCGGACCCCTTTGTGCCGATGACCATATCCAATGGGTCATGACTACACTCCTTTATGTTGGTGGATATTCACTCCTGATATCCCTGCTGAGACAACTACACTCCTGAATGGCAACAGGTGTCCCCTGGGTGCCACCTGTTGACTCCTTTATGCTCATGACTCCTTGGTGACCCCTAGATGCTGTGGTGATAACACATAGGGATTAGGAGCATCAACATTAATGTTCCTTAATGTTGGATACAGTAACCGATCGCGATCGTATTTAATTTATGTAGAAGGTATATAAACCCGGTAGAATCTCCCCTGTACAGTAGATTCTACCTTGTCTATACTCAGGCCTTACTTTGGCTGGATTGCTTGGACTTGAGCCTGGAGTACTCTTGTTCTCATCTCGTTGTTCTGGTCTTGCCTTCACTCCCCTTTCGCTCGGCAACACCAGAACTCCTACTCTCTGTCTCTTGCCTTGAGATATCAGCCTAGCAGTGTTGGATCTGGCCCGTTAGGTAGCGGAGACGCTTATCTACCAAGGGGAAGAGATCATCACACTAGTTCCCTGGCAGGGTTGTACAGAGACTGGTTCGCCTGAGTTCCCCTCAGGCACCCCTGTTTGGAGTACCCCTGAGTCGGGTTCCTCCTCTCGGGTTCTTGGGACACAACCCCAACCTCTTATCCAAAACCCGAAGCCCCTATTTGAGACACCCGGAGCGGGTTCCTCTCATTAGGGTCTGGTGCATAGTTGCAGTACTCTCACTGCAATATCTTCGGGTTCTTCAGCCTGGGTTGCTCACCACCTATGGATGCTGGCCTGGTTGGCCACATCCGTCCCTTGGATCCTCGACGCACGGTCATGCGCTATTCGAGTGGTGATGGATTCTCTCTCAACACCTAGGGATGGCTGCTGTTGTGCCTGGCGTGGACGTGGTCCAGCTGACCTAAGGGCCGTTGCTGACAGCCAGGTAATTTGGTGCTCCTTGAAGTTCAACTTGGCAGTAAAATATTTTCACAGGCTCCTTCTATGAATTCCTCCCGGTTATCAATCCGTTGACGGAGTCGTCGACGAGTGCCAGCGGCAAAACCGTGTCATACAACGTCGTGGTCCCGTCTCTCCCGGGCTTTGTCTTTTCCTCCGCGCCGCCTGCCAACTGGACCGTGGATGATACCACCAGAATATTTAACATGCTCATGACCGACGTTCTTGGCTACTCGACCTATGCAGTCCACGGTAGCGATTGGGTATGTGCCTTTTTGAGCGACTGCCGGTGCATATGCACTTGCTTTACGTTCCTTAGGGCTCTGTGATGGCGTACTCTCTTTATAGTTCTTTCAACACGACTGTGCGTGCAGCACACTTTGTGTTCCTCCCATTCCCCCCTCCTTCTGCTGAAGACATTGCGGCGAAAAATATTACTCTTTATGATATTCAGAAGGTGACTGAGCACCGGGTTATCGAGTTCAATGCCATCGGCAACGGCTATTTCATCGAACAAAGTACCAAGGTACGCCAAGATGTCTCGTCTTTGAGCGCATTCAAGTTCGAACCGTCTTCATTTTCGCAGCCAAACGATATCGGTCTGGCTTTGTATGACAATCCCGTGGGTCAACTTGCGTGGATAGCGGGGAAGATCAAACTTTGTGTGTATCCTATCTATATTTCTCTCAGTACCATTATTGAGTGTCTTCCTCCACAGGGTCTGACCCACGTGCAGGAACCTCACCGTCCGTGTTGGACAACACTGTCATCCTGACTTCAGTCTCTCTCTATTACCTCACCGACCCATCTCTATCCTCTGTTTGGATCTACGCTCAGAATGCGAACGCGTTCGAGACCGCATACGCCAAGGCCCCGACAGACGCGCCGCTGCTGTTCAGCCAGTACGAGTACAGTGTCCTGTCGCCGGAAGAGTATGTCGCCGAGGTCGGGAATCTAGTGTCCTATAACGGTAGTCTCTTATAAACAGACACTATAACATATTCAACTGGTACCTCGTTTGTTATACTATAGCGGTGCGTTCGATGCGGCTTCGAGGCGTCCTGAAATCTTATCGTGAGCGGATAGTTCACGACTTTGGCGGGCATTTCCCCGGGCTCGACAATCCACCGGCACTGATTGACGATCTTCGCGACATCGGGCTGTACTTCCAAGCATGACCAGCGAAATACCACATGAGACTCGAATTCGAGTAAAGTAGTCGTGTACCAACCGATACTCCCCTGATTCGACACCAACTGAATAATGATGTTGAACATAATATTTAGTCCGTCACACATGCTTAACTCAGGGTCTACAATTGTTCTAGCACGGGCCGAGGGAAGACAGAGGTGATACAACGCTCTCCAAACACTGACTGTCCGTGCATCTTACACCGCCGTGTGAGGAATCACGACTTTCCGTCCGGTGATCCCAGCCGCCCGAAGCTCGTCAATGACTTTGTTGACATTCTCCAATGGCTCTGAATGGATTTCCGCGCGAATAGTTCCCTGTTGAGATTGTAAGGCCAATGATTCCACGATTCAACTCGTGCTGAACACCACGCTCTTGAGCAAAGAGATCCATTGCTGTGACGAGATCACTTCGATCTCCGAATGTGCTCCCGAGAACTAGGAGGAAAGAGGTGAGAGGCAGCCACAAACCGATGTAAGTTTTGAAGGACCTGTACTTACTTTGTACCCAGATGTAATGATGTCGAGGGTTGTGAACACAAGGTTTTCGGAGCTTGCACCAATCTAGAACCATTCATCGGATCAACCCGATACCGAGACCAACCAAGCGCACCATAACGCATTTAGGCCTGCTGGGAAAGATGACATCGTTTTTCCTCAGTGCAGCCATCGCGAGATTGAATGCTTGAGACCGCATTAATTGGCGTATACTATCGATAGCAAGTCTGCCTTACTCTGGTTATTGGCCACAAAATCGATGGTGGTGTCGACTTTGAAGTCCGGTGCGGCCGTCTTGTTCGTGAGTTCAATGAGGTCAAAAGCCTCCACGGCACCAAGATCCAAAGCAAGTTTCCGCGCGGCGGGCTTGAAATCGCAGGCGTACACTACAGGGCCGTTAGGCTCACATCGGGAAGGAAGGAGCTGATCGCACCAGTGGCACCGAAATGCTTAGCGTACTGAACAGCGAGATGGCCGAGGCCCCCGATCCCGAAAATCAATACCTTGTCGCCTGGCTTGACCTGGAGTACATTATTAGCCATGTTTGATGATCCTGAGGATAAAATGTACACACCTGCGCTACTTTCTGAACGGCATGGAAGGCTGTCACGCCAGCATCGCTCGCAATCGCCGCCACTTCGGGGGACACGCCATCGGGCTACAGACCACGGGAACAAGGGCATCGGCAGTTGCAATAATGTACTCAGCGTAGGCACCATCCCTGCCGATTCCAAGAGAGTCGAGAAGGACCGGACCGCCGTTCAGTCCATGGGCGCAACTGGTGAGAGAAAGGATAGAGTAAAGTTTGCCCATTTGCACGGCCTGACTATCGACTTTCGGCCCCAGTCTTCCGAGAGTGAGTACACATTGGAGAGACAATATCGGAGCTCACTTGACCGGAATCCCAGAGCTTTCATGGCCAAGGACTAGCCTTGTCGTATTCGAGTTGACACCACTCAGAGACTTAGCCGAGTGGCTTGGCCGAATGGCTTGCGCCGCTTAGCGGAGTTTGAATTGGCTGTGGCGGGCGGGCGTGGCGTGGCTTGTGGCGTGGCGTGGCTTGTGCTAAATTACACTAGACATTTTCACTGTAAGTGTTTTGCCGATTTCTCTACATTCGTTGCCCGCCACCACGTCGCTTCTTGATCAATGTGCTAAAAACCTTCCCATCAACCTCGGCCGCCAACATTGATGGTGCCGGCCGATGTTCAAAATTTGACCTCGACATACTTGTTTTAAATATCAGTGGTTTCGTTGTCAAGGCCAGAGCTTGCAATTTGTCAGAGGATCTGATCTATGGTATAGAGGAGCATATTCTCACTACAGCAGCAAGGGCACACATGAAGAGGTTGAACAGATCACCTAGCAGTACGGTTGCGAAGGTGTATCGTCCAAGGCTCCCCTTCCCCTCCCCCATCCGTCACTCCAACTTCTTTGGTCTCCTTGGAACTCTTTGCTGGCTTGACTAGTTTCTTCTCCTGCTCGATGTCCCTGTCTCCATTGCGCCTTCGCTTTACTTCACGATCCGTCTCTTCAAGTTTGATTTTTTTTTTTTTCCCGTTTTGCTGGAGGTCTTTGGTCTCTTGGCTGGTTTTCTCTTCTCCTCAATGTCCCCGTCCCTTTTGAGCATCAATTGGACGGGTATTGCGGCTGTTGGAACGAAGATCGATGGATTGTCCCGGCGAAAGGTTGGACAGATCATGGTGTCGTACCTGAGCGGAGTTTGAACTCACTGGGGCGGGCGGGCGTGGCGCGGTATGCGGCGTGGCTTGGCTTGTGTGCTCGCTTACACTATATTTCATCACTGTAAGTATTTTTCCTGCTTTCCCCACATTGGTTGTCCGCCGCTGCCATCGCTTTTGATAAACATACTATGGGCTTTCCATCAATCCTGCCGATGACATCGATCCTGCCGGCCGATGTTGAACACGAGTCCTACGGTTCAAGTTGGATCCCCCATTAAATTCCATACTCTACCCAATAGTAGAGATTTGATGTCACAGCCGGATCCTATCTCGGAAAAGGTTGTCCACTCTCTCGAAGATGTTGTTGAAACCTGGAATACAAACTAACCCGACACATGGCAAGCTGTGAAATAGCTTGAACCGACAGTAACCTGCTCAACACCATCAACGCCAAGCGGGACACCTACATCAAGATTTTCTATCATCTAGAATACCTGCAGATGTGTTCCTGAGTCTCGACTGTCAATTTTCCACCGCCGTTGTCGTCGCAAGCCACATCCCCGCCCAGTTTGATGGCATCAGGCGGAATGGCTTGTGATGGCTTAAGACATGTTCAACCGTGCTTAAAACAAGGCAGAATCTATTGAAACCTCTTACGACATGATCAGGACGAGTTGATTAGACAATCAAGAGAGTTTTATTGCCTCCTAGTTGCATAATGTCTTGACTTTTGGTCACAAGCCATGTCCCGCCCACTTTGATGCCATCAGGCAGAATGGCTTGCGCACGCCATTTGGCAGATGGCGGGCCTAAGGTCAGAATCGAACAGAACGAGGCATCTCAGCTGTCTATATGTCACAACCACTGCTCAGAAGATGTATAAACCTCGATATAAGATAAAATTGTTCACACCGGTCACAAGTCATTCGGCCGGCGAATTGGCTTGTGATGGCATATAACATGTCTAACAGCTGCAATGTGGCCAAAATCAAGATGTTGATGGTCACAGAGTGATAGCGGAGAACAAAATTACCTCTCACAGATGTTATTCTGACCTCAACCCGGCTAGAATTAAATATTATCAGGTGCAAGTCACGTCCCCGCCCATTTTGATCGCATCAGGCAGAATGGCTTGCGCAAGCCTAACGACCAAAAACATGGTTCTGGTGATCCCTACACCTAAAAATTGCCCTGTTCCATTAGAATATATTCCTTTCAGCTTTTTACATCAAGGCCTATGTCTTATTTACTGACTTTTCCGACTCTGTTCTAGAATTCAGTATAACAGAAGTCGACCGGTGGCCATCGAGCAAGAGGGGAATGCTTTCAGACTCGTTTACGGTCTCCGGGAGTATACTAAGACCTGGTTCTGTGGACGAAAGCCGCCAAATCCGGGTGTCATGTTCAAACAATCAAGCTGTCGAGCAGTCAGGGGAGTTCACATCTTGTTTCATGAGTATCTCTGTTCAGTGGACACTTCATCGTGTCATTTCTGTGTCGGGTGAACGCTAAAACATATGATCTATCACTTGGAACTCGCAAGCCCACTGGCTTGCGTGCGGATCATCAATCAATCCTCTGATCGGCTGCGACAGTGGCGGCTAGTGCCGATATGGTTGAAAAACACAAGAATCGGTGGCCTAGGAGGCTGTAGGAGACATTTTCCAGTGTATCTACCACAAATAATAAGATGCCCGGTGCCCATATGATGTGTGGGACACGCAAGCCACTTTCGTTTTTTGGCTGTTGGCAAGCCGGCCAAGTGGCTTGCCAAGCCAACAAAATGGCTTGCAAGCCATTTGGCCGGGCGTGGGCGGGTGATGCCAGCCAAATCCACGCCCCCGCCCGAAACAAGCCACTTGGCGCAGGCACAAGCCATTTGGCCAAGCCAAAAACGTCACTCTCACACCACTCAAAAGCTCGATATCACTGTGGCAGACTGAAACTGAAATCAACGGAGAGCAAGATGCGGCCAAGTTACAGACCTCCGGCAGCGGCGACTTTGAGCAAAATCTCGTTATCCTGCAGTTCGCGAATGGGATAATTCTTGTCGAGCACAAGCGCTGGATTGCCAGGCTCGTATAATGCTGCAAGCATGGTGGTCGGTACAGTCGACGCCATCTAAAGAAGGTTGGAGAATCTGGAAGACGGTGAGCGCAAGTAAAGGAAGTAAGGAAGGTGGAGAGTATCGAGAAGATTTATACCTTGGACGGACATCGCGCTGGGGTCTTCGGTCTTCCCCACAGGAGTGAGTAAGCGCGGACGGAACAGACGCCCGCGCAGTCGACAGCTAGCAGCGAATATGGCAGAATCTCCGGAGGATATGGTAGAATCGCGCGCAGCAGCGCCCGGGTTTCCGCACGGGTACCGGGTCCACGCGCGGGTTTGGACCCGCGGGTCCCCCGGGTAACAGACATAACATCTACGTGCGCTACTTCCCGCTTTTTTTTTCAGTTGGATACCGCGGGTTGACCCGACGGGTTTGAGGTACCACGGGTAATGCGGCACCCGCGGGTGACCCGTACGGGCTTGAGGCCCGCGGGTTGGTCGGTACGGTATTGACGGGTCCAGGTACGGGTTGACCTGCTGGTACCCGCGAGTGGACCCGTGCGGAACCCTAAACAGCGCCCGCAGGAAGTCACTATAACACCGATCAGCTTCGGACATGAAGCGAGAGATGGATTGGCACGGAGGAATGCCATTCACCCTCAACATTGCCCTGGTAATTAGAACGGAGTGACCGGTCTGAAATTTGTTTGAATTAAAAAGTGCACACATTAGCCATAAACGTGATCAGTTAGAACCATGAATCACCGAGCTGGCCGGTCTAAAATTCGTTTGAGATCCGGAATGCGCTGACCATTTCACCGTCGCTCAAACGATCAAAATCAAATCAAAATGAAGCACATCCCCGTATAAACTGATGGCACGAGGAACTCCACAGACGGAGGGACTGCGGATATCGAGTTAGGCTTGATATTCTTTGATATTCTTCGGCTCGGGGGCTGTCCCTTTAGAAGAGGCTTGGGCAGGTCGGGCTTGCATGTGGGCCGGAAGAAAAAAGTGTTGCGATCAATGATGGGGAATCAAACAAACACAAGACATGCCTGGGTTCGATGATACCGTGCGTGTCGGTGCGTGTCGAGCCCGCAGTGGTGGTTTTTCTGAGAAGTCTGGTGCAGGTAGGCCTATAATATCTGTTCAGATTTACGGTGCATGTGGTGCAAAATTTAGTTTAAATTGGACACTGGTACGCAGGCCAACGCAGCTGTCTTCAAGTTACCAGGTACGGACACAACAATATCCCGATTTTATGCAAAGATCTTGTCTCACGCCCTTGGCAGCTCTGGCTAAGTTTTGTACTCTGATCCATTTTCCTCAAGTCCTACCACCTCTTCCAAACTCCTCGACACAATGAATAGTCTGCTGATCACGCCTCGAAATACAGCCCGATGTCGTGAAGATCGTCGATCAGTGCCGGGGGATTATCGAGCCCGGCGAAGTGCCCTTCAAAATCATGAGCTATCCGGTCACGATAAGATTTCGAAACATCTCAAAGCTGCATTGAACACACCTTTGTAGGACACCAGATTCCCGACCTTTGTGACATATTCTTCCAGCCAAGGGGTACTCAGCCTTGAATTTTCCTACACAGGGTCGGAAAACTGAATTAAGGTCTATCTTGAGCACACCCTCCCTGTTACGTATGCTTACTAAGCTCCAAATCAGGTAACTCCGCTTTGATCGGCAGTGCTACCTCGCTCGTCAATCGCTCGTTTTGCACTCGTTCCTCTCCGATCTCACCTCGCTCCCCCCAACACAGTCACCACACCAGCACACATTATTCTCAATCAATCCAATTCTACATTCAATTTCTATGGCCCTTTTTCCTTCCCCTACCTGTGTTGTCGCGGCAGTCCTCATCACAGAATTACTCAGAGTCGGCAGGACACTCGGTCTTATGTATTCCAACAAGAATTTAATCAGGTCTACCGGAAGTTTTTGGAAAAATGGAGTTCCTGACCCGAGACCCGCACCCTGGACCCATAACATGGTATCATCGGCAGATTACTCTCCATCGAGCACTCCGGATCGGCGCAAGTAGGCATGCTTACCTCCTCTTCATCCGAGTCAACCCTTAATTTCCTAGCAGGCTTCCGGGCACATTTCGATCGGTTCGACGACTCGCTGCTAGACATGCCGCAGGAACAACGGGAACGTCGAAAGAAGCAAGAAAGAAGTGATGATGAAAGCGGTGTAAAAAAGTGCTTCTGCTTGGTGTTATTGTGGATCACAAAAAGTGAGCATAGCTTATCGTACCGGCGGCCTCCAGGCAAGACTTGTGATTTTTTTTTTGGCAATTTTTTAAAAAGTGTTTAAACACGTTTCTGGACCATCCTGACCAGTTGTCCGAAAAGTGAAATAAGGTGTCCCGGCGACCCCCCCTCCCTCTAAGGCTGTGCCTCGGCATTCTCCGGTGGATACCCCTTGCTTCCAGCCACAAACCGACATGGTACTCGTACTGACTGAAAAGCAACAGCGTGTTCGTCAGGGCCTGGGTGTATACGGTCTTGAATGTGTTCATATTCTGCACATAGATCCAAACAGAGGATAAAAATGAATCGGTGAGGTGATAAAGGGAGACTGAGGTTAGGATTGCGGTGTTATCCAACACAGACGGTGGTGTTCCCGTGCATAGGTCGGACCCTGTTGGAAGGACACTTACTTGGTGACAATATTGAGGGAATATAGCCATTACTGGACAATTTCGTTCAAATCGACAGGGGGTGACGCGTGACCCATTTGACCTATTCGACATTTCGGCAGCTGCCGAATTTTTGCGTAACACCTCGGAAATTTCGGCATTTGAACCGAAATTTGTCTTTTTTGCCATTTTTATTTTTATTTTTATTAGGCAATTTGGGGCCTGTGTGACCACTTGGATGACGCGTGACTGCCAATTTGAACGAAATAGTACAGTACACAAAGTTTGATGTTCGCCCCTATCCACGCAAGTTGACCCACAAGGTTGTCATACAAAGCCAACCCGATATTGTTGGGCTGCAAAAATACAGAGCATTCAAATTTGAATCTGCTCAAGGCGGGACATCTCGGTGTACCTTGGTACTCTGTTCGATCAAATAACCATTGCCAACGGTGTTAAACTCGATAACCCGCTGCTCAGTCACCTTCTGGTTGTCAGAGAGTGATATTCTTTGCCACAATTTCCTCCGCAGATGGAGACAGAAATGGGAGAAAAACAAAGTGTGCTGCCTGCACAGTGGTGTTGAATGAGCTATAAAGGGAGTACACAACAGCCAAACCCTATGAAATGTCAGCGAATGAAACTATATAGGAAAGTACACACCCAATTGGTACCATGCACCACATAGGTCGAATGTACATCATGCAAATTAATCTTCTACACAAATTGCTATGAACTTCTCAGCTACCCAAATGGGGTTCCAAGATTAATCTTAGACTTAGAAGATTAAATCTGATAAAACTGAATCATAAAAAGTGGCCACAACCAGATTTGAACAAGGAACATTATGATAACACTTACAGAAAAGCATAGGGTATAACCACTACACCAAGCAAGATATACTAAGGCACCTTTACATTTTGTACATATCAAGCACCCTGGAAGGGAAAAAGGGAAAAATCTCTAAGTCTGTTTCATGTTGTGTATGTTGTAGAGTATGTGTGATTGCACTACTGTACTATTTTGACCAAGGTTTCAGGTGACACATGATGCAGCCCACCAAACTGAACCACCGGTCACAGTGCCATTGAGATTTTATGTCTCAAAGAGAACACCCTAGTCCGTCTTTCTCTTAGTGGAGCTCAAGTCGACACATGATCACCTAGCAAGCGATCCAACACACTACGACAGAGCTTCCGTCTTGTCGGGGTGAAGGCAAAGTCATTAGTGCAACTGAAGTTGGGTCTCAAAGAGAACACCCTTATTTTATATGTGGAGGTCTGCTAGAACCAACAACACAAAATCCTCAACTTAATCACTCAATGTTCCAGAGTCCACAGTTTCTAATTCCAATAAAAACTACTATCAGTGAAGTGCATTACAAACTTCACTAGCAACCCGAGACCACCTCCACTAAAACTGGAGTGTAATCTCTATCAGAGGCCACCTGCACCAGCTTCATACTCGACCAGGGAGTGCTAATCTGAGGTGCTAGTTGCTCCTGTGCTCCCTTTTATACTATTAGGTTCCAAATACATGTGAGAAGTGAGCTGAATAATATAATAAGCAGTATGAGGTGATTCAAGATGAACAGCCAATGAGACGACTGCCATTTTGTTTTAGAGCCTTCCTTTGAGGTGCTAGGTCAGCTCGCTGACGAGCTAGCAGCCTATTCGTGGGTATATTACAGATCCTGGGCACATCATCTATAGCCAAGGATCACACCTAGTCACCCGAGTTTACAGCCAGTGTTCTAGGTCATCTCTCTGTGTCAGAGTGTCAATCCATCGCATCTAGACGACCCAGTGTTACAGCCGGTGTTCTGGGTCATCTCTGTGTGTCAGAGTGTTGATCCATTGCATCCAGACAACCCAGTGTTGCAACCAACATCATAGGTCATCTCTGTTTGTCAAAGCGTCGATCCATTGCATCTAGACCACCTGGGGTTGCAACCAAGGTCCTATGGTCAGCTCTGTTTGTCAGAGTGTTGATCTATCTGCCTGTAGATGACCCAGTGTTACAACTGGTTGCCTAGGTCAGCTCTATGTGTCAGTGTGTCGATCTATCTGCCTGTAGACAACCCAGTGTTACAACTGGTTGCATAGGTCAGCTCTATGTGTCAAAGTGTTGATGATTGCCTGTAGCTCTGCACCAATAGCCTTCCTGCTATTCCACTCGAGCTAGCTGCCTGTATTAGGCCCTAGCTGTCATTTCACATCTCTCATGTGTCCATAGCATCATATCTTTACAGTCCTAGCTGGTCCTAGCCAGATCTCTCTGCCTGGCACTGCCTTTGGCCCTTATCTAGAGATTAGATAGTACAGCCTAGACCTGTGCTGAGTGAACTAGCTCAAAACACTGTCTCCTAGCTATACATCCATCATTGATTCCAGTCCACTAGACTATCACTAGCTCCCTGGCATATCATATCTCCTAGATCACGTCTCAATGAATGTTTAGGCATTGGTTTGATCCCTGGTGGTTTTTACATTCAGTTAGCAGCTAGTGTGTCACACTAGTGTAGCCTTGCGCTACAGTCAGCAGTTAGGGCTTGCTCTGACTCTCCTTTATATCACCTAACAAGTGGTCTGTGTACTAGCTAGGATGCTAGTAACAACAGAAGTGCTAGTTACTTCCTGTTGTATAAATACTGGTCATAGGAAATCGCAAAATTAGCACTAGATGCCACACATTTATGTTATGCCGTTTCAACATTTCTGAAGCTCACTTGTGCTGTAAAAATGTACCCCGTACGTCCTGAGTGCCTCGGCAAATCTAACGATGCGATACCGTAAGTTGATATTGGCGGAGGTGAGGGCTTTACAGATTATTACGTAGCTGTAGCGCATAGATCTGGGCAATTGATGGCCAGCTGATTTGCGGCTGACAACAAAATATAGCGCCCCAGAACCGTATCACACAATCTCCGAAGCAACTGCGAGGAATAGCAAAGAATTTACAAATTTCTAGCTAGGTAAGCAAATCTCAGTCAACCTTGGGTCCACTGAGCTGAGTCAAGGTGCCTCGAATGCAGCATGCACTGAGGAAGGGCCTGAATGTAGTGATAACACAAGTTGAACTTGTGCTCTTCCTCGCCCTCGTTGATTGCTGCCTCGTCGTCATCCACATCACGCTTCATGGGCATGGAATGCACCCAGTGGGCCCTCTTGCATGTAGGAGCGCTGGTGCTCGTGCTCTCAGCGGCGGTTGTATTAATGGACAGAGTGGAGGAAGGGTCTGAGGGATCTGAGCCGGGCTCTTAAGGATTGGAAGAATCCTTGGAGGTGGGATTGGAAGGGTCAGTGGTCAAGGTAGAATTGTCAGTAGACGAGGAAGAAGAATGGTCATCGGGAGACAGGGTAGGTTTTGAGACATCGGAAGACTGGGCAATGTCGGTAGAAGAGGGCTGAGATGGATCGGCAGTCGAGGCAAGGTCAAAAGAAGAGTCGGAGGTTGAGGAAAGGTCAAAAGAAGTCTATGACGACGAGTTGCTGATGAACCCGGAAATCAGTGGGCCAGGAAATTTGTAAGGGCCCGCCATGTCGTAAACCTGCATTGTGCGACATCAGTATTCTCAAAACTCCAAATGAGAAGCTGAAACACACATTAATTGCAATCCCACCCTCCGTCGCATTATATGCACTGGGGAAGTTGACCAGCTTGTCATTCTACGGCACACCATTGCCATTGCTTCTGACAACGAGGCTTCTGACAATGAGCTGAATGCAGTCGGGGTAGAACTCGGCTTCACCCATTGCCTGCGTGGTGTGCAGCGCAATGATCTCGTGTCGTAGAAGATAATTTCCCCCCTTGAGATTGCAGGAAAGGGTGACATTTGCGGGATAGCCATTCATCAGCTTCTACTGCATCCATGTCTGTGTACTACCTTCCAGACCCTGCTGGTCGATCTTGAACCACCGCTTTCCACTGCCATCATGATGTGCGCAGTCCCCCCCACAATCCGCCATGTAGCTCGTGACCGGGCCTCTATTGTGGATCCATCTTTCTCCGTTGTAGCCTCCCCAAAATATCGACAACCTGTCGCCAGTGGGCGCAGCCATGGAATCTGTGACAGTTGTACTACCGGTGCCACATCTGAGGTTGTAATTAGTAGAGTTCAGACTTTTGGCGGGATAAGTGGGGCTGACTTGTCGGGATAACACTGCCAGGAGCAGGCGTTAGCGCTGACTCAGAGGGCTATTGCCTTGATAGAATTTGCCAGGGTTGCCTATCCTGACCTTCCAGATCCAGCCATGGCTGACAGTGGTAGCAATGAGGGAGGAGAAGGGGAAGGTGGGGGCTGCGGCTCTCATGGTAAATGAGATGAGGGTAAGGATAGGAAATATGTTCTTTGTGTCCTATTTATACGAAGGTGGTTTGCACAGCATCGATGCCTTGGCCACACGCCATACTTCCTGCATATATTCTTATTGTTTTCTTTCGTGTTTCGTTAAACACCATTCTACTCTCTGATACACCCAACTCGGTTGGTAAACGGAACTCACCAGGCGTCACTGTGGCTGTCTGCGGGACCTGACCTGGTTCCATGAATGTTACCGCTAAGTTTATGCCACACAAATGAAATAAAATGGTTGGGTGCCCAAGTCGAGCGTTGTTCATGCCCACAGCACTGAAGTGACGGTAAAAGACTCTGACTGTGGCAGCTAATCTCAGCAAATACTCCCCAGATTTAGTTGCGAGCCGCTTCGAGCCGTCTCTCATTTCAGCGAAATACCGTGATCTTATCACTCAATATTGGGCGGGAATCAACCGGATCAGGCTGACCACCACAGCATACTGCAGGTGCTAGGTGCCGGTCCTCAGGATCCATTGCAATACTTGCCTCCCGAAATGTAAACTCAGGTCTGACAGTTTAGCAGAGATGCATTGATGTAGATTATATATGAACGCTGAAACATCCTTCTTCACTGCATTCAGGCCCTTCCTCGGCTCATGCTGCATCCGAGGCGCCTCGGCTCAGCTCGGTGGACCCAAGGTCGGCAGAGTCTGCCGAGCTGTGCCTACCTAGTTAGAAATTCGGAAATTCTTCGCAATACCTCACAGTTGCTTCGAAAATTGTATGATATGATTCTGGAACACTGTACTTTGTTGTCGGCCACAAATCGGCTCTTGCAGCGGCAAACAATTGCCGAGATCTAGGCGCTACAGGGCACTACCATAATGATCTGTACAGCCCTCACCTACGGCTTCTCCTGTCAATATCAACTTATGGTATCACAGCACTAGGTTTGCCGAGGTACTCGGGATGTACAGGGTACATTTTTACAGCACAGACAAGCTTCAGAAACATTGTGCTGACATTTCACAAAATATACAGGTGCATGTAGGGTATGATCGGCAGGGTCTGCCGACCCCGCCTCGACTCATCGCGCTATAGCGCGACGTAGATCTGCCGATGTGGCAGAGGAGAACGCCCGATGCGTAGGTTCGGTTTTTGGGTCGGTGTTCCGGGTAGGGTTAGAGCGAACGATAGGAAGAAAGTATGGGAATAGGTCCCGAGCCGTAGAGTACGAAGACACGTTAAAAACAGAGTAAAGAAGTGGGAAAAATGCCGTGTGAAGACGGCAGCGTCGTAAGGTGCGATTTGAGGGGTTTGGGTGGCTAGGATGCCCACTGGTGACTTCAGAAGACTGAGGACGGAGGGACACTGAATCCCTCCTGGGCGTGGAGCCCTACACTGGTCACGAATGTGGTGGTTTGCGGCAGAAAGGTGATCCCTTGGCCCTATTTACAGTACAAACAAATAATGTAATGTAAAATAGGGGCATACTATTGTAAAGTTGAAACCAACGTGCAGATGGATTTCCACACGTCGGCCAAACGACCCCTCCACACCGACATCATCACGGCAGACTCCATCGCGACGCCTCGGCTAAGCGCGACTTATGGCGGTGCAGCTCGGCAAGCTGCGCCAATCAATAGCCTGAATGCAGTGAGTATATACAACTTTAGTGGGAGTGGTACTCGCCTAATTTCCTTCTTCAGTACTTAAGCGAGTCCCATTGATGATCGCATCTCATTTGCTCCCATCACCCCATCATTTAGCGGCACCTGAGAGCCGGAGTGGAGTGTAGTGAGTTCTGTAGAGTGGTTTTCAATCGTATTTATTGCTTGGGGGAACATTGTTTCCCCCAGACCCCCTCCTTTGGCCTTAAGGCATATTTAAGTGAATACATCCACAGTTATATCGAAATAACCAACTTTTTTCAGCTTGATCTGTGTATTGAACTGGATCTAGTGCGGGGGAGACCCCTGCGGACCCCCCTTGGCGCTCGCAGCTAAGGCCCACTGCATGGAACTTCCACTCGCCGGGGGGGGGGGGGGGGGGCACTGCATGGGGCTTTACCCTATTTTTAACAACAACAACAACAACAACAACAACAACAACAACAACCACTACTACCACCATCACCCTCGGTGGATTGTTGTTGTTCCGGCCGCATCGAGCATTGGGCACTCGGTCGCTGCCGTAGGCCATCTGCCCAGGACTGTCTGCCGCCGTAGACGAGGTTTCGGCACCCCCATACAATGATTACCGACGAAAACCCATCACCCCCATGCCCATCTCGTCTGCGCTTTGATCCCCGTGCCGCCCGCGCTCGCAGATTCCACGCCATACGATCACAGCGGCCCACGCTCACATCCCGTGCCGCCTGCGCCCGTTACCGAATCGGCAGCAGATCCATTCGGGCCCATATCGCGCTGTCAAAACGGCTTGATTTCATCGAAAAACATCTATAGCAGCTTAACGCGCGCCTCCTACTCTTTCTTGACTCCACCACCCTCATCCCATTCGCCACTCTCACCTCCTTCGCTCACGACATCCATGAAATCCAGTGCGCATCCAGCCTCTGTCGCGCTCGGGCAGCCGCTAATCGCTCCCACACCCTCCACGAGATATTATCGCTGTCTTCGACCCTGCTTCATGCCCCTCTGAAGCTCGTGCCCTCCCGCCGCGCCCTCGTCGATTTCGATGGATGATCGCACGATCACGTGGTACTAGCTATTTCGGCGCACTCCGTTTCTATTTATTTTCCGTTTTTGTTTCTATTCATTCTGTGTTTCTGTTTTACAACTGTATCTATGGCCCGCCGGGTAGTTTACTACTTCAGTCATGTATTTGATATAGGCAGTGTTCACAATAGTAACAATAGTAACATGTCGGGTGAAACGGCATGGCTTAATCCGAGTTTCTCGGATCGAAAGGGGAATTGATGAGTTGATCGCCGAGTCATGTCGGAATATCTGAGTCACTCCCGAACGCTCGGCTAACGTCGGCTAACTTGATTTTAGTGGGACTCGGAGCTTTTACAGCATTAGCCGAGTCCCACTCCCATTAAAATTGTTATTCCTCGAATGGAGTGCTTGACTGAAGGCAAAAGCGGATTTGCTAACCCTATACGCATGGGTACCCCATTTGGTTCAATACACAATACAACGAGGTACGAGTTCAGTAATATTGAAGTCTGGCTGCGAGAGGCTACCCATTCGGTGGAGAACTAAAAGTCCTTGTAATAGGCGGTCGAGTCCGCTTTCACAGCCGACCATGCCGCGTCGAGAGCCGCCAATATCTCAGCCGCTGTACAATCAAGTCAGCCTGTTTCGAGGTATCCGTTGACATGGAGCTCACGCAAGGGCCCCGCCTCAAGGCTCACGAGGTTCTGCGTTCCAAATAAAGTCAGCTCGGATACCGGACGAAGGGAAAGAACATACCTCCTCGATTTGCTTCAAACTGGACCCGCCGATGATTACCGCGTCCCCTGATTCGCGACGCAAGAGGGAGGAATGTGCGATCCAACGGAATGCGACCTCCGCCATGGTCAACCCGTGGGCTGTTGCAACGGTGCGCACTTCCGCGAGGGCGTCGAAGAAGACAGGCTTCCAGTACCTGTATAGGTCCAATACGGGCGGACATTCGGCGACGGCAAAGTATGCGGGGAAGTTACAGTACGCAATAAAGGATGGAAATTGGGAAATCGAGGGGCCCACGATGAGGATGGAATATCCGAAACAAGGGCGCAAACACACCTGGCACGGAACGCCTGTGCGAGGATTTAGAAATGCCTGTCACGGATAGAGATGAACCAGACTGACTTTTCCCGCCAAACCGTCAGGATGGAGACGATCCCCCGCCTCAGGTGTGGCATCTATGGTGGAGTAGCGGTCTGTCAAGAATCCCCCCGCAACTGCGTTAGAAACGGAAGGTCGTCAAATCCAAGTCATGAATGAACAATAGAAAAGACAAGACGCACGCGGGTTGAAGGCGTAGAAAGCGATTCCGAACTTGCGCAACGCGGGAAAGAGTTCGGATTCAACGTTGCGGTGGATGGCATTGTAGATCCCCTGGTACACCGAGGGCTGCACGTACCCGTGCTGCTTGCAGATACCCACGATCTCTGCAACTTCCCAACTGCCGATGGGCATAAGTTACAGTCCATCCAACTTCATCGGATACAGTGATTCGATCACGCACGACGTGTAGTGGCTAACTCCCCAGTGCTTAAAGTGTCCCTCGCGATACAGCTCGTCGATGGCCTTGAGGGTTACCTCGTAAGGAATGGTGCGGTCGGGTGCGTGGAGATACCAAATGTCGAGCTTGCTATAATCGCTGTTGAATTAGAAGTCAAGTTTGCATTCCGGATACGCACTCGGTGTTGAGAGCCTTGAGCGATTCCACGATGGTCTTGCGTAGACCCTACAGACCAAAATCTCACTATTAAATGCACACAAAATCCGAAGAAGATAGAACATACCTCCGGCGAATGGGCAGCGGTGACATCCGGCAAGTGCTGTTGTCGATTGAATGCGAGTCGTCATTCAATACTGGATGTACCCACTGAATAAAGAGGAAGAATCTTGGTCGAAACTGATATGCCTTTCTCTTGCCAATTGACCTTTCCGAGCATAGTCTCGCTTGTTCCCCGCGCGTAGATACGCGCTGTATCGACCTGCAACTACGCTGAGCGCCAAAGTATTCCAAATATCGAGCCAGCGTCCGCACCTCGCAATGCCCGTGCTTGAGAAGACTGTCGAGTGCAGCTTCGACATCCTTCACGTTGTCCACCCGTGCACCCTCGCTTCCAGGGTCGCCAAAGCTCATCGTACCCTGTTTCATGACAGTCAATCGACCTTGATATTGAAAGACGAGAAGAAAGCACCAAGACAACATTGACCGCAGTTTTCTGAGAAACAGTGGGGCTCATTGTGTAGTGGTTTGCGCAAAACAACTGAGAGTGTAATTTCGTGAACGAACAGTGGGTCGCCTTTGTATGAATCCAACCGGGTTGTGTTCCGCCGGTTAGTCAAAAATGACCAGTCAGCGGGCCACCGCTGCCCATAGACTGTACTTGCTTAGTACATCCTTCTACAACTGACCCGTATTGTCAGCATTGTCGAGTAAAATAACATTGGTGGCCCACCGCCGCCCATACAGTGCACAAACTTGGCCAACTGGCTCGCCTCCTTGTCCTTTTCGCCTCCTTCCACTTGTCTTCTAGAGTCCATAGCACCCGTTTTATGAGCTCTAGAGGGGATTTCGTCGACATATAGCTCATATAGCTCCCGCTTCCGAGCAGCTAGATCTCAGCCAATACAACCTGAGCCGCCTCTCGACTCAGCGGAGCTTTAACCTGCCTGCCAATTATTTGATCCTATCAATCGGCTCCAGCAGCATGTTCAAAAGAAAAGGAAAAATCAACATGTATGGTGGTTTACCAGCTCTGCGTTGAGTGAACTCCAAGTCTTATTTTTGAATGCTGCTTTTACTACCAGTATGTTAGTCTTCACGAAGAATGAGGGCAATTCACTACCGGTAGTACATACTTGGGATTTTAGATATTTTGTATATGAGCTCCCCAGAATGCCCCAGATATCCTGCTCTAAAAACGCGGGACTGAGAAACTTCATCAATCCCGGGGTGTTCAGAGCGAATCTTACTCTGGTCCATATAACACCTCACTAGGATGCCTGAATTATAGTTGGCAACCTCGAGGACTCTCACCCGTTTCCACGGAGAGTTATGTAGCTCACCGCTAACTCGCTTGAAAGCCAGTGCGTCATATGTGTGCAGGTGGGGGTTCGAATCCCGCGAGTCTCATTGATTGCTTGGTATCACAGAGGATTTTTCGATTCATTCTCCTGGAAATCTCAAGCTGAAAGAACTCTTGTTGTGGTAGGAAATCTGCTACCAGATTGGTGTACCGGCGGGAGAGGGATTGGGGAATATATAGAAGCTGTTGGAATATGAAGCCGCAGTTTCTTACTAACAATACTTGGGGGGAATATTCCAGCATATTCTTTCATTTTCTATGCTTACTGGCAACTTACTAAGTGCTTGCCAATCACCTTTCCTTATAATATAAAAGCCCTGTAATTGCTCGGTAGTACTTCACGGGTTTACGAATAAATACTCTTGCACAATCCCTCTACCTTCTGAGCTTATTTCAGCAGAAGCGACAGTGAGACGAAAATGTTCGATTAGTGAAAGGATTCGCAAAACACAGCTTCACCCACCTCAATAATCAAAATAGCATATCATACTCTGAGCCCCGGGCATATCAACACACTTTCCCCCAGCTGGTTCCCCGTATCCAGAATCTCATACTGGCAGTTCGGATCCGAGAAAATATGGCAGTCTGTCCCCTCGATGGCGCTCCCGGTGACCCAGACACTATCGATGCTGCTGTACTGGTAGCAGGGGCTGTTGCATGTGGGGACGTAGTTCGTCGGCTGTGTGGTCCTCTGGCAGCCCGTTCCGCTGTAGAGAGCGACGCATTCGGAGCCTTGACAGATTTTGGAGAGCGCGAGGGGGGCGGTGAGGAGGGTCGAGAGGAGGATGGTTGTTGGGGTAAACTTCATTGTTTAGGACTTATTGATGATGTCTAGTGGCAAGTAAAGGTAAATGACGGCAGAAGGAAGGCAAAATGCTCACCGAATGGTTCTCGTCGACTTTGCGTGAGTTTCCGGAAGGAAGAAAGCCAGAACAACTCAATCTATGAAGTGAAATTCTCCGGCTCCATCGCTGGTACGTCTCCACTCTGCCGAGGTTTATCGTCAGCTCCACTGTTGAACCACAGCTAGATTGCGACAAAGTTGGATTCCGCAAATACCGCACTGCATTTCGCCCACTTTCCGACTCGGAAGTTCGCAATCTTGAAAGGTTGATTTCTCCTTATGAGGAGTTGCCGAAGTAATCACTCGGACTTCGAATGGTCGATCAGCTCGGATGCCGCAAATCGGATGGGGTTTCAGGGAAAAACGACTCACCGAGGGACCTCTGTATTTACCCAACGGCCATTTGAATACCGGAGGCTCCACCGGACGGCAAATTGCGTTTAGGAAATGGTGCAAAGGAACAGCACCAAGGGACAAGATTTGGACTTGTCTAGTGGGACTCCAAGGCGCCCTATTGGAGAGCAGACTTCGTTTCGACGGCAAGTCGGAGCAATTGTCATTGTTTGATGTTTTTCTCGGCCATATTTGTTGGTTTCGGGACTGAATTTCGGCGAAAGTATCATTTTCAATTTGAGATTTCCACTATCCACCTATCTGACGCGCGCGCAGTGTGAGCAAAGTCCTGCCGGCGTGGCGCCCCGGTGGTGGAACGAATCCTAAGCGAAAGTAAGACGGCTTGAGACGATGTACGTACTGTACCAAGTAGAATCCAATCGAATCCCTGTGGGTCGAGGACTGAGAGAGGGGGAGATGGGCACGCGGTCGCGCGGCGAAGCGCTCGTACTCCCTACTGCCAGGCTCGTGTCTTTGCTCTCCCCCGCCTCCCGGTCTGACGCCGTGTCTTCGCTCCCATCCCCCACCCCATCATCTCGCTCACAGACACCCTAGTCGTGCGTCTTCGTCCTCGCGTCCTTGAGCGGCGCACCCGTCATCTCCGATCCCCACGCGCCGTGCGACCAGGAGGGCACGTGGCTCGCTGACGCTCCCGAGGCACGCCTCCTCGCAGTAGAGCCGTCCTTGTGCGCGTGGGCGTGGATGGTGCGGGGTCGGCGCAAACGATTGTTGACGACAGCAAGCGTGCGTGTAGTGCCCTGCCGAAATGCAAATTTCAGCGTCAAGGGAACGAGGGAAGGGATCGAATGGGGGAGGAAATCGAAATGAGTAACAGGACGGGAAGGCAAGGGTGGCAAAAAAACGGATTCGAAGGCAGGAAGAGAAGGGAGAGTTGGGAAGGAGGGAAGGGAAGTGGCACAAAGCGAGACGACTTACCTCGCGCTAGCATGCTCGACCTACAACGCTTCACCTCGGGCGCGACACGGGGGCGGCCGCTCGTACAATGTGTCTCCCGCACTTGCGGGCGGCTGTGTGCGGGGATTATCGGACCGGATCGGATAAGAAACGTGAGCAACGGAAGAGAACACAAAGGGAAAGCCTGGAAAGCAAAGGGAGGAAGGGTGGAGAAGGCGAAGAAATGGATGAAACACACTGGTTATCGTATCGAGACTCGAGGCCCAAGCGCGAGGGCGTAACCAAATCGAGCGTGGATGCGAAGCACAGAGCTGCCTGATCTAAGGCGCAGCTTGAAGCGGCTGCGCTAACTCGAGGGTCCTCAGGAAATGGCCGTTCGCGCCGCGTTTTTCAAGCATTCAAGTAGCTGTTTTGCTGGCTCAAATTTGACGAGATGACGCGTTCCTCAAGCCAGAAAGCACCGATGAGAGCAGCAGAAGAGGTGGGGGATAAAGCTAAAGTCGCACTGCTTGAATGGTATCGAAAAACACGGAAAGGGAGGCCAGGGAGGAGGGCACGGATCGGCCGGGCCGGCGTGTTTGATGATGCGTGCAAGGAGCTCTGTGTCTCTTTCGACTTGACACTAAGTAAGTATCTCTCTTCTCCTCCAGCTATATACAGAAGTGTTCTTGGGGCCAAGGCAGCTCCTCAAGCGAAGGCAAGCGTGCAGGGTCGCGCTCGAACCTTGTGACCTCCTTGAGCCGCATCAGGAAAACCGTAGCCGAGATGTACCTATAGGGCCTATGCGAGCCTATGCAGCACTAGGCAGCACTGTATAGTGCTCCATAGTGGGGCCATAGGTACATCACAGCCACAAATTTGCTATGGAGTGCTATGGAGTGCTATGCCGCACTGTCAAGCCACTTCTGGTTTTCCTGATGCGCCCAAAGATCTGCAATCGCGCGTCGCGTGAATGGCTTTGGCGTTTCATCGTGCGTTGCCGTTTTTCCCACTGGTTCATCTTATCTCTAAGCTAGGTTCCTCTTTCCATCAAGGTGGTTCACGTTTAGCACCCTCATTCTCAACCCATTCCCGACCCATTTCTGCGCGTTCGCGTCCCTGATATCCAGAGTCTACAAATCTCCGTAGCCTGCGTATGCTTAATCCCTGTTTTCTTACCCTTCGGTACTTCAGAACGGCCACGGCGGACGCCGCTTATCACATCTTTTTGCTGCTCTAGGCCCCATCGCACACGCATATGCCATTGCAAGAGCGCTTACGCATACTGAAGTCAAATCTCCTTCACTGCATGCTTGACGATCGCGGCAGCATGTCGAGGCATTAGTGGCCGAATTGGACGTTTCTGATGAGAAAAAAGGGTACTATCCCTTGTTAGAATTCGGCGGTATTCGGGTGCGCGCTGCGAGGCGCGGGGATATGCGCAGATCACGGCGATGGATATTCGGGGGTATCGGAGACATATGTGGGGCGGTATAAAGCCTCGCGGGAGGGTGACGTGGCTTTCTTCACCCGTTTGACGCTCGTGTACTCGACTGTACCGTAGGGGCGACAAACGACTTACTTGTGGCTTGGAATCCTGTCTGGCGACATCTGGGCTGGACGGCTATCTTTAACATCCCTTTACATAGTCTTCTTGCACTAATTTCCGTCGTTAGCCGCCCCATTCCCAGCCCTTTCATGTCCTAGCTCGGGCACCGCTCTTCGTGTTCGCACTCCGCATTTTCTGGGCCTCGTTTATTTCCAGGGGCATACCTTTACTTATGAGCCTGTCCCTGAATGTCCGCATTTCCGTCCGCAACACGGTACCTGTTATGTACACCCGACTATCCTTGATCCCGCCATCAACGCCCGTGGGCTCGGAGAAATCGGCACATGCTTATACAGTATTTCATGATGCTCTCCTCCGGAACCCCAGCTTTGTTCAATCTCGCAGTTGCTTCGAAATTCTACCAGACTCCATCGCCACCCCAAATTTCTCGTGTTTGGGATATCGCATCCGCAAAGTACTCTCCGATTCCACCTGTCCCGCTACGTTCGTCGATATTTCCAGAGGGCATGCGTCTCTCGCCGTGTGGTGTCTAACTCGGACCAGTATCCAATGCGACGCACTGTAAGCAACTTACTAACCCTACATGTTGCTTTGTTCGATTATTTGCCCACACAGCGACATATTCTTCGCGAGCGATTTCGGATCATGTATGCAGTGCTCAGCTGTCGCAAGTTATCTGGGACGCTCTCCGGCATTCCCTGCCGGCTGAACTCGCACGCACTGTGTTGCCGCGCGGGTTATTACATGGCTTGAGGTGTGCAGATGAAATTGGATCAAGGGTGTATAAGACCATGCATATGCCTCTACAGGAAGTGGATATCGACAACACGCGCGAGTTAATCGAGATCTATCGCAATATTCACCGTCAGACGGCGACTGCCCTGGTCGCCGGTCCGGTCAACGCGTGAAGTACACGCACGGATTGATGTCCGTTCTGTGGAAAGATTGAAGTTATCAAATCTGTTAGATCGCAATATTTACTGTCGTGCGGCGACTGCCCTGGTCGCCGGTCTCGCGCAACGATTGATCACCGTCCTGCCAAGGAGAAAGATTAAAGCGATACATGGTAAAAAGTTATTTTCAAGGCTCCGTCTGCGACGGATTCGGGTGATGACCAGGACCTTGGTCCATGAAATGTATCTTGTGCCGAAGCTTGCCCCGAAAGAAAATGCAAAAAATCTGAATTAAAACGCGCGCGCCTTCAACCACAACCTCGAGGGGAAAGATCCATTTTCTTCCTTCCGAGTCTTAAAAATGAATCTTCCCGCTGATCTTGGTAAAGAGTGCTAGAACGGATGGTGTGGCATTGGGTTTTGGTGACGGCGAGCGAAACAAGGAGCGCCGTTGCATCAGGTACCCGGGGATGCGCGACGGCCCTTGGATGGCCCATAACCAGGAACAAAAGGAGTGCCACATTAGAGGACTTCTGGTCTAGAAACTCCTGGGTCAGAATTAGTGCTGCGGGAGGAATACGTGCCTGTGTGAATGATTGGTCAAGGCAAAGCTGCCGGTGCACTGCCACCCGAAAGACATGAGCGGAGTCTAAATCCTCACTCAAACCACCATGACTACTTTTATGAATCTTGTTGGGCAGCAGTAACCCCGCTCTAGTCACTCATGAGATGGTCGGGACCTCTTGACGGGAGAAAGGTGGAACTTTCTCGGCCGTGTCCAGCCTGTCATCGGCTCGAAGGCAACGGAGAGCTGAGTTTATCCCATGTCATAGCGTCTTGTACGCCATACTCCTGGTTGTAAGTAGCCGATATCGACTCAGCATTTAATTTGGGATACATAGCAAACATAACACAATTGGGTTAGAATTTCAGGTAGAACACTAGCCTTCTGCCAGTCTTTATGACCTCATTATTGTGCCTGTTGACAGACATCGACATCTTCACTTGACGGTGCTCCACTAGATATGGTCCCATCGAGATCGGGGCCTTGTCGACTGCGCTCCCTGTGCGGTGATATCCCAATCCATTTCTCGCATTATTCCCCTTTGATCCTAAATTGGTGTCAGGAACCATGTGCTCCCCGCTCTCAACCAGCTTTACTCCGGCTCTTAGGGGGCCCTACATCATGATTTTTTGGATGTCGAGCAAGGGTTGGCGGCAAGGTTGACATGCAACACGTTCCACAATGGCAAGGAGCTATTTTTTAATACCACAGTTTTCCTATAAAGCTGATTCATTCCAGATATACAATTCCAACCCACCATGCAGCGTTCTCTGCGTACCCGTTCTTTCTTTCCGCTTCTTGCGGGCATCCTTTCTTTCGCATCCCATGTACGAGGTTTGGGTCAGGTAGATCCCCGCGCTTCCGTTGCTGGTACTTGGTCTCTAGCGCAGAAAGGGCACGGTTGATTTGTTCTCCGCTGAGGTCGTCTTTATTCATCATTCCTTAGGACCACCGGTGTCAGTGGAATGCAGCTCGCAGTCGTTTCAGAAACCAAAGCAATTATTTATGATAAAGTGTACGAGCGTCTCACTCCTGCAGCAATCAACTAACCACCATCCTGCTTAGCGAGCACAACGCTCTCACCGTCAATGGGCACGTCGCATGGGCCGTCGAATTGGATCTCAATACGCAGCAAGTCCGTGCCTTGAATCCGCTCAGTAATTCGTGGTGTGCCACAGGTAGTTTTGTAGGCAACGGTACTTTGATCAACTCCGGAGGAAATCCTATCGTCATCACCGGTATGTCCACAGCGCGTCCCGTTCCAGGTATACGGAATTAACAATGATCTCGAGGTGCCAACGGTTTGCAGGGGCTCCGACAATTCACGCCCTGCACCGACGGAACTTGTGATGTGTACGAAAACCCGAATCGTATCCGGCTCACATCCGCCCGGTGGTATCCGTCGTCTGTAAGGTCCCACCCAATTATTGAAGTGGCCGAAAATGAACGTCGCGTAATCAGGTACGAATCGAAGATGGATCCATCATTATATTCGGCGGCTCCGTTGCTGGCGGGTGAGTCGCCGCAATATTGACGCTTTCTGTGATTGACATTCAGAATGAAAGTTTCATCAACTCGGCTGGTATGTCTCAAAATTGTGCACCACCATTCCTAACAATCATACTGTAGGCATCAACAATCCTTCCTACGAGTTCTATCCTCCCAAGAACATAAATGGTCAGCTTCCTATACACCCTCGTATTTCGGTTGGCTTCCTGATCAGGGTTATCTGCAGGATTCAACGGGTTAAAAATTCCGAGCAAGTTCCTGACGGTCAGCTTCCAGACCGTCGCATTTCGGGCTCGGTCCTGATCGCAGTTTAATCGCAGGACACACTGAACGGCAACCACTTCCCGAATCTCGTCACCCTTCCAGACGGAACTCTATTTGTATCTGCTAACACGGGCGCCATGATTCTGAACTGGAAAACAAACACCGAGACGCGCCTCCCCGGGATCCCCAACGGAGTGCGCATCAGGTGAATATGTTTGGAATAACACTACATATCACCGCCCGAGCTCACGTTTCAACTAGCTCGCCGTTTTCTGCTGGACATGTTCTGCTGCCCTTGTCGCCGAGTAACAATTACACCCCCGAGATCATGATCTGCGGTGGATCAACTGTCAGCGATAAGGTCTCAGCGTCTTCCATTTCTTCTCAAGCCGCGACGTCTTCTCAATGTATCCGAATGGTCCTGAACGCCGCTGGAATCGCCGCTGGCTGGAAGGTGGAACAGATGCCCCAAGGTCGAATCATGGTGGACATGATATTGCTCCCCGATGGGCGAGTGATGCTCGTGAACGGGTAAGCAGTCATCCTTCCATCTTGCCCGCTGCGAAGATGATAAACACATTCTTAGTGCGACAACGGGTGTTGCGGGCTACGGAAACGTATAATATTCATTCTCGTTTTTCGTTCTTCCCAGAAAGTAACTCGAATATCACAGGTTGGCAATCAAGTGGGACAGAGCAATGCTGACAACCCTGCGTTCACCCCGGTGATCTATGACCCAGCGGCACCCGCTGGCAGCCGTTTTTCGACGGCTGGGCTTGTGGCGTCCACAATCCCAAGATTGTATCATGCCACCGCGTCACTCACCCCGAATGGCACTGTCATGCTCGGTGCGTAGAATGATAGTAACCGCGAATACTTGATCTGAATTTAAACCAGCGGGATCTAATCCAAATAACGATGTCACAACCGTTAAATATCCAACTGAATATCGGCGAGTGTGCTCTGTGTGGATTCTATCATCACAGCTCATGGGGTTTCGTGACGCAGACTTGAATTCTACTCGCCCCCTTACATGAACGTTGCCCGGCCATCTTACACCGGGTTGCCGGCCACAATCAACTACAACGTCACTTTCAATCTAGCTGTCACTCTTCCCGCAAACACAATCAATGTCACGGGTATGTGGCTCCAGTATATTCAGCCATTGAATGCTCATTTAGTTAAATATCAGTGGCTCTCATGGACCTCGGTTTCGCCACGCACGGAGTCCACATGGACCAGCGCTTGGTGCAACTTGTTTCAACGCTTTCGTCGGACAAGAAAACCCTCACGGTCAAGGCGCCACCCACCGGGGCGATTTATCCCCCCGGCCCCGCATATCTGTATGTCGTCACGGATACAGGCGCCCCGAGCTTCGGCCACAAGACAATCGTGGGTACGGGTGCTTCCCCGCCTGTCGATCAGGCCGCCATTACCAAGTGAGTCGTATACTATTTTTCGCAGTGAGATGCCCGCTGATGCGCCTGCGTAGCTTGCTCTCGAAAACTGCTGGGACATCGGTGGTTCCAGGATTCCAGGCAATGGCGCCGAGCTCAGGTGACGGGAGTAACGTTGCGACCGCCGTTATTCCTGCTTGATTCTCGTGGAACATTTTTGGATATTGTGGACCGCTAGCTACCTGCCTTCGCAGGACTCTCTATTAACTCGTCTGAAAGTCTTCAAATCTCGTGTATTGATGTATTATGGACGGACAAACGTCTTTACTTCGCCTACCCTCCTTCAAAAATTAAATTGACCGAGAATGCCGGTACAACGAATAGCGCAAAGCTGCTAGGTCCTTGTGCTCATCTGACAGTTCATTTAAGAACTGAGCTGTCTGAATATTTCCGAGTTTCGGTTGAAACGCTTCTTGTCTGCCCCTCACACCTTCCAGGGTTCACAATGAAAACAACTTTGAACTTCGAAACCCAAAATCACAGTGATGCGGTGATTGCTGTGATCTCTTTTACATCATGTGGGCCGGCGCTGAACTGAATCGTTCTCATGCTCATTCCACCCGAATCTTGAAAATAAGGGATAAGTTTCATTAGAGCTGACAAAAAGCTTTGCCGAGCGGCAAGGGTTGGATTTGGGGAGGCGGTCCAGGCAGCAAATGATCCCGAGCACCCAAATCAAATAATTCAACGGGCTCCCTGAGAAATTCAGATTTCCGTAAACATCGACCTTGAACACAGCTGGCTCGATGCTAAGCAAGCCTAAGGCGGCTCCCTTCCGATCAAACCCGCGGGACCTCGGCATTGCGTGAGCGCTGTCACAGATGAGCGCCGATCAAGCGCCAATGCATTATCCAACGAACCCTTTGCGTCCAACAGCGTACAGCCATCCAGGGCGATTCTTAAGCGCCGGCGCCGTATCTCCTCTTCCCAAACTCCCACCATGAACCTGCGAAACCAGAAGCGGCGCGCGCGCAGGGCCAAGGCGGCAGATCTTGAGGCGTCCTTCGCCCAGCAAGAAAAACGCGCAGGCTTGCTAGTGACTAATGAGCTCGAAAAGGCGCTCGCGGATTGCAAAGCCCAGGTCGAGCGCATTGCGCAGGACTGCCGCGCGAAGAATCGGCGCTTTAGGTGCGTTGAGACGCACCACCTGCTCTTCAATGTCTTCATGCTCACACTGTCCAGAGATGTCGAATTTGACCTCGAGAACGACCGGGAGCTGTAGGCATAGTTTCATCCGTTATGGTGGGCGCTGATCCCCCCCGCGCAGGTGTCTGTTCGGGCTATCGAAAGAGGATCGCGAGCTCCGGCCTGCGGATGTGCAGCGAGTTACGAAAATCTTCTCCAAGCCGTCGTTCTTCGTGGACGGCGCGGATTCGAACGACATCGTCCAGGGCCGGCTGGGTGACTGCTGGTTCCTGTCGGCGCTGTCAACGATGACAACCGCCAAGGGTATGATGGAGAAATTCTGCGTCGCGCGGGATGAGAAGGTCGGCGTTTACGGGTGGATATTCTTCCGCGACTCGAGCTGGGTCACGGTTATCATCGACGAGTGAGTTCTTGGCTCCGTTTAGCTGAGGCGATGATTAATACGTATCTAGCCTTTTGTTCACGTCGATCCCCAAATTCGAGGAACTGACCCAGGCGGAGCAAGGGCTGTATCACCGTGACAAGGATCTTTACAATACGTCTGCGCGCAAGGGCGGCAAGAGCCTGTATTTCGCGCGTTCAGCGCAGGAAGGCGAGACGTGGGTCTCGTTGATTGAAAAGGTGTGTATCATCCAACTTTGGATTCGCCCATTTAACAGGCGAAGGCGTATGCAAAGTTGCACGGCGATTACACGTCGATTGTTGGGGGTTATTCCTGTGAAGCTATAGGTATGTGCATTCTGCGTGCCGCTTCTCTCTCTCTCACGTACATCAACTTTAACAGAGGACCTCACCGGGTGCGTTCATTTCACCTGAAACTTCTTGTATTAATCCCACACAGCGGCGTCTCCACATTCATCCCCACCAAGGTCTGTACATCGCCTCCTTGCACATCACCGGGCTCAAACTGAACCAAACCTTCGCAGGACATCCTCGACCCAGACGTATTCTGGACTGAAGAGCTCCTCCTGGCGACAACGGACCGGCTCTTCGGGTGTGGATTTGACACGCTCGACAGCACGCGCAGCGGGAACGTGGACCTCACCGTCAACGGGCTCATCGGCGGGCACGCGTATTCCGTGCTGCGTGCGGTGGAGTTCAATGGGAAGCGGTTTGGTGAGTTTTCTTCTGCGCGATTGCCATTCTTGATATGAGGACTGATGGTCATGTAGTTGTGCTGCGGAACCCATGGGGCGATTCGGAGTGGACTGGCAAGTGGAGCGACGGGTCGAAGGAGTGGACGGAGGAGTGGCTCCCCGCGCTCAAGGTGCTGCAGCACAAGTTTGGGGACGACGGCGAGTTCGTGATGGAGTGTGAGTGTTTTTTTCCTTTCCTTTCATCTGTTCTTTCCATTCGTTCCTTCGTCTGAATCTCTACTTTTCATTTGCTTGCTCTACGTCAGAGCATGGTGAACTGATGTGTTTCTAGATTCGGATTTCTTGGACAACTGGGACCTCGTAGAACGCACACTGATATTCGACGACACGTGGGTCATGGCGAACCAATGGCTCCAGGTCACCGCGCGCGCGCCCAGCGCTGCGTGGAGCTACGGGGACATCTCATGTGAGTCTCTCTCCCTTCCTTCCTCACCTTTCAACTCATCCGTGATTTTGAACTCAGTCACCGTCTCCATCCCCGCCCCGACCAAAGCCGTTCTCGTCCTCTCCAAGCTCGACGAGCGCTACTTCTCCGACATCTCGGGCAACTCGTGCTGGACGTTCGACTTTACGCTGTTCAAGAAGGGCGCGAAGGAGCTCGTGGCGCGGAGCAGCGTGACGCGGTTATGGCTGCGGAGTGTGAATCTGGAGGTGCAGCTTGAGCAGGGGGAGTATGTCGTGCATGTGCGTTGCGTCGGACGGGGTTTGTTACCTTTAACTCTCGTATTGATTGTTTCTTTCAATTGCAGGTACGGCTAGACCGCCAGGTGAACGATGAAGTTCAGGTGCGTTGGGTTGGACTTTACATGCACACTTCTTGGTTCCAATCTAACCGCGTTCGTTTAGGAATACTACCCCGGCAACTGCGACACGCGCAAGTTCTCCCGCGTGCAGACCGAACGCGCGAAGAGCCAGTCTATTGCGTCGAGTGAGCGTCCCTTTCATTCCGAACCCAGTTATTGCTGCGAGCGATTTGAACTGTGCTGATGATGACAACCTAGATTTTAAACCCAGGTTCGATTTTTCTTTACGCTCTGAGTTATATTCGTAAGGAAGCTGACCGCTGTGTAGCGAGGTATTGGCTAACGTGCCGATTCCGCTCGAGGTTCTCGCCGGGCAGGATTTGACGGAGCTGGGGGGCAAGGCGGTGGAGGCGGAGAAGCGATTGAAAGCGGCTGAGGCTGCATTGAAGAAGAGTCAGGCTGAGGAGAAGAAGGGGAAGGCTGAGGGTGCGGAGGGGAAGGAGAACAAGACGAAAGAAGAGCCCGTTGTCGAGAAGCAGGCAGAAGAAGGAGCGGAGGAGGAGGTGACGATTACGGTCGTTTCGGAGACTACGGTCGCTAAAACTAAGGCGTACACCGCGAAGCCGAAGGGGCCGGACGATGGTGTGGAGGGGCTTGACGCCGACGCCGACGAGGGCTCGGGAGACGAAGGAGGCGGGGTGGACGCGGAGGAGGTGGATCTCGATGATATCCCTGCGTCGCTCGCGGATGAGGATCTCGGGCTGCGCTCTGATGCGGGATCGCCTGTGCCTGTGCCGGTGCCTGTCCCTGGGCCGGTGAACGAGAGCAACGACGGCTCCGGCTCCGACAGCGACTCGTATCGGCCGGGGTCACCGATGGGCTCTGGCTCTGGTTCGGTGGCAGGCTCGGGATACGACAACGACACGGTTGTGCTTGGGCTGCGGGTCTATACGAGCAAGGACGCGCCGGCAGTTGTGGGCGGGCAGCTGCGGCACGAGATGAAGACGAGTCTCGCGGCGCTGACGAGCTCGGCGCTGTAGATAGAGGGACGCCAGCATTTCCTATAATTCGCAGATTTCCAATATCCACAAAACTTATTGGCTGCGGTTACAGCACTCGATGGAACGTCTTTAGCAATGCTAACGATATTCATTGAAAGTTTACACGCGAAGCGATTGATTGGTATCTCTATAAGTACAGCAAGATGGCGCGGCCTTCATTCGACAGTTTATTGTCTGGCTCGCTTTGGCGGGCGCGGTTGTTATCGCACGCTTAAGGGTTCTTCAAGCCGCCCGGGCGGTGCCTACGACGCAATGAGATTCGTGCTAAGACGCTGTAGATAAGGATCTGCGCACCAGCGGAACCAGATGGCGGTGAAGGGGATGAAAAAGCCCGTGCCCATAAACACCGCGCACTTGACGGCGAACTTCTTGGGGTGCGTTACCGCCTGCTTCTCGTTGAAGGGGAAGTGCTGCGAGCGCTCGGGATGTCAGTGGCCGTTGCGATGTCAAGGAGGGAGGGATCGTACCCTGTATTCGCCATGGCCAGACGAGAACCTCTTGCCAATCTGCGCCACGGGGGTCGCACGGAGTTTGAGGGCAGAGGATGCGATACGGTAGGACATGGTGGTTTGGGAGAATGCGGGGTAGTGTGGGGAAGATGCGGGGTAAGCGCGGGGATGATGGTTGCAACTCATGACCTCTCATGACCTGTCCAGAGCTGTCTAGACTCGGATGCCCGCGAGCCAATCCCGGGGTACACCGCCAAATATATTGATGTCCCGCGGACATGGGTCGCCTGCCTTTTCAGATCATTGATAAAGCGACGAGCGGCAGGGCCCGCTACCAATTCTTTGGCTTCTCAATAATTCCTGCTCACATTAAAAAAGCATTGAATTAGGTTGCTCGTAAGACTACTTATAAAACTATATACATTAGAAGGCAATGAATGATCAGCCGATTATTTGAAGGGAGAACGACTGAAGTAGTAATGAATTTCTAAGTAGTGCGAGCTTTTTTGGACGGGGAAAGGTCGTCGAAGGCATTATCAATAAACACGTTCAGCAATGCGTTGAATAACATCGGGTGACACAGAAGCAAATTGAGATGCAACAGAGGCAAAATTAGACCTTTTCACCTTGAGAGAAGTGTGTAAAAGCAGTTCACGGCGCTGCATGATACTGAAAGCGGTGAACAAGAAAGATGGGTGTTCCTGAAGCCTGGAGTCAGCCAAATTAAATAAATGCTTGACATGACGTTTAAGAGACACCGGGATGGAACACCGCGCGTCCTCAGGACCTCCGATGCCATACGGGAAAAGAGTCGGATAAATCATTGGGAAGAGCAAACTATTCAGAATTCATTCTCAGCATCGCGGTCATGAGGAATTTCAATATAGCCTCCACCTTTCTGGTTCACATGCCGGAACGTAGCAGCTCGTATTATCTGAGACTGGGTACTGGGCCACCTTAGCATTTTTCGCCCCAAGGCTATACGCACAGTCGATTATGCACAGGTATATGAGCTTTCAAATGAAGGTATGCATCCTATGAACGAGTGGAGTATTTTGCCCCGAATTTATATCATGATTTGAGGGCTTGCCAAATTTTCTTTCTGGTGATATCAGAAAAAGGCAAAAAACGGGCTAGTGGGCCACCCGCTCAATCGCTCCGTTGAAATTGGTACTGTTCACCGAATCGCTTCCAAATCATTTAGGAGATATAATTACAATATTACATACACATGAATTGTACATCTGAGGAATATTTGGGCTGTAACTATTTCCCTTTCCAGCCAAGGAGAGGGGTGAAATGGCGGTCTGAACTGAATTGCATACCCTACAATGCGAACGGTGCGTCAGCAGCCCGAATTAAGGCCCAGATAGGTGAATAGGATGTATTGGAACATGATTAATTCCAAAAAATATCATCCACATGCCTTTAACCCCTCAAACAAAATCCATCTTTATGCCCAACTCAAATTTGCCGGTTTTCGGTAGTTGCCCGTCGTGGCAGGGAAGTCGGACAGTTAAAAGTCCAATTACCGGGGAGAATACACAGATAGTGGTTTGGAATACAGCAACCAAGTCCTAGGTCCGTGGCAAACGTGGGTGGTTTACTACGCAGGTGACCGAATTGTGCCACTCGGGGTCAGGTTAAGGTCTTCTTCAAAGATTGTGGAGTTACAGAACCATTTTCGAGGATGAGGCCATCCCATATTGTCTCTGTGAACGAGGGGAAGAGAACAAGCCCAAAACTATGGGAATTGACGGGGAATTGGTGGAGAAACAAGCGGAAAACGAGCGCCAAGGCTGCCCGGAGATAAGAAATGATGTTCACATGCCGGCATCTTGATCCAAAACATCCCACAGTTTTTGATCGCCGCGTCGACACACCTCCACAGTTGACATACAGCATCCTCATAGGTCGTGTTCCTGATAAACAACGTAAGTGCTAGCTCAGTCGGGGGAATAACGACTAGATTGCTATCTACCTGATAAACAACGTAAGTGCTAGCTAAACGAGCCGTAAGTAAAGAAGCTAACGGAAGATATGAAGAGATACGTACCTCAGTCGGGGGAATTCGTAACGACGAGGTATTTAAGGGAGCTGGGTGATCGGTAGGTAAGGAGGTAGAGGTGAAATAGGATAATCAGGTGTGAAACAAGAGGGAATACAGTGTTAACGGGCGACGCTCACAAGAGCGCCGCCCCGACTATATGGCCAGCCGAGCCATCTTTTAACAGTTCCATCCCACAGGCACCAAGTCGCCGGATTCACCATTGAATCACCTTATATTATGCAAGTGGCCCCACTACCTAGTTTGGCCCACTAGGCAGTCGCATATAATAACTCGTTCGAAGAAGCATGACCATCAATGTCAGTAATAACAACATTTTCGAAAGGAATGCTGTTACAGTGGAATCGTTGCGGGGTGGTGGGGCCAACGGTGGGCGCCCGAATCGGGCGCCGCGTGCGCGCGGGCGGAAATGAAGGTGAGCAGCGGTGAGCTGATACATCAGAATCACCTCTAATTAGAGGTGTTGATACATCAGCACTGTCTGCTGATCAGCGGACATCTGATATATCGAAGTGCCGTATACGCCTGCTGCCTACATCAGCAATACCTGGGTCGGCTACGTACCTCTACATAGACCTACGTATTCCCATAGGTCCTGTATTCCCTGTATGAAGGTCCCCCTTTACGTATTCACACATATTTCGGCCCAGTCTACGTATTCACACTTATTTTGGCCCGGTCTACGTATTCTCACGTATTTGGCAGCCTGTCTACGTATTTCGCTGTATTTCACCGTATTTCGCAGTATTTCACCGTAATTCGCTGTATTCCGCCGTATTTCACTGCAGTTGAAGGTAACCTCATTCCAATTGCAGAATAGTATTCAAATAGGGACGTTGCGCAAAAGCCGCATGGGCCGCATGCGGCTTTTGTGCATTGCGCAAAGCCGCTGTGTCGGCATTTTTTTTTTGAACTTTTCTCAGTACTATTGAAGTAACCTAAACATGGTATTTAGTGCCTATAGCTAGAATTTGTGTTCTGTGATACGCCGTGGTAGTAAGTGTGAGAAAGCCGCGGGTTGACGGCATCAACTGCCGTCTTTGTCTTTCACACCACGCCACCCAGGATTTTCCCACACTTGTTACCACAGCGTATCACAGAACACAAATTTTAGGCAGTAAATACCATGTTTAGGATACTTAAATAGTACTGAGAAAAGTTCAACAAAAAATGCCGACACAGCGGCTTTGCGCAATGCACAAAAGCTGCATGCGGCCCATGCGGCTTTTGCGCAACGTCCCTAATGAACCAAATTACTGAACACACCGAAAAAGATGGAAAACAAATTGTATTAGGAATCATCAGTACAACGTAGTGCTACCAGTGAGTAATATAAGCAGCAAGGGAGGAAAGAGGTGTGTGACGAGGTACAAAGCTCCTGCGCCAGTTCGCGACACACCAATGCGCGCTTTTGAGGGATATCCAGCCCGCACAAGAACACCGGATCCGCGTCAGGGAGCAGCTATGTATATTGCATCAGTCATCTCACACGCACAGATGGATGAAATCAACGCACCTCGCTGATGTTCTCGACACTGACATGCTCGCATGCTGCCAGCTCCGCAGATAGATCTGCAATCTGCTTCAATGTGTGCGAGGTCATCGCACAGCGCATTCAGCGCGTCGAGTGCGTCCCTGACGGTTGGGATCGTAGCTAGGAAGTGCGACCCGCATTCCTCGTGTCGCGACGTCGTAGTGATGGGGGATAGCACCGGTGTGATTTCGGATTCTGCATCAGCAGGCAGATCAATAGCTGAGTTGCAGAGAATGAAAAGAATCGTACCAATGAACTCGCTGGCGGCTCCGATGTCCTCGATGATGCACTTGCACATCATTCGTTCTTTTTGGCGCTTATTCACGTCAAATTCCGTGTCCAAGCCATACCCTGTGAAAAACCTGTGAAAAACAGGTTAATTGAGATTTGCACGGACCTGCAAAAAGGAGGAAAGGAGGGCAGCTCACCTAGCGCAAAAATACTGGCGCTGAACATCTCGGTGTCTGTCTGCGGCTGAACAGCAGCCAGCCAGCACCCGCTGCCAACACACGTTGTTGCGAGGGCGAGGACCGCCGCATGGATCGTGCCGAAGCCCAAGTGTGGTGAAAGCTACATGGGAGGGTAAGGGACCAAACACGCCAAACGGAACGAAACCCACCAGCTCAGATTTGGGCACATGTGTGAGAACACCGGCACAGAGAGACACGAGGAGGTGCATCTCCTCAACGAGAATGAGGGGGATCTGTTCCGTCTCATTTTTTAAGGAGGATGACGATTATTGTGGCTTGATAGGAAATCTAGTGCCTACAAAAATGTGTGAATAACGAAGGGAGGAGGAGAATGGTATTCTTTTCCTGGTTGGACACGGTGGCATGCTTTGTGCCCAGTGTCGCGAGCATTCCATCGACCAGCTGCAAGGCGGGCATGAAGAGTTGGTGGTACCGGTGGATGGCCGAAGGAAGAAAACTATTCTGGTCTGTAAAAGCGATTGGTAACAGCCAGCAATAGTTGTTGATGAACTCACCCATGAATGACTGGTCAGCCTCCGGCCGCGCATCCAGATAATTGCACTGGGATAGTATCGGGATGAGCTGCGCCTCCAACAGTCGCTCAGCGCCAAGCCGCGTCTGTGCCATGCGCATGAAGAGCGACATCTTGGCCTCATAAATGTACAGCGGATTCAAGTCGTCTGTAAATCATCAATGGCCTGAAAAACATGATGGGCGGATGGCTTACCTGGATCTGGCTTTTCGCACCGCCTACAACCGCAAATCAGACTCTTTGATACTGCGTACAAAGTTGGTAAGTATCCTGTGTCGGACTAGCGCTGAGAGTACGACGTACTGCTTCTCTATGCCAGACAGCTGAACCAGAGAGTCCAGTAGCATTAACACAATGATCTTCCACACTTCCGATCTGTCGAGGGCGTCCTGCGAGACGGTAGCGATAAGATGTTCCATGGCAGGCTTCATCAGCACTAAGCTACCAAGCTCCAGCAATACACCGGAGGAATGGGGACGTCTAGCTTGACTGACTGGGACCAATGCTCGAGAGTCGAATAGGAAGTCATCACGGGTAGTCGAGGCAGTGAGGGACATGAGGTGGAGATGGTGGTGGTAGACATGAGAGGAAAGACGAAAGACGAACCATATTTATTTCATCACGTGCATGCCACTGCCTTCGGCACGGCACTTGGCGCTCAAAGGAAGACACTTACTGACCAAGCATCTGGATTTTCATGTACAGCCACTTCGGACTTCCCCGCCTCTCCCTCATCCTACTCGTACACGGACTCCACCACCGCCTGCAACTCCGCCTTGCGTGCAGCAGCCTCTGGCGCACGATGGCTTCTCCCAGACCTCCCGAAATCCCAGCCCTTCCCCACGCAGAAACGGTTGTAATTTTTGGGGCGCAGTGGGGAACAAGGCGGGCAATTACAAGGCAACACCGAGGAATTTGTCGACATGGGAGATCAACCGAATGATTGACAAGGCTGAGAAGTGAAAGGGTATGTTCATTTCACTTTTCTATGTATTTTACACCGTCTAACACACCCAACAGCACGCAGTCGACTCGATACCTAGCCCCGACCGGTTGGACCATGTCCTGCAGTTTGGCCACGCGCCACTGCCCTCGCACTCCTGCTCGGTCCACATCTGTTCGCCACACTCCTCTGCCACCTCCTCCGCCTTTTCAGACTCCACAGCCCACGCCTCCATCTCGCCAATGCCCTCCAAAACGGCCCCGCAGCCCCACGTGCTGCACCACCCCAACCACCTCCACGCCCAGGTGCCCCCATCTCCCCTAATCGCCCCAACTCAGGCTCGGGTGCCGGCTCAGACACTGCCAACCCAGGCGCGAGCGACTACAGCGGGGGGGTGGTGTCGCCCACGCCCACATCGCCATTTGTCCCCTCGCCACCACCGGCATCGCTACGCACACGCACGCGGGCGGGATGGGTGGGTTCGGCCAGCAGCTTCAGGGGCAGAGTGGGATGGGGATAGGGTGGGGTACACAACCACCTGCAGGTCCACGAGCGCCGCGCTGATAAGCCGTGAAATGGACCATGGGTGAAATAGCAAGGAATTTGCCGATTTCTACCTTAATCACGTAGCGCGCTGCTCCAAAGGATTAGCATAAGTCCAATATGGCTAATCAGGGCTTGATCCTGCATGAGGACCTTAATCAAGTCCGCCTGAGATGCATCAACTGGAAAGTTCATACTGGTTGACATCCATGATTAAGGGTTTAATTGCCAAGATTAAGCATTGCTGTTGATCAAGGCATCGCGGGGCCCACAAACAACATGGGCAATATTAATCATCCTCTCTGATGATCTGGGGCACCACTGTGGGGTCTTGATTAGGTGTTCGAGTGCTTTGTTGTGCTTGATTTACAGAGGGAGCCTTGCGCGACGGGTCAGGTGATGCGGGTTTAACAGTAACCGGTTACCCCAGCTGTGGTTGAACTTCACCTATCAACTATCCGATCATTGTTGCCATCCTGATTTGGTTACTTGAACCAGGCCAGGACGGTAACTCGCATATCTCCACAACCACTTGGCGGTTTGGGCTGATTAAGGTACTGGCTCAAAGCCAGTACCCACATCTACCTAATACTGAAGGTCCTGAACGGGGGACAAGAGGATAGAAGATGGGACTGTCTACACGATCGGACAAGGAACAGTCACACCGGACACACTCAAGCATTAAGGGGGTCGACACACGAGGATCCTATATATTTAACCACACGTGATTAACTACGGACACCTTACTCATATACCAGCCAGTAGACTAATCATTGTATTGTAAGCGTAATTGTACAGTATATAAGGAGGAGGTTTTGGCATGGATAGGCACTGAACTTTCTGTCACTAAGAGCATTAGCCTTTACCGGGTATTGCTTGATAAACGACGGAGATTCGGGACTTGTCACCCAGGACTGACTTCGTTAAGAAGTTTTGTTTCGTCTGCACGAGTAACTCAATATCAATTGTTGGATCGGGATCTTGGGATTGGAAACGGTTAAGAAGCTAGAGAGAGCTTATTAGGATTGAGAACACGGGACCGCACTACAGTAGCCTTGGAAGGCTTATTATTTGGGATTTGGAGAACACGGCACCTTGTTAGGATTGGGATTGTTGGCTCAAGCTTCTAAAGCTTTTAAACTCGATTTGTTGGCTTAGGCACTCGTTTGGCATTGCTCAAAGAGGTCTAATACTCTAAATCAAACCTTGCACTTCGGACTAGACCTTTTAAAACAGGCTTGTTCCTCGCAACCTCTGTTGGATTATCTGTGCTCCTTGAACCTTCTTAAAGTGTTCAAAAGACCCGTACTCGGCAGCACAGTCTAAACCATTCAAGGGGAAAGTAGTTAGGATTTGGTTAGTAGTTGCGTTTTTGCCTTAATCAAGGAACTCGCATTCTGCTCGTTGGGTCTTGATTAAACTAGTACTGCTGTTGTAGACACCGAGCAAGCATTTCAGCGCGCCCCTTGTACACCCACCGCCCTCCTCCCCCACGCCTGCGCTCGCATGCCACCGCTTCATGCGCGACATGGGGTGGTGGTACACAGACTTGCGCGGCAAGGGCGCAGGCGATGGGAGGGGCAGGATGCCTCCAGCGCGCTTGCGCCTTCTCCCCAGATACAGACGAGGCCTGACTACCAGCGCAGTGTCAGCGCCAGGGGGCGCCATGCTGCTCGCTCGCTCTGCACCCCTTACCCAGTCTCAGCGCTCCTAGCCGCAACCACAAGTGGAATCCCAGCGCCAACGTACCCACTACGCACACATCCTGGGTGCGGTGGCCCCGTACACGACGCTCACGCAGGCGAAGTACACTCCACCGCCTGCGGCAGGGCCGAGCGTGCCGCCGTCCAGTCCGCCGCACACGTTCCAGGTCCCTGCTCACGCTCAGCAGCAGCAGCAGCGCCCCATGCAGCTCAAGCACAGAGTCCGCGAAGGAGGTGTATCACGCCACGAACACGAGGACCACCCCGTCTGCCGCACACTGTCTACAACCACGTTGCTGCTCCCGCCTCCCGCCTCCCGCCTCTGTGGCTGCGACCCGCTGCTCTGCGGCCGTTCTGCCCCTGTGTGCACCTTCCACGCCATTGCCACGCCGCTCCCCACCTAACAACTGTGTCCGCATCGCCTGCCTCTGTGTCTCCACCCGCATCCGCGCCGCCATGGCCGCTGCCTCAACTCGGCGTGCACGTCCCGTCCTATCCCCACGCCGCTGCTGTGCCTTCTCGCCGTGCGCCGCCCGGCCCATCCCGTTGCACCCACGCCGGCCACCTCCCATGCCCGTTCTCTGCGCAGGCGTCCCGTCGCCACGCTGCCACACTGCCCTCTATCTGCTCCGCCCCACTTTCCATATGCAACTGCCCCCTCTATTTGCGTCCCCTGCTTCAATGCCAACGTCCTCCCCTCGTGTCCGCCCTTTCTCGCCCCGCACCATGCACGTCACACCCGCACCAACCTTGACACTGCCCCTGTTCCACACGCCTGTCCTGTCGCACCGCAGCGCCGCGCCCTCTCCGCATGCCCGTTCAGCCCCCCACGCTGCTGCCACACGTCCCGTCTCCACCTGTACCCGCCTCCGGCCCATTCACTGTCACCACCTTGTCTAACCGTCAGCGTGCACCCACCGCCGCGTCGACCTCGACCACACCATATCCGCTTCCCTCCCCTGCAGCCCTGCCCGCCCCTGCTGCCGCCCGCACCACCTCGCCTCCGTCTAGCCTCGCCGCTGTCCTTCCCCCACATCTGATGAACATCTACGCCAACCCCATTCTGCACGCTACGTCCCCTCGACGCCGTCTCCCTGCAGGCGCACTTCCGGATTGCATCCAACACCACTCCGTCCATTCTCCCTCTTCACCGCACTGTAGTTGCTGCGCATCTCCTTCCCCTTTTCCGGCTGCAGCTCCGCGCTCAGATCTACCACGGCACTGCCCTGGTCGATCAGATCTACCGCTGGTGTTCCCACTACCCTCCCTAACCTATGCTCCATAAAACCATAACACACAATGTTGATATTGCTTGTTACAATTCGATGACAAGCGTCTGTTTTCTAATTTTCTCCTTGATACTTGAATATATATATTCATTTGCTTGGAACCTTACCCAAACTCAGTGCACGCAACCGCAAGTGGGCACGTCAGTGCCCTATGTGAGGCTCACGCGGGCGGAGACGTACACCCCACCGCTTGCGGCGGGGCACAGTGTGCCGCTGCAGAGTCTGCCACATGTGTTCCAGGCCCCTGCTCATGCCCATGGAGTTTAAGCGCAGCGTGTCTGCGATGGGGGTGTATCACGCGCACGAACACGAGGACCACCCCCGTGCCCGGGCAAGTCCAAGACACTGCGTGCAAGCGATGGCTCCATCTCCTCACTCCGTCCATACGCCACGCACGAGGCCTCCACCACACTGCAGTAGATGCTTGGCTGGCAGATCATGCCCTGGCCCACACTGCACGATGCCCCCCCGCCCTCGTGAGGACGTCCGCCACATCCACCGATGGGACCTTCAAGCCTCTCCACCGCCGCACGATGACACTGATGCTCGAGCCCGAGCCCACACCGGTCTTCCACCTGCTTCATCTCCGCCCCTCGCGCATCCGCCCGCTGCTCTCTGTGGTCACGTACAACAAGGTCTCGGTGTTGCCGCCGCCGTCTACCAACCGCATCGTGGGTCTGGACATGCGCGCGCCATCCTCGCTCACGTTCGGCTTGCGCTCCTCGAAAGCCTCTGGTGAGGACACGGCTACCCTCCGTGCGCACACAGGCGGGCTGCCGCCGGTATTCACATGCCACTCCCGCAACCACTCGTCACTCCTTCCCGACGCACCCTCGCTGAAGAGCAGCCAGGGCAGCGCTCACGGTATGCCGCTCGCGCGTGCTTGGGATGGGCGGGGTGATGGGTGGGTCAGACGCGTTGGGGTACGCGGCGCAGGAGCTCGTCAAATCCAGACTCTGTTGAAATCAAGGTAACCGCGGCCTTGACTCGGGAGATAGCAGTTGACCCTCACAAACGCGCAGGGGATTCATTCGCAACTACACAGTAGTTATACTACAATCCGCCAGGAACTACTTAAACTAAAGGTAGGTGAATTAAACTAACTGGGGAGTATTTTACCAAGGGGAGAGAGAACAACACAGAATAAGGTAAATGAAGGGGATAGCAAAAGGTACAGTACCTGTTGTCTTAATACACCAGTCAACGGTGTAACAACGGCATCGGAGATAGCGAGCGATGGACTCGGAATTCCAACAGACTCTGATATCCCGTATGAGATCATTGAACACGTGCGCGGATGGGATGTTGATCCCCAACGGTGTTTTGTATATGGCGTGAAGGGTTCAGAGACGGAAGAGGATAGGGAAGTGGATGTGGGCGATGGAACACCCAGTATGTCCCTTTCGTTGTACCTGTGCTGTGATCTCACTCTCATAGATGATTAGCTGCCACTCGACATCCCCCAGCCACTACAACATCCCCAAGCCTGCCGCCACATTACCAGGTCCACTACCGCACCCGCCCGCCCGCAAGGCCTCCACCACACCCACCGTACTCACTGTGTTCCCTACATTTGCACACACCTGCCCCTGATTTGCTGCCCCTGCATGCTTGAACCAGCACGCACCTTGTCAATCACATACCTTGGCATTGTATAGCCCACATTTATATTACCATGTTCTCTATTCATATCTCAATTTTATTGTACACAACCATGTACCTTCAATGAATACATTGCCTTGGTTATGCATTCGAAAATGATAGATGGATTGGCTCAATACGGAGGGAGGAATACAAGCCACTATGTAGGATGGCCTGAAATACAAGCCACTATGTAAGATGGCTCGAAATACAGGCCACTATGTAGGATGGCCTTTAATACAAGCCACTACATAGGATGGCCCGAAATACAGGCCACTACGTAGGATGGCCGGTAATACAGACAAATACGTAGGAAGGCCTGAAATACAGAGATCTACGTAGATCTACGTAAACGGCCTGAGAAATACAGCCAAATACGGCAAATACGGCAAATACGGCAAAAACCAGGGATTGCTGATGTAGCGGAGACTAGAACACACCTGAGTTACGAAAGCTTCAAAAGAAGAAATAGTTTTAAAATAAAATAAAAAACGGACTCGTTTTACCCTGCGCAGCAATGGTCCCCAGGCCCTAGTCAGAAAGGAGATGAGAACATATATATAATTCGATGCTATGGACCGTTAGAATAAGAAAAATCGGATGCGTGTACTGTATTACTGTCGCACGGAATCACAATCTGGGTGCGGCTGTTGTATTGCTAGTTCAAACATCCCCACACCAGCTGAAATTTTGCATGACAGCACCGAAAATTTCGATACTCGACACACAAATTCTTGTATTTAGGGCGGAGGTAACTTTATCTTGCGGGAATCACTGATTTCCCTGGTTATGTTTATCTGTTTAGCGCGGAAGGTGTCAAACCACTTATCTTCGGGGCGGGAACTCCGAAATCACGGATGAACAAGGGGTGGAAGTAATGTGCACTTAGACCGCCATACTGGCCAATGACAGCGCACTACACAGGCTATGGAGGGCTACAGAGAGCGAGAAGGGCCTGAACTATGTCAACTACGGGGGAAGTACCATGGCCCGACAACTACGATGGGATCGGGGTCTGATGGGGCTACCACAGCTTCAAATAGCCCTAAGATGCTGCCAATGCAAGCTGGAGAGACCAAATAGATGTTACAGTCTGTATAACCGTGCAAATTCCAAACAGGAGAGCTACCACACTTCCCCAGAACAAAAACGGCTGCTCCTGCTTGTTAGTCTTCATGTCTCGGATTAAAGATGCCATCCAGGAGCGGCGATGATGAACAAGACTGTTTAAAGCCAAAACACGACTGCCAAGTACCTGGGACAAACATAAGATCAATCCAGAGTGACAAAAAACTCACTCACTTGTGGTTCTGGCTTCCAGATAACAGCATGAAGTTCGAACATGGCTCTAAGTAAAACGGTGTATTCTTCTGAACTGTGCTTGGGGATGAGCCGGAGGGAACGGGCTCTATCAAATTCCCCCTTCTTTCCGTAGAGGACATACAGTGAGGAGAATATCTCTCCACCTAGACTGCCAATCTGCAAAGCACTATCAGGGATGCGTGAGTTCAAGATGCGCAAAAGGGATTATTCATTAGCTAGCTCACATCGCACCGCGATTGGTGTTGAATTTGTCCAGTGCCCGAATTTGACCCACGGTTGGACAAAGTATCTTGACCTCATTATCCGTCAAAAGGAGATGCTCGTGGATCCATGGGGTTGGAGCTATTTCTAACCCAGCAGCAAAGATATCGGATAGCGTCACAGAGAAATGCGGGGACTGTTTTTGCTTTTGCAAAGGGGGGAAAATGGTGTTGACTTTGTCTTTGAATGTAGCACCGCTGTCTGGCACCCTTTGAGGCCAGTGAAATAAATTCCAAAAACTATTGAGACCATTAGCATACTGTGTGCATCAGGTTTTAGTTACTAGTTTACTTGACCCAGCGGAAACTTACCTCCTTCTCGCCGAGCTCCCATCCAGGAATTTGAGCACGAGCAACATCAAGAAACTCTGCCACTGTGCCATTGCCTCCATTCTGTTCCAGGAAACCGACAAGACAGCGAATGCGAGTGATATAGTCATCTGATGTTTTAATCGCTTCCTCACAATAAGCAGAAACATCGTAAGATTCCGCTATACATTCGAGGTGAATCGTCCGATTCTCGTCGAAGGGCTCCGTGTACAGTGCCTCACAGAGTAACTTCATGACATCATTTCCCCATGGTGGTCCAGATGTGTCCCCCATGAGCTGACCGAATGTGAGATTCGACGTCGTCCGGGGATTTGGGGGTGGCAAGGTATTTAGATCTGACGAGGTCCCGAGGTCATGAGAGTTGACCCTTGGGGCACTTTGCTCATCGAGAATAGCTTGCATGGCCAAAACAGCGGATAAGGCATCTCTTAGTATCTCCGTGACACTATTGCCCTGGGTGTTCATTCACTCTGGGTGGATGACAGTAGATGGCAGTCTAAAGAACTTACAGTGGCAAAGGAAGGATTATTTTCTGCTGAGGAGTTTTGGTATATGCCCATAGGGTCGCCAAGTCCTGCCATGAGATACAGACACCTGCGCAAAAGCTTTGCCATCTGAACAACCTCTGACTCTTGTTCATGGGCTGGATCTGCCTGATCGGGTGTCAATGCGGGATCCCTCTCGGAGTCTTCATTGGGCGAGAGCAGCAACGATTGTGGTAGAGATGTGAGGCAGTCTCGCAGTGTTTCGGCAAGTAAGAGATCGTCCGTCGCTGTACCAGGAGCATCTCCCTCCTCGACTACAAGGGTGGCCATGGCAGTGTCAGAGGCAGCGCGTGGGGTGCCCTCCATGGTTGGAGCTGGAGGTTGCACCTGGTTCGCAGAGAGAGGTTCTGTGGACATGGTGGAATGGACCAGAACTGGTCAACTGCAGACATCTTATAGCGGGTGCCAATGAAACAAAATAACAGCTGTGTCAAGCTAACAACCAATGACAGCCGATGTGGGCATTCAATATATCATCCAGCGGGTGCCAATGAAACATAATAACAGCTGTGTCAAGCTAACAACCAATGACAGCTGACGTGGGCATTCAATATATCATCTGCGTCCCTGAAAGCCAAGGTGGTCATAGTACTGTTTGAGGCAGCTGACAGGAGCCCGAGTCTATGTCTGGTTCTCAGTAGGAAGCTCCATGGGCATGGTGTAGTGGACTGCGGAAGCTGATAGCGACGAGTGACAGTAGCGTGTCAAGCTGTCGACAACCAATGACAGCTGACGCGGGCCTTTAATGACTCGGCAGCCCCCGTGATTAATTAATCGTTCTAAGTATTATAAGGGGCTGGTCGGCCACTTCGCGGCCTCCCACCCTCTTTTCCAAACAGATTGTCGAGGAAACAATTTTCTCCACTGAGCTGGAGCACAGCATGTATTGCCGGTATGTTGACAGGATTAGCAGAAGACCCTCGCAAACGCGCAGGGGATTCACTTGATATTACTACGTAAACGCCTGTGTGAATGAAGCGCCAGTATAAGACATAATGTTTTGGATGTCGTCTTCGCGCGTACTTGGGAAGAGCATAGTGATGTGGCGAAGTACTCGAGCATGAGCAGCTACGACCACGCAATTTTTGACGGAAAATGGTGAAAGAGTGAAGATGAGAGAGGAAGGTCCCGTCAGCGTCCGGGGGGACGCATATGCCCTCAATATTCAGCTTGGCATTCGTGAACAGGGGGTCTCTGGGCAGGACGGGCGAGAAGTCCATGACAAGGTCGCAGATGTGGAATCCAGACATGTTCAGAGAGAATTCACTGAGAGCAGGGAAGCGCAGCTCATTTACCCCTGTATCAGAGAAAAGTTGATGTTCCAGGGCGGGACTGTAATGTGGAAATAAGGAAGTCAAATCTCAGCATGAGGGTGTGCAGACGTGGTGAGCACACGGGAAGAACCACATAGATTCTGATGGACAACAAGGACGAGTTTAAAGCCGCTTGGGCCCAGATACAGCAGACAGCGCCGTCCTACCTTGTGGGTACTTGGATGAAGGACGAGGTGAAGCAGATGTGGTCAGCGGTGTACCGCGGGTCTCGCAGTATCTTCAAGATGTGTGATACCAATATGCTGGTCGAGGCGTACATGGTTTTCCTCTCTCTTTCCGTTTACTAATTAATGCACACCAAGATGGCATCATGTACTGAAGTGGAAGTTCCTCCTTGGCAAACACAACCGCCGCCTCGATCACCTCATGCACACCCTCATCGAGCGTGTGGTCCCGTATTACGCGCTTAAAACACCCCGCCAAGAATCGAACTTCGAAGGACCCGACATCAAGACGAAGAAACACATGGCCATCCTCAAACGTGCTGAGAAGTATACCGAGGATCAAATCCAGCAAGTTGGGAACTCTATATACACGGTCGCCTCAGAATCGCAGCCAGCAAGAGTGTATGATGTTGACATCGACGTGTACAGCCGCAGCTGCCACAACTTCTCCCTCATATCCTTTTGCAAGCACATCGCCGCCGTTCAACACCTCTTTGACGAGCCGACGCCTTCACCCACTTCACTGCAGCAGTCGTGGCTGGTAACTCGACCACAGCACTTCTGGCCGTGAACACAGGCACACGGCACATGTCCAGCTCGTAGGATCCGGCCCCACGGTGAGTCTGTATGACAATATGTACACTCACTAAGTAACGAACATTGGCCCCCGCAGGCTCCTCATCCAATCCGGGTACAAGGCCCCGTGTGATCCACCCGAACATTTTCATATGCGATGGGCCACTTGCGGACAACATTGAGGTCCTCATTACCGACCCTGTCTCACCGATCAACATGGACAACAACAAGTAAGTAAATTGTGCTTTCTGTGGCTTCCCCTTCATCTGCATTCACTGTATTATAGCGTACCTTATTCTTGTTGATAAATAGAGGCTTTGCGCAGAGCCACCCGGAGCCACCCGGTGGCTATTTTGGCATGCGCTGTCTGGTGGCTATGCCAGCCACAACATCATCCGGTGCCTTCACTGGTGGCTAAAAATATGATTTTTGCGTCATTTTAGCCACCATGACCGCATGCCTGATGAGCCACCCGGTGGCTTCTGGTGGCTCAGCGCAAAGCCTCTAATAGCTTACTGGTCCTTCCTCTGTTAAATATTATACTAGATGCACAATGAATATAAACTGAGTGTAATTTTGTTGTCTGCATTATATCTGGACCACAGGGAGGAAGGCTTAAAATGGTGTGGCCTGCTGATGCCATTGAATATCTCGAGAGATGTTGCCACAAGGTTCAGCCCGAAATGTGTGAGGAAGCTGGTAGCGCTTTCAGCTGAAGGCGGCAAAGTTAATTGTCGGAGGTATGAGCTCCTCACCAGGGGACTTACTAGACGCACATGCAGATCCCCCCCCTATCCGCCTCACCATCAACTGACTACTCCAGAAAGTAGCAGTTCAATATGCGACTTTCCCGAGGACACATCCGCTTCATGCACAGGTGGCCAACGTCGCTTGGTACAGCCATGTGAAGAAATATCCATCCCAACTGCACTTCTTGATGATGGTGTACAAGGATGTGCGGCAGGGGAGTTGAGGTGATCAGGGCGGTGTGGAGGAGGGCGGGATGGGAGGCTCCGGTGGAGGTGCATTTTAGACGAGAATGAGTGAAGGACTGCAACACAGGCACAAGTGAAGCAGGACAGAGTGGGGGATGAAATTGTGTGTAAGTAGGGGGAGGATACAGAATATATATACTAGACTACATGTATATGGCAACGGAATATGTAAATGGTAGTGAGGGATAGTGGAAATATGTGTATATGGTAATGAAGGGACTGGAAATAAGAAATGGAAATGGGGTGGAGGAGTATGTATATAGCCACAGAATAATAGAAATAAAGACTGAAGCAAGGACCGGATATAATGTGTTGGAGGCTTCAGATGCCATCCTACAAACAGACTCCAAGGAGGCGGCAAAGGAGTCGGCACTGGCCGAGCCATCACAGGTGCAGCTGTTCTCAGACAGCTCACTTATTGGTGTAAGGGCAACCTTAAGCTCAGTGCAGGGCATGGAAACTAGTGGGGGAATCCGAAGTATAAATATGGGTACTAAATACAGGAGTGGAAATACTATGCACCTAGTGGGGGAATCCGAAGAGAAGAAAGGATGGGGATTCCCATGCTAGGTAAAACCTGATATACTAGCTGGTAACTACCCAGTAGCACGTGTCCGTAGGTATCTACAATGATCCCAGGCCTGATCACATAGCATGTGCCAGTGAGAGGGAGCGGATGTCCCAGATGGTTGGACAGGCGGATGGATGGGCACAGGAGCATCCGGAGTGGCGGACCGAAAACCATCCAGAGCGGAAGCGGTTGGAATTGGAGTCGGGGCCAGAATTGGAGCCGGAGCAGGGGTTCCCCTGACAATTGGCGGAAAGGTCGGGGCAGCGGGCGCGTTGATAGCAGACGGTGTGGTGAAGAGGCAGGGGACGCACCTGGGGTCGGCAAAGTGGTACAGGGTGTACAAGGCGGAGGGGATAGGTGAGGTCCTGGCATTGGAGTGTTTGAAAGAGGAGATGGACATGGACATTCGGGGCGCAATACCTCTGGGGCTAGACAACACCTCCGTGTTATGGGCGGCGGTGGACACAAAGACGGGCATTGGATGCTACATCTGAGACTTATTCTGCAAGACTTTGCGCACAGTGAAGGTCACTCACCCAAACTTCGAACTCTGGCTTGACTGGACTCCTGGGCACATCAATATACCTGGGAACGAGGCCACTGACGAGGCAGCCAAGCGGGCAGCGCTGGAGGGCAGGTTCGGCATGACATCAGTCGCGACGAGCCTCTCATACAGCAAGTCCACCTTGGTGCTGACGCACGCTCGTCTTCTGCAGGAGACAGCCAAGAAGGAGTTCAAGAGAAGCCCGAGGTATCAGCGGATCAAAGATGTGGATGACAGCCTGCCATCACCGAAATTCCCGCTACCATTAGGTAAGGGTCTTAGGGCGCCTGATTTTGCGTTTTTGCAGTAAATCGCATTTTTCGTCAGCAGTTTTTGCGTAAGCCGTTTCCTTATCCCCAAGTTGTTTTCGGCTTGCGGCGGGGTGACGTGTTGCTACGTGTTGGTGACGTGGCAATTGTTCTCGATCTTTCCTCCGGCCTCTACTTTCTCTTTTGCTTCCTACCCTCATACCACGCACTACTCAATGGCCCCCTCCGCAACATTCTGCAACATTCCCCTCTCCACCTCGGTGGATTCTTCCTCTGCAACATCTCGAGTATCTCTCAATTGGATCTTGTCTGCCGGCACTTCTGCTCCAGGTTCCGTCGCCTCTGGTATTCTGACTCTTCCTTGTGGCAACACGGTATGTTCAATGCACACGAATCTCTCTGTTACCTCCACTCTGCCGTACGATGTTGTTCTGGGTCGTGATTGGCTGCTCTTCTGTCGGGAAACTCTGCCGCACACCTCCTTTGATCTCTCCTCCGGCTCCGTTAGCCCTGGTCATCGACCTCCACCTCCTGTTGATCAGTGTGGTCATCCAGACTCAAACTCAAGTGCTATGGATGTCGATGCTCAACCCTGTGCGGCTACGCCCTCGCAAAGTAAGTCTGTTCCATCCTTTCTTGGACCTCCGTACTCATATTTTACCAGCACCGGCACGTTCTTGTGTATGCGATGAACCTTTGGTTTGCCGCTGCCCATCTACGTCTGGTTCACGACTGTCCACTGTATTGATGACCCCCTTGACATCGTTGACACTGTTGCGTGATATTTTACTTGGACATCATGTTACGCGATCCCGTATCTCTGTATTTCACAGATTTGTCTACAATACAATGATCTCTTGATTTGCATGCAGTCCCTCACACCAGTATGACTTTGGTACAATGCCGACGTGCTCTCCTCCATCATATTGCCACAGGTGCGTGCGCCGACTATCAGGTTGATGCTGTGTCGTCTCCAAGACCAGATCGTACCGCATGTCGAGCACTATCCCAAGATTTCAACTGTGCTGCAGAAATGTCCAAAGCTGTTTTGAACATTTTTCTTGATGCCGACCACAAGCAGATGTCCACATAGAATTTATCCCACTTGGCTGCCGCTTTGAACATATCTGTATCTGGTGTCCGCACGCTTCGTTTTAAACTACGTGCAGCTATCCGGAAACATGCTGACACTATCAGTGCTGCCAATGCACGCGTCAGTACCTCTGCGTCAATTGCAGACTTCTTCAACTCCTTCGAGAGCCATCGAAAACCTATTCTCCTATCCATCGCCGCATTACATCGCATACAGGTTCCGGATAAATCAACAGTAGAGTCACTTCGTGCCGCAATAACAGACCACATATTATCCGGAAGTTGCACACAGTTCTCCCAATCCCATGCCCAAATTACTCTTTCCGGAGATTTCAGTTTGCCGGATCGATTTCACCCCCCTCTTTACCTCTTGCACCCCACTCTCCCATTCTCTACTTCTTACACTCGAAGTACTTTAGGGTCAACTTTAATACGATAATCGTGCCTTTTTTTAATTCCGGTAGCGGGCCGTGCCGCTCGTCGGCCTTGCCAGCTTTATTCAGGAAACTCACAGTCAACCCACGCAAACTGGGTGATTCTGAATCTGTGTTTCAACATCCTCAAGACATCCTGGGATGATTTCGACACATTCTACGGGTTACCATCGGAGATCAAAAGCCGGATGTCCCCACGACATCGCTAAAAATTGGCGGTGTACGTGAGTGAAATCTGAGACAAAGCAACCTGTATTCACACCAAAGTTGAGCCATATCAAAATATGAAAACAGCCATTTTTAGCAGTCTGGTGGCCGAGACGTAAGGAATAAGATTGCGTATTATTAAAGGCACTACAGTATCGCTAAACATTCATTCGGATAGGCTGGATAACTAGGCTGCTGGGTGAGGAATGACGACTTTCCTCCCGGTGTACGCAGACGCCCGAAGTTCATCAAGGACTTTGTTGATGTTTTCAAGCGGTTCAGAACTGACATGGGCGTGAATGACGTCCTGTCGAGAGCTCAGGATGGGTGGTTCAAAGAATATCTCGATTGCATAGGACATACCTTGGCAAAGAGATCCAACACTGCGGCAAGATCATCTTGTTCACCGCCAGTGCTTCCGAGAACTACGATGCAAGAATCAAGGTTCAGTCGCCGAACCGAACATAAAAAACCGCTGTACATACTTTGTACACCGGTTGCAATGGTGTCGAGGGTGCTGAACACGAGGTTCTCGGCGCTTACACCAACCTACCAGCGTGAGTTAGCTCAGCCCAAAAATTGAGTTACCCGAAAAAAGATCACCATGACGCATTTAGGCTTAACAGGGAAGTTCACATCGTTGGGCCTGAGTGCAGCCATCGCAAGATTGAAGGCTTAAAATTACTCGTATGAGTTTCCGGAATTTATTATGGACGGGAGAAGTTCTCTTACTCTGGTTGTTGGAAACGAAATCCATCGTGGTGTCCACCGTGAAGCGCTTGTCCGGGGGGTTAGTGGCGGCCGTCATGTTGCTGAGTTCAATCAGGTCAAAGGCCGCGACGGCACCAAGCTCCAATGCGAGCTTGCGGGCTTCGGGCTTGAAGTCGCAGGCGTACACTGTATTCCAGTAAGTCAGAGTCTTCATCAGAGAATAAGGTCGCCATACCAGTTGCGCCGAAATGCTTCGCGTACTGGAGAGCCAGATGGCCGAGACCGCCGATCCCGAAAATCAGTACCTTGTCGCCTGGTTTGACCTGAATCGGAATATTAACCTGGGTTCTCGATCTAGAGCGCCAAGATCTAACCTGCGCTGCCCGCTGAACGGCGCGGTAGCTCGTCACACCAGCATCGGCTGCGATCGCAGCCACCTCGGGGGCAACGCCCTCGGGCTAAATATACAATTACTATATTATCAGTGGCCAATGTATACAACGACGATATGTGGTGAGACGTACCACCGGGACGAGAGTGTCGGCTGTGACGATTATGTAGTCCGCATAAGCACCATCCCTGCCGATTCCCAGGGCGTTGAAGAGCGCGGGGCCGCCCTGCACGCCGTGCGTGCAGCTGTCGACGGGGAGGATCGAGTAGAGTTTGCCGATTTGCACGGCTTCACTGTCGACTTTGGAGCCCAGTCTTCCGGCCGTTCAATAATCATCCGGCTGAACTAGCATAGCAAAGCTCACTTGACAGGATATCCGCAGCTTTCGTGTCCGAAAACGTATTTCCTCGCGTCCAGTGAGACACCGGTCAGGAGTTCGACATCACTGTGGCAAACTGAAGGTGGAGGATGAATGGGGCGTATGCAAAAATGGTTCGAATCCGACCTCCCGTAGCAGCGATCTTGATCAAAATCTCGTTGTCCTCCAGTTCGCGGATGGGATAATTCCTATCGAGCACAAGCCTTTGATTGCCTGGCTGATACACTGCTGCCAGCATGGTAGTCGGTATGGTGGGCGTCGTCATTGGAGTAATTTCAGAGAGAGATGGAACGATGTGGGATTCAGATGTCGACTGCAGAAAACCTGCGGGGCATTTATACTCTCGCGGGGGATGTGTAAATACCCGGTTATCCTCGAGGAGGAGGAGTGGACACAGCACAAACCTAGCGGAATTTGGACCGAGAGTCCGCAGCCTTTGTCAGTTGGAGAAAACAAAAACCGCGGAGTTGACCGGACTGAGAATCCCAGTCGCTCGAGCCCCAAGGTTAACAAACGGAGCGCAAAGCTGAAGGTCTGGAATGCCGAAGTCCGTCCCTCGGAAAATGGAGAGCCCCGCCCGAGTTTCGGAAGTTGGATAATGCCAGCTGCCGAGGACCAGCCGGGCGTACTTGGTTAAAAGAATAGAGTTTCGGGGCGGGCGCTAGAGCTTTGAGTGGTGCCAGTCGCGGGATTAGAGGCCAGGCTCTACCCAAAGGAGACACTGGCACAAGCCCGACCCGCAATCGGACTCAAGTAAATTTTAGGTCGGGCTTGTAGCCCGTGGCCGAGGACATCTGACGAATGGTAAGAATCCTCCGACCTGGTAGTGAGTTCATTTTTTGCATGAATGCCTGCAGCTGGCGAGTTGGACCTCCCACATGTATGGATAACCGTGGATTGTAGCGACATTCGATGTCAGCCACATTCGAATATAGATTTAAATATGTTTGTCTCGCAGACAGAAGACGTCCGTCGTCGAGTACTTACTGGCATGCCTCACGCATACCATAAAGCCGAGGAGTGGGCCTAGTCGGACAAGCCTAGGATGAGTCAATTCGGGCGGTGTCAGACGTAGGAGCCGCACACAGTTGAAACCCGGCCTAGAAATGCGGTACAGTATTCGAGTGGAATGAGCAAGATGATGAGTAAGGCGGATGAGTGGAGAGGAACGGAACAACCCGCAAAATGATGGGATCAATTGTTGTCCTGTTTCTTCCCAAACTCTGAATCCACACCCTCCTCGACTTGGAGGCCAATGCACGCCGCCTTGGATATCCGGAGCACCGATATTGTCGTTTCTGCGCTACACCCGAAATTCGACGCTGCAGAGCTGGCTGCTCTTGCTTGGACATGCACGATCTTCTGAACCAATTTGGCTCTGACGTCTCGCTGTCGTCTTGCGCTCTCGTACCCCGGGAGACGATCGATGGCGCCATCGTACGTGTCGTGCATGCGTCTGCAGCGCCTCTGCCTCCCGCACGCTCCCCGTTTCTGTGTTCTCGACCTGCCTACAAAAAATCTATGACGTCACTTACCTTTTCTCGCGCGGAATGCGCTGCGGTAGGGTCGGTCGGGTGCGGCGAGCGGGTTTGTGGGTGGTCGGGCGTAGGGGGACGCGTCTCGCACTTGGCGAGATCTCGCCCGACCGTGGATGAATCGACTTCGGATGACCCGGGATGAATGTCCTTTGCCCCCTGTCATGTTTTGACCTCGCGGTGTTGTCGCGGTGACTGCGTGGGGTGCGGGATAGGAGGCTTAGAGCTACCCGCGCGCCCGGTATTGTTCTCGCCCAGCAGCACGCGGAGGTTGTTCGGTCCGTACAGGTCCGTGTACTTTGCATGTCCTGGGGCTTCGGGGGTGCACCCGCGACGTCGGTATGGTGTTACTTTGCAAGGGGCGAACTTGCCATCCCCCTTTTTTTCTCTTTGGCGACATCCTCCCGCCTTTATTTTATTTTACCTTATTCTATTTCGTCACGCCTACTTTAACATCCCGCCGTCTCTGCGCTGCAATTCAAATATCCAGAGACGCGAAAACCTGCTACTTCCACATTTGGGAATGGGCGGAGCTGCATCTCATGCCCGAGTGCATATCTCGTCCTCGGAGACTGGCCTACCCTGGTCGGTGCCACGAGCATTCGGCGAGCGCACTCCTGGGAGGACGCGTAGCCTTTTTTGAATTCCGATATCCGCTTTTTCGCGTATCGTGCGCACTCTTTTCCTCCTTATGACTTCCTGCTTCAGCGTATTGATCATCTTCCTTTCAGACACATCTCGCGTGACTGCCCCGGCGTCGCCGAGGCTTAATCCATCACTCGACTCTCCGTCATCGCGGCGCGAAAAAGGATGTACACACGATATGATCTGTGATCGAATGCGACCATGTTGCTTTTACTACCTGCCTTCACGAACAGCGATGACGGATAGGTGGCTGTAAGTTGAGCACATAGGACTTTTCGTGCTGTGCTCGCCTCCTGGTCCCAGTCAAGTACTGATTTCACTGGGAGACATTCCAATTTCCACGCGTATTGTGGACCCTCAATTCTTAGGTTCCCAATTACGCTCGGCCCAAAACTTCGTACAGACTGTCTATCTCGGCTATGACGACAAAAACTTTGCAAAAACTGCATGGCAGAGCCCTTTTTTTTCCAACAGAAAGTGGGCAGCGTAGGCTCGTACATAGGCACCAACAGGTCGAGTTCGGCAATCTACCGAGAATCATCAGCTCGTGATGCGCGCCATTGATTGAGAGGCGTTCCGCTCCTCGAATTCGCCTTGCTGCCTGTTTTGTTATCCCACTTTACGGAGCCTTACTTACCCTTTATCCGTACTCCATATACTCAACTCCTACTCCTCGCTCGCTCAAACGCCCTTGCATCCGTCCATGTTGCATCTCCGGGGCGTCTCTATCAGTCTCTACCGCACCCTTCGTCACGCCTTCTTGTCAATATTGCAGGTCGACTGTCCTTGCACGCATTAACCGTCGGGTCAGAAGACCCTTATGCTTGTGGTACCTCGGCCCGCCAAGACCGCCCCCATTTCTCCGGAGTTCTTGCGAAGCACATGGTCGAACGTAGGACATAAAAGCTATCGATCTCAACTGCGCTCCCGCTGTGCCTGACCGCATACTATAATGGTTTTCAGATTCGCATGCGCCGCGCCGCTCGCACTACTTCCCACAATCCTCGCAAGTCCTGCGTTGAGCAGGCCTTCCTATTGGTTTAGCTTGTTCGTCTCGAATGGAGAGCGTTGGCATATTCTCATGCCAAGTGAACAGTGGCGACTCCTACACTCAAACTGGGTTCAACATCACCACTGGACCGTTGCCCTCGTCGGGGAACCCAATGGGAAACCCTGCTTACCCGGTGTGCCAATCTTAGCTCCGTTTTATTGAAGAGTCGGATTATTAAACTTCTGCAGGGCGACACAGCGACACCTGGCGAGAACTGGATCGATGTCGTCACGACGAAATATAACCACTCGCTAGTCCTCACGTATGCCAGGCTTCAGAGGGCTCTATATCATATATTAAACTCACATTTGCAGGTACAACTTTGGATACAGCGGTGCAACGGTCTCGCGCGACATTGTTCCACCTTTCGCAGACTTTGTTCGCACACTACCAGACCAGATCGATGAGTTGGTTGCATGGAACACAGCTCAGCACCCGCAGCCATGGGCAAGTTCAAATGCCCTATTCTCTATCTGGGTGCGTCAGCATGTCCCACTGGCTAGATACTGACTCGAAAACGTTTACTTCTAGATTGGGATAAATGACATTGATCTGAGCTATGCGCTGGACGTGGACCACACTGCGTTAGTGCTGCTCGCTTTAGAGACAATATATGGAGTGACTGACTTCTAGCGGGTCATATAGGCTGACGAACCAGCTGATCACCCGCTACTTCCAGTATATAAAACGACTTGTACGTCGCTTTTGTCTTCTACGCCCTCTTAACATCGTGAACTGAAGCTACGTCGTGTATCTACAGTAGTGAGCTACCTCATGGGAGCTTCGGGGCCTAATCACTGACCATCATCGTCAGCGACCTCGGCGGCCGCAATTTCCTTTTCCTGAACGTTCGTCTACTCCTAAACCTTCCCCCTATTGTAAAACCTGAAGTACGAGCCCATTAATATGCACACTTTGTAGGTCCCTCCACTTGACCGCACCCCCGGGCTACTCGTACAGAATACCACCGTCCGGGCGTCCGAATCGCGCATCATCGCGTACTACAACGCGCAGCTCGCCGCTGGTGTCGACAAGTTCAAGTCGAGCCACAGCGGCGTACGGACGTGGCAATACGACGCACACGCAGCGTTCACGCGGGTTCTCGATCATCCCGAGCAGGTCCGTCATTCAGCAACATCGCGAAAGTGGGGAGTGACTTTGTATGTGACCGCAGTATGGATTCAACGACATAACCGGGGATGACGGGACAACGCCAGGCCAGTTTTGGTAGTACGTCGTGTTGTTTCGTTTCCGTCTAACCGAGGCAGCTGCGCTCATGTGACATCTGGGATCTTACAGTAATTGGCTTCACCCTGTTTCCGCCGCCCAGGTTATCTTCGGAAAAGAGGTTGGTCAGCTACTTGACGACACACCGTGGTGAGCGGTTTAGTGTGATCAATAATGGCAGAAAACGGGTGCAGAAATCAATGTGGTACTTAGAAGACGCCTGAAAATGTATGTACTGTATCATTTCGACCAAAGGTTCAGGTGACAGGTGACAAGGGCCCCTGAACGTGAACCATTTTGGCATCGGTGACGGTGACTTTGGCGAATGAACGACCAAAATTTTCAAGCTTTTTAAAAAGGGCGTAAAAGTCATTTTTGAGCTGCTAAGAATTCAACGAAAAAAGAAGCAAAAATACAACAATAAAAAGCTAGTGCTCCTCCCAAGCGGGACCTTGGTACCGAGCCGCGACAATTTTGTGTCACATCCAACTCTTCCTCATCAGCATCTGAAGCCTCTGCGCCGCCCGACCGAGTGATCCCGCCCTGCGCATCAATAGTGAAATTAGGTGCAATCAACCCAGAGAGAAGATGGTCCGATACGACGGCGAGAGGTATGTTGCAGTCATCATATACATCCGCTCCCTGGTATGGATCGTCACCGTTGCCGTGATCGGCGGCCTCTGAAGTGGGGTCTGTCTCCCGCATCAACACCTCATCACCGATATCTGGGTCATTTATGCTGAAGAATTGCGCGGGCTGGTCGGTCGTGACAGGCGCCGTATTTTCAAGAGGAAGAGGGAATTCGAGCAACTGCGCAATGGGGAGGTATGGCGATGGAAGGTTGTGCTCGAGCTCCTGGGAAATCAGGAACCACTGGGCCGCAATTTTCTTGACTACAGGGGGGGGAATGACCCACGACCGTTGTTGGCCAATCCACTCGGATTTTTCGAAGGTGTTGTCGGTGTCCATTGGTAGAGATGGGAGAGGAATAGACTTGTATTTCCGTCGCGTACATGAGGACTAAATATAATTGTCCCAGAAAATGTAGAAAGCGGATGGCTTTGACCGGTTTCAAATTATCCCCTGCAGCAGCCCTGCTCTGTCCTCTGTCGTGGCCGGTATTATATAAGTAGACAGTTAGACCATTAACGATGTCTCAAGTACCCGAATGCGACGGAGCAGAGCCAGTTCAATTTTTTCTTTCATTTTCAGTGCCTTCTCGGGCCCCATGCATGCGCGGATCGCCTTTGGCGAGCTCCAATACTCTCAGGCAAGCATAGGCCTGCATTGGCGCAGTCCGAGCAGTCCCTTGGCAAATGAACAATTGCCAAGCCAGTGATGGCCTCGGTCAACCTTTGAACAGCGTGTTTAGCGAACAATTGAGGTGACGGGTGACACCCCGTGAACCTTTGGTCGAAATGATACAGTATTCCCTTGGGACCCTCCTGCCGGCAACGTCACCGCCACCTCCCATTCGGCCATCAAATTTTGAACTTATTCCGAATTCTTCCCTGAGTGTTCTTATACTATTGCAACATCCATTTATCCATTGGAATGTATCACAACCATGTTCCGGTAATTCTTTGGTGAGTTGGACTCTACTTTAGTCAAAATGGCGACCAAATGAGCCACACTGAAGCTCAAATTGGTCTCATTGGCTGCCTAAGAGCTAAATCTTGCTATTCCAACCCACCAAAAGGCAGGAAAGAGGCTCCAAAGCTCCCAGCTAACATATAGGAATATTTTTTTTCAGCCCTCCCCGGACAGACTTGGAGATAGAGAAATGCACCGGCGCCACACGGTCAAGCTGTGAAGTCAGAGGCTGTCAGACATTGATGGGGAAACGATTAACAGGCGCGCTCAATTCTTAGCTGGTCATTTTGTCCCGCTCGATCCTGGGAGCGAGGAGACGAGCACAGAGTTGACCTCTGACCTTCTAGCTCAAATACCACGATGTCGTTTGATTCATCGCTATATTCCCAATTGCCATTTTCTACCGACGTCCCACGCCGACCCCGAGTCGCGACAACCTCGTCCCTTACGTGCCCTTCAAACACCGGAGGCATGCATGCCCTTTAGCTTATGGGGAAGCTTGCTTCCCCATTCATCGGTATATGGCGTCGAAATGCAGATGCTTACAAATTGCACGGGTGCATCGCTTTTGTAAGCACCGTGCAGCGCTTCTAAGCAGACCGGTTCCGGCAGTCGGACCGGAAGCAAGCTTTCACTTCTATGTGGACTACCATTGTCCACATACATCATATTGAACTGGTAAACCACTTACTTATACCCCGCTGTTACCCGGCTGTTCGCGGGAGCTAACTTTGAAATCCGCGGGTATCTCACGGCTCAGCCGTTCTCGCAATCAATCACCATCAATCTCCGACCAAATCAAACATGGCTTCGCATGCGCCACACCGATGTAACGAGTTTGCCCACCGATGCGGCACTGCAAAAAATAAACCCAGCCATTCACGCCGTAGATTGGCCCCGGAAAGTGGAATCCATACGCACAAAACAGCTAAGGCTGGTGTCACCGTCGATATTTTGGGAATTCCCTAACCTGTTATTGTCCCAAGCACCCAAGTTTGGTAAAACCTTTGTGCTCCCCTAGTTCAGATCACCATCCCTTATGTGGACTTTGTACACCTCAACAGATCTAGCACAAAGTTGTGTTTAACTTCGGCCGTGCACGAGCTTTTGAAACATGAGGTTGGTTATATCGGCACCTTGTGGCTGAAGCGGACAGAGAGAGACTTGCGTAACTACCGGTCTCTTTCCTAGGTAAAAACTGAGTCACTAGTGTCGAACACTGAAAATATATCTATTGAACCCTGACCAACATATCAATTTATTCTAAAGAAGTTCCGCTTTTAGAGGCCCCTCAATTACTCCACTGGATTTGGAGGTTGTTCTTCCCCATTATTTTCCTCTTTTCTTGCGGAGCTTGAACTGATTTGGCAAACTCACGAGGATCAAGATGATGGTGTGAAAAGGAGATGTGAGACGGATCATTACGGTACCGCCACGCCCCGGCGCCGGTCAATAGCGGAGCATAAGCGACGATGGCTTATGGATTCATAAGCCAACGGGCATGCCTCCGGTGAAATTTAGTCTGAAACGTCTAATGAGCCCGCCTTCTATTTTTCTCCTCAATACCCGGTACTGACTATAAAGAGGGCCCTCCACTCGGGAAACACCTCAGAGACCTGGACCTACAACCTGAACTTCCCTAGAACCTCTCGCAACTGAAACGTGAGGGATAGGCTTGACTTATGCTTGTTCCACATTACTTACGCTAACCCCGTCCCAGATGCATCTTACTCAAATTTTCGCTTTTGTCCTCGCCGTTGTAGGGAGCGCATCTGCCATTTGCGCTGACGGCCAGATCGGGATTGGTGCCGAACAGGTTAGTCCCACGCGTTGCCCAGGTGCCTCTGATTAATAAATCTTCAGTTGTCGAGCATCGGCTCACCTGGGACCGGTACCGCACCAGGACCAATTTCTGGTTTCATATGGGCCAACAACTGCGGCACGATTGCATCCAACAACAAAGGCGGCCCTTGCGGCGGGGGCTACAGCAATGGTGCCTCCGTGCAATGCAACGGGTACGTCTCGAGTGTTGAACTATCTAATGCATTGGACGTCTGGCTAATCGTTGAGTCATAGAGGAAATCCCGTCAGCGCGAGGACTGGAGACGGGACTTCGTGGACCTGCGTCGGTGGTGGCGGGCAGAACTGCGGATTGGCGCCGTTTGGTACCACCTCAGTGTGGACATGCTGCAACCGCAACTAAAAAGACGGTTGCGGTGTACGTCAGATAAAGATTTAGTGCCTTAATCCCGGCCACCATCCATTTTTTATCCACGTCTGCTTTCAGAAACTTATCGCGATAAACTCTCAAAATATCTCCGTATCACACCTGGCTACTATCTAAGTGTATCATGCCCATTATCGAAAAAATAGGGCTGAATGTGGACGGAACATGATATTTGAAATGCGATAATTTCACTCAGAACAAGAGTATTACACCTCAATGATCGATAGTATAAGATTAGCAAGTGAGGGTTAGACCTGAACATATGATCATGGGCTAGGTTGAACATTAATTGTTGCGACAAGTTTGTTTTGTTCATTACTCCCACCCACCATCACCAATGCACCAGTTCAAAGTCCAGCTCCAGTACCGTCCCTCAATATATGTCTCTGTTTTTTTTTTTGCGTTTACAAATCTCTCACATTGTGACTTAATTTGAAGACAATCAATCTGGATCCCCTGTATGTTTCTTTTATCGTAAGTAGTCGCTCATGTCCCCTTCTAGAACCCGCGCCTTCGGGGCTGGCTTCCGATCGCGCTGAAGCGGTCGCAAAAATGACTGCCAATATGGGCTCCTCCAGTACTCCGACGCCGGTAGGGCCCTAACCCGTCCGTCAGACGAGGACGGCCGTTTTTTCTACGGGACGGGTCCAACCCGTCCGTTGAAGGCAGCCCGAGAGCCTCAAAACGGACGAGACCCGTCCGTCCCGTCCGTAACGGTCGTTTCGACGGGTTGGAGGAGGTAGTAGTTGCAAGTCTAATGAATAAATTCTGGGTGATATGAAGATCGATTGGGTACTTACCAGGACCTCTAGGGTAGCTCAGGCCATCAAAATCGTGTTGAGTTTGGTGCGCAAGAGGGCTAATGAGCCGCCAAGGACTGAGATCGAAAATGCGGCAGATGCCGACAACCTCTTGGATGCAAGTTGCGAGGCTCAAAACCAGATCTATGGCCAAATGGTGAAAAGGTATGAGTGAAATCCGATTAGTTGCTTGGAGCCATAGAAATTTGGCCAAAATTTGAGCCGCACTTCTACCCAGCCCGGACGACCCGTCGAACCCGTCGTTCTCCCGCTCTTCCGACAACGGCGTCACCCCTCACGGCCGCCTATATATCCTCCATTTCCCCCAATTTGACCGAAATTTGGACCGATGAAGGCTGTGGGGTGACGAGGTTGGACGACGGCATTGTAAGTGCTGGAAGGAGATAGAACGACTGGCTCGCGAAACACAGAGGGTTTATTTTGGGGAAACCGGCCAAGCGGAGGAAGGTCCACATGCGAGGCAATATGAATGATGAAATGGACCGTCAGTTTTTTTTTGGTTGCATTCATTTGCGTTATGGCCATTTCACGTACCTTGCGTACTCTTTATTATCTCACACCATGCTTGCCGTTTGAATTTCTAAATCGTCATCTTAAAATTACTTACAATTGTAGTACTAGTAATGCTCTTCCCATGGCTTAGTTGCCGCGTTGCGACTGCTAATATGGCCGCCTGGCGAAATGGCATCGCGTCTGACTACGATTCGTTGTGATCAGGAGATTGCAGGTTCGACCCCTGCGGTGGTCATTTATCCTTTTGCGGTTCGTCCAAATTTTTACTTGATTCCGCCCCCTTTCTTTCCCACCCTGGCCAAACGATGCTCTTGGATTCCACACCAGCATCGATCACTCACCTTGACTCCGAAGGGAACACTTTCAACCAACACTTGAAGCTCAAGTTCACTATCTTCACTGCTGCAAGTTCATTGTCGGCACTACATGGTTGAACAATATAACATGATCATATGATGTACCAGAATTGGGGTCTTGCAAATTGCGCAACTGGTCCTGACATTGTCAAATTGTTCGGCCTCGGGCCGTTGAGTTTCGTGGTACAGAGATTGGTAAAGAGTCGGGAACCTCGTGGCCCAAATCACAATTGACTCAGATCAGCTATTCATCAACAATGTACAAGATCGACTCGAATCCAACCATGTCAATCAGGAGCGTAGCCAGAGAGCTACTTGGTCGATAACATATGCTGGGCAGTGTTCGGTTTGAGACGCGACCAAGGAATCAATTCGAGGTCAAAAGCCTCGCCAGGAGGATCATATTGGAGCTCAAGAGCCTGGGGCTACAATAGCACCGGAATGTACAGTACTACTAGCGGGAAACATCTGGCCTTTGACTCGAATGAAATTGATGCTTATCTGGTCCTCACGCGCTGGATCGCCTTGAAGGGCCTAAGGATATCGAATTATCCGATGTCAAGGTCCATCGCGCCCCAGGAGGGTCACTAGGACTCTGAGGAACAAACGACTGAGGCTGTGCAGGGGGCGATCTGTGTGCGTTGGACGAACGTAAAAGTAACCGAAAGTACGAAGTAGGATGGAAAAATGGAGGTGAATACTGCGACGGATAAAGAAAGGACGGCGATTGAGAAAATCAAATAAAAAAACATGACCACCGCAGGGGTCGAACCTGCAATCTCCTGATCACAACGAATCGTAGTCAGACGCGATGCCATTTCGCCAGGCGGCCATTACGAGTTGAACGGAGATGGGATATCCCGAGAGTGGAAGGTTGTTCAGTTTCAAAAAGGGTTGAATTTTATTCCGAGGTGGGGAGACGAGCATGGAAGACGAAGATGGGTGAACCCCATTCAGAATATATGCTCAAGGTCCCTTTTCTGTTTTGTGGGGTGTACTCGCGACGGAGGCTGAGTTAACGAATATTCATCGTCATGCTTGATGACTCAATGAGATCCAATCCGTGTGTTCAACGCAACAGGAAGGTGGGATCCAGCTCGACATAATTATTTATTTGCACTGCCCAGTGCCGACAGGAAACTTTCTAATGCAGGCTGCGAGATCTTTGTAACAGGTTTTAGTGTAGTCTAAAGTTAGAGGTACCTTCGATCCGCGGATTGGGAAGCAACTTTCCACTCTGCGTTATTGTTTTATACATGAGTACTTGGCTCGATTGTAGCACATTGTATTGCCGCCTGTGTGTTCGGTGAAAAAAAATCGCGTACAAGGCCGCTCTCAGCTTAAATTTCAAACTCGAAGTTGAACCTCTCCCGTGACTGTTCAATCGCTCCTGCCCCCATCGGGATATCGAAAACTTGACTCGACTTCACTGCACTCCGGTCTCCCATCTAGCCGATGCCACGGCGAGGTTCGGCTAGATGGGACCAGAATGCAGTATTTGTCATGCCCACGATTCTAGACTACGACCGCGAAGAGGGGAGGCTTTCTCAAGCCAGCCGTTGAGTTGAAATAGTTGTTCATCCACGTGTTAATCACAGGATGTTAGCAGGATGCACATCGTATCATACAGAAAGAAACCAACCCAAATCCCCGTCATTTGACATTATATTCGGACGGACATTGCAGTTCGGAAGAAGCCGCCTGCCAGCACTAGCGATAAATGATAAACTTGAGATATTTCATGATGGCGTGATAGATCTAGTGACCGCTGAGTGCTTGCCGCGGGAGAGCCGAAAGATGCGCTGTTCCACCATAGACCGAAAGCCTGGGGAAGTCAGTGCCGAACTCTTGAAGCGAAGAGGCTTGGAAGAGGCACTGCGCCCAGGTTGATGTGATTTTTCTTCTTCGACAACAGTTGCATCTGGGGTAATAGCAAATGAAGGGAATACAGGGATGTGTTAAATATGAATTCCGACACGCAATTTGCGAACCACCAAAAAAACATACCAGACCACAGATTTTTATCCTGCCAGTTCGACATCCCAACAGTTGAGGTTTTATCTCAGCTGTTTAACGGACTTGGTAGATGGAGCTATCGAGGCGGTGCCATGGATTAAACGTGTCAGAGTGTTGTGCTATTTTACAATCCCAATCCGATCATTGATTGAAACACTTATCTTTCTTCCCGACGACACCGAGAGCTTCCTCCATAAACGTACGTGTCGTCTGAACATTGAGGCAGCTATTGCAGCTCCCAGACGACCGCCAACTCTCTCGATACCACTGTAAGAACCGCGAGAATCAATCCCTTCGTTATACTGCGTTCCGAGGGGTCGTCGGCCTAGCCTGACCCCCGTCAGCCGAATTGGGCTGACGACCCCTCAGAACGGCCATCCCAACCCCTGTTGACGTCCGAAAAAAAATATTTTTATGGGTTCCCGACGATACCTAAATGTCTATTAACCGTTCTTTAACGAAATCCCTTGTAACCTGTGCTAAAGCCCCATATAGCGTGGCTCGTTCGCTCTTCCTCTGGCTTTCTGCTATTCTTAACTCCTTTAGTTTGTCATGATTTCCCGCACTGCCCGAAGATATTCAACCCATGACGACCTACGATGTTGATTTCCTCAACTGCGCAGCGACTGCGAACTTTCAACCACAACCCAAATTGGGACCATAGAGTAGTGGAGACAAATCGCATGGACAGTCAACCCTGGTTTCAGTATCTAATTCTCACTGCGGCTTGCGCGTTTGTCGTAATGTGGCTGCACATATTTCTCATTTAAAGACTCCACATCCTTCATTCCCCCACAGCTTCCTTCCCGACATCAATCCACTCAAAAGTCCCCTCTGCAATACACTGAATCTTTCAACTATGGCTTCAAAATCTCCCCGCAGCAACATCATTCTTCAAACCAAGGGTCTGCTCTGTCATACAACACCTCACGATCATCTGTTGGCTCTGTGTCTTCAAGTACTGCTGTGAAACACAATAATTGTTGTGACCCAACGAACACCTTCGTTTACGGATCGACCTGTCGCCTTTCTGCACCGTTGCTCACACGAGCCTCGAGAAATATTCCATTTTCGGTGGTACGTGGTCCTCTGCAATGATCTCATTGCGTTCACGTTCCTTTCTCCTGTACTATAGGTGGGGTAATCCCAGTCTCGAATCATATAATTATTAATGTGAGTCTCTATTCTTTGAACCTCGGACCTGAATAGATTCACTGAATGGTACTCATAGTTGTTCATCTCTCGGATCACCCGCGAGAATGGTGCATTCAACATGCGCACTGTCTAATCAGACACTTCGGCCATCTACCATTGTTTATCGCAGCCTCAAGGATTGGGGATGTTGCTCGGTTCGTTCCCCTTACTGCACGTTCTCGCGAGCCGGAAAGTTCAATATTAATTCGCAGACCTGTTTATTGTGGTTGCAGGGCTGAGCAAACGCAAAATTGTCACTCTACTCCTGCGGTGCAAGTCAGCTCAGTGTGATCAATCTCTCCGTCAGCGAACATTTTCATTGTCGATTCATTGTCTGTGTAATTTCTATCCGTAATAATTCATTTTCCAGTTCTCAGGTGCCGGAGCCAAGCGGAGGCGCGTCTTGTTGGACCTAGGAACCAATGACAGCTGACAGTTTGATGCCAGGAGCCTATTTTGGGAGCGTGGCCAACTGTCAGTCCTGCGTCAGCCGATGTCTGGCCCAATGCGGCCGACGTCAGGTCAGCAAGCAGTGCTGATTCCCGTTGTCAGCCGATGTCGGCACAGCCTGCCGACGGGGCCTCGGAATGCAGTGGTTGGCGGAGTCGTTCTATCAGCTTACGGGATGTTGAGCATTCCGAATGGCGAGCTGCAGACCGGCCAGCTCGGCGATTTCTCTCTTCGAAAGATCCCAGCAAAACTCACCTGCGCAGTTCTGAATTAAAACAGCTCGCAAACTCTGTTGAGGTGCGACGGCGCCGGCCACAGTATGGCAATGGTGAATGGCCGTCGTCCGTGCCCCTTTTGTCCGAGCCCCGGCGGGGGTTGCCCGCGTCGGTCACCGGTATAAATGTCCACCATGCTCGCTGTCGACTACTTCGTTTCGTTTCCCTCACCATCAGCCAAGTGGACCCGACTGGTTGACGAAATTCGACTGGGAAGCGCAGCAAGCGAAATTGAACCCGTCAGTATCTTTGAGCTTTTTGAGTTGTCTGGTCTGACGCTGTTAAACAATTAGGTTCTCGCACTTCACTGCGCTGATCGAAGGGCAAAGTGTGCATTTTGTGCATCAGAAATCCGAGGACCCGAATGCGATTCCGCTGATTTTTCTGCACGGATGGCCAGGTAATTTAGCGCTCCCGAAATCTGCGCTTTATTAATATCCGCACAGGCTCTTTCCATGAGTTTCTCCCCTTGACTGATACTTAATTTAATGCAACTTGTATTGGGAACTTTCTCTCCCCATAAAGGGGAGACAAAACTGAGTCAGCTCTGCTGGCCACGCCAGACAAATTTATTGCAGTAATGATATGATTCGACCGATTCTAGGGACTCTGCCGCGTAGTACAAGTCGTCTATAAATTCCGTGATCTGTCTGAGGAAATCCTCTGGTCTCTATTAGCGACGCCGCCTGCACGCTGAACAGAATCCATCGATATTTGGAGCTATTGAGTAGTCAGCAAGGCATAACGAAAAGAAATGTGTATGTAAACTCACTATATTGCTCTGGGTAAAGATGACTGGGAAAAGCCGTATCAAATCGCATTTTCTCAAAGGAAATGTATCCCACTCACTATTGATTGCAGGTCGTGGTGCAAATGGGCGGAACACAACCAGGGGTGTGGTTGGGGCTAAATTTGCACCGAGTACTTGAGCACTTGACCTTGGAGAACACAAGACATCAATTGGGGGTGGGGCGAAGAGGATCAAGCCATACCTCAAACGGCGGCTACGGGAGAAAGGTTTAGACACAGCTCCATTGAATAGTGGCAACAAAACACTCACAAGGTTCTCAGCGTGGCCGCAGCGCAGGTAAAGGTTTCGGACACTGTTCAATGCGTCAGTTATGAGTCCCTCCAGGGGGGGGACAGAGGGAAAGGTACTCACTGACGCCAACGGCACATGGTGAGCAGTATACGTTGAAAGAAGAGGGGAATGTAATCGGTGAGTTGGTGAGTGAAGAAGTAGAATGTCTAGATGGTCTTCTTATGGCGGCCATGGCTCGTTAAAATACTCTGTGACTCGGTATTCTGTTACTTGGCTGAAAAGCACAGTTAATATGAATTCCAGTGGCCTCGTTGATCGTTTTCCGGCTTTCTATTGCGCGAATGCAAGGATGGAGATAGCCCAAGCATTTCAGAGAAGACCGGATACATGTATGTTCCTGACCGATTTTATCTAAATTAAAGATTAGCTGCATGAGGTTGATTACCTGCGGTGAATGACCAGCCGAGCTCGGTTGAAGATTTGGCTCTAATAAGTGAGCCGCAATCACAGGAATTTGAACCGTGTGATGTGATATGAAAATACTCTGTGATTCGTTCAAGTAGATAGACGGGAGGTAACTCTGGAGATATACTTACCGCAGCGGTGCACTTTCAGTGGAATGACTCGCTTGGTTCCGCACCATTCTTCGAGAATAAGCTGAGTCACTGAGATTGACCATCGCCGCGTGGTGCGGGTTGGATCAGAAACGCAACCATCAATTAAATGCGGTGCTCACCAGGCTCTGCCATGGGTGGGCGCCGGTTAGTCAAGTAACTCACTAACAGTATGGCTGGCCGTGCGCGGCTCCGACGTATCCCTAGTTCGATAGTGCTATTGAGTTCGAATCATCACCTTGTCATTTTGGATCGTCCGCTGAGTTGCCTTAACAGCGCTCTCTGTCTTTTATCGGCTTACCTTGTGAACACCACTGTCACGATTTCCCTCGAAGAGTTCATATTTAGGTTGCGGACTTGCTGATTTTACTGAAACGTCGGATTGAGTTGACGTTCTCCATCGCTTACATAGAGCCAAATGTTGTACGCGCGCGGTGAAATCAAAACCGTAGTTCGAAATAACGTCTGTGCTGGAAAGTAAATATAAGAAGGGTTGAACAACCACGCGGGGCGTTGCGTCCTTCAGAAACGCAATCATCAATTAGATGCGGTGCTCACCAGGCTCTGCCATGGGCGGGCGCCGGTTAGTCAAGTAACTCGCTAACAGTATGGCTGGCCGTGCGCGGCTCCGACGTATCCCCTAGTTCGATGGTGCTATTGAGTTCGAATCATCACTTTATATTTGCTCCATGATTTTCATTTTGGATCGTCCGCTGAGTCGCCTTGACAGCGCTCTCTATGTTTTTTATTGGCTTACCTTGTGAACATCCCACCACCGTCGCGATATCGATTGCCCTCGAAGAGTTCATATTTAGGTTGCGGACTCACTGATTTTACTGAAACGTCAGATTGAGTTGACGTTCTCCATCGCTTACATAGGGCCAAATGTTGTACGCACGCGGTGAAATCAAAACCGTAGTTCGAATAACGTCTCTGCATAGAAAGCAAATATAAGAAGGGTTGAACAACCACGCGGGACGTTGCGTCCTTGATATCATGATCTCACCGGGCTTGAATCTCCTAGATCATGTTCTTGGGCGATAGAGGTACTGCCTACTCGAATACTCAGCATGTGCAATGTGGACATCAGATCTATACCTGAAGTATCGGGATGGGTACAAAATTGGCCAAGGTTTAAGCGACCAGAGGTGCGCTTCCGCTCGGTCCGCATTTCACGGATGACTGCATTTGGCGTGATGGAATGGCGGAACGACACACGTATCGACCTATGCAAGTGATGTGTGGCCGCTGGCGATGACTAGGAAGGCCGTAGTCCTGTGAGGGGAGCCGAAAAAAAGGAAGGGAATGGAGAGCTATTGATTGACTGGCATACAGAGTCTCCGACGAGTCAGACACGCATCGAAAGGCAAACTGGAATCGCCTGTGCCCACCGCAACAACCAAGTCGATGCGTACACCGAATGGGAGAGAACACCAGGGTCACGACGGCTTTTACTTTGTACCGCTTACCCCTACTCCCACCCGCCTCACAACGGGCGGCGAACACCACCTCCTCCATCCCGCGGATGAGGCAGTCGCGCCCCCCTCGGCACCCCGTTCTTCTTCCTCTTCTTCCTCCCCCTCTGGTGAGGGGGCGGGTGCGCATTTTGTGTCCGTCGAAGTCGAAGCGTGTGCTACCGAGGAAGGAGGTGGAAACGGGATGCGCGACTGATCATGACCATGACGAAGTCGGGGTGGGGTGTGCGAACCGCGCCGACGTCGAGGTCAGAACGGGGTGCGAAAATGGTTCTGCAGTAGAGCTCGATGTCGACGCACACGCACACTCTGCGCCGAGCGCATGCAGAATGCTCGCAAGCTGCGCGATGAGCTGGCGTTGCGCGGGCCTCGGCGTCGGAGTGTGGGGAGTCTGCGGTCAAGGTAATGGGAGTATCGACGTATGGATGGAGGAGGAGGGGGAAGGTGAAGTAGTGCAAGTGCAAGTAAAAAGTCGGAGGTCGCGGAAGAACGTAGAAGCGGAAAAGGAGGGACGAAGGAAGTGCGGAGGAGGAAGGAAGGTACTTTCGTGTGGAACGAGTGGGGAGTGGGCGTGAAGAGGTATGTCGTGGAGGATTGGGAAGACGTGACGGAGGGGAGGAAACGTGGATAACAACATAGGAAGTGGGCCAAGCCAAGGACGGCGAGCAGAGTGGAAGTGCGGAGGACTAAAGGAAAGGAGTGCAAGGATGCTGGGACACGTAGACAATGAAAAGAGGCCACATATCCTCGAGTCTTGAATAAGTCGTTACCAGATGTCGCGAATCTTGCGTGACACAGGATGTCGGGACTAGTTGCTTGAGCAAGCTAAAGTGAAGAATGAGGGGCGATGTACGGAGTAGTACAAGCGGTTTGTGGGCGGGCGTACGCTAAGTAAAGAGGAGGACATGAGGGAAGAAGCGAGGGGACGTCGTCGCAGATGAAGCTCCCTAAGAAAGGGAGGCAACTTGCATCCGGGACCTATGAGGCGCAGTATCAGAACAAGCGGACGGAGAAGCACAAGAAGGAAGGACGCACGGAACGCGCTGTAGGAAGGTACATCGCAGCGGAGCCCACGCGGCGCAGAATCTAAAACAAAGCTGTAGATAGACATTAAGTGACGGGAAAAGAGGTGCATTGTGTAAACGTACCTGTCCTCCCTTGCCTGTGTAGGCGCGCGGAAACGGATTCTTTACGCAGCAGCGGCGGGAATGGCGGAGCGCACTGGGAGCCTCTTGCATAGAGGCATAGGCGGTCTCCCGAAAAAGAGAGGAGGGCGTTGAGACGAGAAAGAGCGAGGCGCACGCACGTCCTTTGTGCGCTGATGCCTAGCTTACAGCAGTTCCAGCAGCGGCGCACTGAACTGGCCGCTCGCGGGATGCCTCAGGGACGGCGGAGAGGTGTCTGGCGTCACCTAAACAAACGCAAGGCGGTGTGGCAAAGTTTCTTGAGTAGGGACGCCGAGACAGCGGTCGCATCGAAGGCGCTGACGGCCGGGGTGGAGCACGCTCAAGTCGACGTCGTAGCACTTGCTGAAGTTCGGGTTGCCGATGGCAGTCGTCGTGGAAGCGATTCGGCGCACGGCCTAGGTGAAGCGGAAGGTTATGAAGCTGAGCACTATGAGTCTCCAAAATGCTCGTCGCGCTCGGGGTTCTCTGCAGAGCATGTCGTGCGCGTGCCGAGAAAGCGAAAGACAAGGCGGGAGGAGGTCCGTGCGGCCCGGGTGGCGGTGACTCGGACGGTTCCGGGTTTGAAGCCTGTCAAAACATCAAAACCTCTTTCAACTCAACGGCCAAGTCCCCGACGCGGCGGCCAGCTGCTCGCAAAGTCGCCATACTCGCAAAGGTTCGGAGCCAGTAATTCGACCATCCGACAGCACATGGTGTGCACCCCCCTGCCTTGGGGATGGATGATGTTTGGAGGCAGGTGTGGCCTGGAATTCCAAGGATTTTTTTGCCGGACAGGGCGGGCCATCTTAAGTGCTACAAACCGCCTTGAAGTTGAGTGCAAAAGTTCCTCGTTCGATTAGGGATCGGGTGATTATCCACTGGCAGCGTGTTTTTCCTTTTCGCCACGGTTTCCGGACGACTCTTTTGATACCTTCATGGAAATCCTCTCTCGTATGGCATCTATCCATTCCCACCCCAAGGTACGCCATTCTTTTTGCCCTTGATAGCAAAGTGTTCCACTAATGTAATGAGAAAGTTTGTGTTCAATTCCACCGCTTCCAAGTGCACAGTAAGTCGCCGCCCGCAGCAAGGAACACGGACAACCGAAAGCACATGATGTGCAGCTACCAGATTTGGCATTCTGGGAAGCACACTCAGTGTAGGAGGCGGGTGATTCGCGTATGCTGATTCACCTTTTTTTTTTTTTCGATTTCGTTGGTATGGGTGCTCCTGGTCAAAATTCTCCCCACGGCGAGCCTCGGTCTTGGGCTTAGTACTAGTCAAAGTCTGACTGGTAACACCCATGCGCATTCCGCGGGTAAATTCTTGTCCACTCTCTCCCTCCGCAGCCGCATCCTAAATTCAACCTACATTAGCGTCTTCAGCCACCCGGCAGTATATGGTGTGCGCCTGCGAGACTTGCGATTGTTATGATGATGGTATTGAATGCAGGAGGTCCCGGTTCGATTCGGCGTCGGGTGATTAGCGGGACAAGTCTTTTGTCTTCGATTTTCTGATGCCTATAATGTGAACTACATTTTTTTGCTAGGCCTCTAAGATACTTTTCAAGCACGCTAAAGCTAGAATTCCAATTTTAAGCCGACTTTCACCCTCCACAGTGCATCATAAATTCAACAAGCAAACGAGGCAGACTGCCACCCAGTAGTACATGGTGTGCACCTGCTCATTGTGCCGAGCTGTAATTGGTGAAGCCTTATAATAGAGAGCTTGAGCCCAAGTGGCATGCCGCTTTTAGGTTGCGCAAAAAGCGGCATGCCACTTTTTTTTACAACTTTTATGTGCACCTCAAATTCACACACCCTGATGCTATTGCACCTTGTTAATGCCCTTTAGAGGAAAAAAAGAAAAAGGCGGCATGCCATTTTTTACACAACCTAAAAGCAGCATGCTACCTGGGCTCAAGCTCTCTAATACAGGGGATCTCCATGTGTTTCGGATTTGGGTGCATCGTTTTTTGTGTCAGTGAGTTTTTATTGTTGCCTCTTGACCTTGTACTCTTTTTTGTCTGTGGGCTCTGGGTGTTCATGCTCAATATGACAAGTAATTCCTTCAACAAAGTTTGTCTGCAGACTTAAATATCGCCATCCCCACCAATTTCAACTCTCGTAGGCGCATGACAGGTAGAAGGGACTCTGCAAGAACACTAAACTGTCTGCTAACACATGGTGTGCACCTGCTGTTCTTGATCTCCATGAAACCCAGGAAATTGAAATTGAAAGCCCCCTTTGATTCGGGGTTGGGTGATAGGGAGGAGGAGTCACAATTTTTTGGTTTCCTAGCTTTAACTCTCACCGGGGGCAAACCCTGATGCACCTGGATTCCAGGTGCCTCCAGGGCATGTTCTCTGCAGGTCATGAACTGGTGGACAAAAGACTGATAAAGGTCCATGGGTGGACAAAGAATTAACAAAGGTGAAATGAGGGGCAGGCAGGATTTTCACTACCCAACAAATCTCACCTGTCCTTTGTCCCTCCTTTGTCTGTTCTTTGTTGACCTAAGGACCTTTATAGGCCTTTTGTATTCCACATTGTAGCCTTCAAACCACATGCCTCGGAGGCACCTGGAATCAAGGTGCGTCAGCTTTGCCCCCGGTGTCTCTCACGGGTTGCTCAGATTCCTCGTTGTGGTCCAAAGAAAGCTTTACTGCTATTTGCGGAACATAAGGCGCACACGCATTTTTGTCACATTGTGATCTCAGATTTCTTTTCCTTCTAGCAGCCTCAATTCTTATCGGATCATCTCGCAACATAGCGCGTTCGATTTTTACAGCTTGAATACAGTGTATAGGCTATTGGAAACATTTTTGGTATCTATATTTAATATTGTGCGCAAAATTATGCACCTTTCAGCTGTTGACCCTCTGACAACGCAGTGGGTGCTCAGATACCTCTAAGATTTTGTCTAGGAGGTTTTGGCAGTACTAGGAGTTGCAAGAAAGACTTTGATTTTGGAAAATACAATGAGAAGTATGCAAATGAGCAAAATAAAGTCTGATCATACCAGAATTTGGGGATAAACTGTAAACCCTCCCCGAATAAAGTGGGTGCCAGGACGGGGTCAATTAGTTTATTCGGCAATTGTTTTGATCTATATTATTGCACTACACACTTGTTTTTGCGAGAAATACACAGGGACTTCAGAGCGAGCCTTGCGAAGTCAGATCGGTTTGTGGATCACAGCATCAATCCTGCATCAACCTCTTTTGATCTGAGTTTGGGCCTCTATTTCGAAGCTTTCAATGTAGTTCTTGCCTCCAGAGGTTGATAGTGCAGTAATAAATACTGGGAAGATGTTCAAATGAAATAAATCAGCATGGTTCTACAAGCTATCAGCTTGAATGAGGGGCAGCAAATTTGGATTAAATTCGGACTGTACCTTGCTTGTTGGTGAGTTTCTTACTATGTGCATGCTGACAGAAATATGCAGTGCAATAACTACTATCCATAACACTGCTTTGACAAAATTTCAGAAGCATCCGAGCTGGCATTCTGATGCTAAAGGGTAAACAGTTGAAAATGGCATCATTTGGCCTTCGGAGGAATAATGTGCCAGAAAATGATTATCCAGTAGCCGATGCACTGTATTCCATCATCCTAAATCGAATGAGCCATGTATCAACACGATTGGACACGAATTGAGAGTGCTAGAGAGAAAGGAAATCTGAGATCAAGAGGACTGCCCTTGTCATGTGAATTTCCGTGTCTCGTTCCAATGCACCGAAAGCAGTTCTGGGAAAAGTAAGTCTACAGTGCAGTAATAAAGGTACAAAAGATTGTTCGGTAAAAATACTAGCCCTTGGGTGTGCCCCGTCCTCTTTGACTAGGGTCAACAGTTTTGCTCTCAAATGTTACTGTGATCCACCTGCATTACATTCATTTCGGTGTTTATAGTGGTATTACTGAGGTAAAAGCCATCCAGTGCAGTATCATACACCTGCTAGAGTATTCTGACGAGGTCTTGGATCTTCCCAGGCACCTGCCCAGTTTTGGGAGGGTAAACAGCTGAAAACTTGGTACTTTTGCCTGGCGGATGAGGAATGCGCCATAAAAATGTTTTCAATGGCCTATGCACTATATTCAGAGCTTGGAAGTTGAACACACCTGGTTTCGGGACGATCAGACGAGAATCGAAGGTGCTAGAGGGAAAAGAAAATCAGCATCAAAAAAGTGCCCAAAACGGGAAAAAAGCGCTCGCGCCTTATGTTCCGCAAATAGCAGTAAACCCTCAACAAAATTCTACTAGCATTTCAATTCATGTGTGCTGAAATTCAACATAAGTATGCAAGTCGGGTAGATTCTCCTCATGCTCAACTACAGCTTTTTTCATGTCTCCTCAGATCCACTGTTGCACCATCATTTTTGCCCTGGCCGCCGTACTCAAAGTCTTATCCAATTTTTGAAGTTCCTGTGACCAGGCCAGGTCAATACTGTGATAGTGTCCCATGAGTGGGCCTACCGGGTCTTGGTATGTTGAACCTCATCCACAGCCATCTACACCTGCGCCTTTCTCTGTGCCCTGGATGCCTTCCATTGGCCAAGAAACATCCCGCCTCATTTAACTCAATGCCACATACACTCCTGAAGAGTCACTTCCATGCTAGTGGTGGTGGATGAGAAGAGTTACTCCCCTGTCTCATTACAAATCAAGAACTATAAGTGTGGATGCATTAGGACCAAATAAACCTTGAATATATACCCGGGAGGCCTCATGTTGGTTCTGATGTACCGAAAACTGACTTTGATATCTGATGCCTTCATGTATTGCCTTTTGCCACAGGTTGACAACTATAAAGGCACTCACTGCACTCATGCAAATGTCGAACAAATCCGGTTTGGATTTTTCAAGGTACAAATCCAGTGCTCTCTCACAGTCAGAGTCACAAAATTTAACCACAGTCGGAATTTCGCTTCCCATTCACCGGTTGATACATCAAATAATGCATATTTTTAACCAAGTTCTCACCTCGATTAACCAAGTGCCGATGTCAAATGTGACTCGCAGTAATGCTCGCAAGACTAGTACTTGGAGCCCCTGTCATTCGATCTACGAACAGCCAGTTCAGCCCAGGCTCATCTCCACCCTGTTTGAATTTCTTTTGGCGTAACACCCTTCCACCCGTCTGTTCGAATTCCAAAATTCGAACGAGGGTGTAACACGTAATGCTGTGGAAGTGCGACATGCCTTGCACGTCGCTTTCCCATCCAGAGCCGATTGGACACATGCCCCAAGAATTCCAGCATTATTCCGGATACAGTTCCGCAAGAACAATGTTATACATTTTATATCTGGGCTGGATTTTCATACTCTTACATTCACTCATACAATCTACAGCTGATATTTCATTTTTTCTCACTACATACTGCCAACGCGAAGAGGCAAACCGGATCTCGGGCATCTTGGGCTACACTGGGGATCGATTCCGAAGTGGTCTGGTGACCCACATTTGGTGCTGAGCGGGGCAGCAAATATCTCCCTATAAATCTTTGCGTAGTACCTGGACTGCTGGGCGAAGGTTTCCCTCCTAGCTTCGGTTTTTCAACCACAGGCCACTCTTACATATCTGGTTTGACTCAGCGTACTTTATGTCAACATCTTACGGCATCGTTTCTTTGTTCTTTACTTCCGTCTTACCACCACAACCCACAAACTGTACACGATCTTTCTGAGTATCTACGAGCAAATCCGAGTGAATTCAACCTCAATTGAGCTGAGTATTCCATTATATTTGTACTACTCAACACTTTAAGCGTAGTCTGATCCCGTTACACCCACCGTCGCAATGTTCCTGTACGGCTCGGCGGTGTCGCCTGCACGACCTGGGCCCACCTCAGTCTACATACAGACCACTCTTCTCTTCTTCAACGCCCCCGTTCAAATTGAATGAAATAGTACAGTAAAAGTAACCAGAATGGGCATACCTCTGAATGACCCTGTTTCTCTGACCACATCTTTGCTTGCAATTCACGAGAGGGCCTTCCTACACCTTGTGGTAGAGTGTATGGCCAATGTGTGGAAATTCATTCACATTGCTTTCGGTTCTAAAACAGATTACCTCATATTTTTACGTACATCTTTGTTTGTCTTGTGAACAAGTGCCTACGAGGAGGAATAGATCATCTTCCTGGCCTTTGATGCTCATCATGTGAGATAGTTTGGTTCAGCAGCTGAACCTCAGTGTCCTATCATGCCCAATGTCATCCTATGTAACCTTGGCTGTGTGCACTCGGCATACAAAATCTCTTGTTATCACGGATTCACTCGGAAACTGTCTTGTGCTCATTTTTACGATCTAGCACTACTCTCATGACCTCCCCATTTTGTACTCTATCAGCATCCTCATTCATTGTTGAACAAGGATTTTTCTAAAATAATGAGCAAAATAATGAGCAAGACTTGGGTTATATGCCTGTAAAACCGGAATTCCAGTTACTTTACGTGATACCAAGTAGGGACCTTGAAGGTGACACCAAATTCATTATGTTATAGTTGTCTTGGGGTACATCAGTTTCTTTACATTGATATCATATCATTTCAGTTTTATCCCCGAATTTGGGGTCTTTCGATGGGAGATAATGAAGTCACAGCTATAGCCAGCAAACACCCTGTACTTTCAAAAAAAGTTGGACATAGTGTATGCTGTATGGCAGCTACCTTCACCTGGGAAGTCTGGGTTACATTGGCATTACGGGGTTCGACTCCCCACATCTGAGTATCTGGGCTACCGATCAATGGGGGAAAAAATTCCTATTACTTATATGGATGCAGGGAGTCAAACCCCATTCAGCTGTTTGGTGCCAGCTTATTCATCTGCTGTCCACTGTATGCACTTTTCTCCTCGCTGTAAGTACTACTAGGATACTTACTTCATTATATGGAAAAAAAGAAAAGAAAAGAATCCTGTAAGTGAACAATGTGGAAGCGGGAAGTCAAACCTGAACAGCCTGTGGCAGTGTCGGTCCAGCAGCTATGCCAAGATGTCTGAACTTCGACACTACTCCGACAGTGTTTTGTGGCAAATTGCTGCTTGCTTCATGCTACTTTTTCTACTTACTTACTTAGCCTGTGTTCATCCTTGCAGGCCACTTGTTGTCACACATGGAATATGTATGCACTAATTGCATACATTCCCTGTATCTAAGCCTGCATCCACAATCTGGAATGGCAGGGCACATGAAGCCCGCTGGACTTTCACCTATGATTATTCTCTTGACATCTTTTACTAGGCTTGAGCACACAGGAAACATGAGAAACCAACTGCAGCTGGAAAAGGCTGATTGCAGTGGCAAGATTATTTATGGTAATCATTCGGCGTGTCAATTATAATATTTAATGGGCGCAGACATGGGAGACATGGGGGACACAAGGAATCAACCAGAGGTTGGTGACAAGTGTCCATATTGATGAATGGGAATACAGCTAACTTGAACATGTTTTGAATTTTATTTGATCACTTTTGTTGAGCTGCAGGCTGCTGGTTCATTCGGGCGGAGCAAATCCAAGTTTCCGAGATTCATTCATGTGAACCGTAGAGGTTCATGCTAGTCATTGAATAATTTACACCATAACACAAAAGTTGATCTCCTTTCCTTCCTCTCCGACACTGTCCTCCTGTTCCACCTCTTCAACATTTGCTCTCTCATTTTCCTTACCAACGGTGGGCCCTTCCAATAAACTGATTGGCATATTGAGATTCTGAACTTTCATTCAGGCCTCCTTGTGGACTTCCTCAACTGCAGCAGACGCAAGTCAATGTTGGCAACATCCTTTGCCTGAAGTGACCGCTCAAACAAGGGTCTTGCTGCTCTCCAATGTTCGATGGCATTGGGAAGATCTCCGTGTTTATTTGCAAGATCACCCAAACGAATCATGCACTGAGCCCTGCTTTGATGGATGTCCATGAGTGTAAATCCTTCCAATGCTACAATGAAGAGACTATGTGCTGTGCCTTCATCCCCACTAGAAAAGAACACATCTCCTAGAAAAAGAAGTGCCCTATGGAGTGCCAGCTTCTTGTGCCCCTTTTGTGAATGGGACAAGTATATCATTGTCCACGAACATGCTGAATTCAAGTCAGCACTGCCCCATGCAGTGATATCGGCAAGTCGCTCTAGACAGAAAGATGCCATTTCACTTTCTTTCCCTCGCATCAGGTTTAGGCATTTTTGAAACAGGGCCTTTGCGGTGGAAGTGTTCCCCTCTCTTAATTGGAGATCTGCTGTAGTTATGTCACAATATATCAGGCCCCGAGCAATTTTGTGAGTTTCAAATATGATTTGTGCCTTGTGGAGGTTGCCTAGCACATCATGTTCAGCTGCACCGATGAAGACACCAGTCTCTGCAAGGTTCAACATTGCAACAGCATTATAGCTCGGATATTGCTGCACTGAGGTGCTAGCAATTTGTGAGTATATACTCGTGGCCTCCAAATACTCGGATTTCAGCGCATGAACCTGTGCCTCATCGAGTATGGTAAGCCACTGAAAATCCCCTCTAGAAACACCACACCGCTCCAGAAGCTTTCTTGCCTTTTGGAGCTGAGCAATAGAATCTTTGTAGTTCCCAAGGCTGAGACAACATAACCCTCTGATTCGCAATGTGTTGGCTTCTACATACACATTTGCAGATAATCTTGCAACCCTGGTCGCTTCGCACGCAAGTTTCAAAGCTGAAGAATAATTTCCGATATGCCACTCGAGGTCGGCTAGGAAGGTCAAGGAATTGGATTGGTGGTTGGTATCTCCACAAGATTGTGCCAATGAAAGTGCTTTCTTGAAAAATGTCATGGCCATAGATGGATCATTTTTTATGGACAAATAGTAACGTACAACTGCAATATCAAAGCTTGCTTTTGTAGACATCCATGAGGTGGACAGCCATCAAGAGAATAATATACACTCACATTCAAGAACTGGATTCTTTAAATGGTTTAAATGGGAAATTGCTTGATCAATTAGAAGTTCCGGATTGGCAATGGGGACGTGGTTGAGTGATTTAAACACCTCAATCAGAAAGAGTGCCTCCAAATGGTGATTGCAAGGTTGTGGTAAAATGTTGGGTATAAGATCCAGCAAGGGAGTAGTCCGATATCCACTGAGCCGTGTGCAATTGTTGAATGATAGTATACATTGTATGTGATCTTCAAGGTCAAGATGACCTAATCCTCGGCGCAGAACCTGATTTAGATTTCCAAAATTCAGAATTGTCTGGTCCATAATTATGCCCATCTGGGGAGTTCCATCACATTTTTCATAGAGATCCAACAGCAAATGATAATGCTTGGCAAGAGGACGCATGAGAGTGGCTGATGGTGGGTGGATTTGTTGAATGTGTTCCCGAATAGGGGCCAACGATTTGAGGTGCCTCTTATTGTCATTATATGCTAAGGATGTTGCAAGTAACACAGCCTTGCAACCTAAAGGATCTTCTGTTAGGACTTTGCTTTGGACAAGCTCCATGTCTGATAGTCCATCAGGGAGAATAGACAGAAGGCTGAGTAGGTCTTTTGCTCCAGGAGATGACTGGATGCGAGGACTTGAAAAAGAGATCATGATAGATGCATCCAGACTAGATCTTCTGTCACAGCCCTGGGATAGGAGGGAAGTTTTCTCTGTCTCCCAACGGGTTAGGACATTGGAACATCCTTCATAGTCTACCAGATGAGCAATCAAATCCACTGCCAGAGGCATGTTATCAGTAAGCTGGAGAATTCTGTCAACTTGATGACTCTCATGAGCATCATCCGTAATGTCCATGAACGTCTTTCGAGCAGCGTTGTCTGATATTGGACCCAAGGGCTGCAAAAATGGACGTGTCCAGCGAACTTTAGCTGGCCTCTCTGCCCCTCGCATCGTGATCTGTGCTCAAGTGAATACAAGGTGCTAATGATGATCTCTGACTCACTATCAATGCAAGATGGGCCACATCTGCCAAGAGGGAGAGAAATTCTTCGACCTTCCCACGGGATTCCATCGGCTCCCATGGTGTTTCTAAATTGTCCAAGATCAACAAGGCAGATGTGCCATTGGCAAAATACTGGACAACTGGTCTTGTGAGATCCCCGGCTGGTTTCAGGCCAATATGGAACCCAATCTGTGTTGCCAACTCAGTGCTACTGGTAGCAGAGTCTGCCGGCACAAAGAACCGATGGTCATATTTGGTGATGATGTCAGGATGATGGAGCACAGCCTTCGCAAGAGTAGTTTTGCCCATTCCACCTCCGCCAAGAATGGCAACATGAGGTGATTCCTGGGAAATGGCAACAATTATCTCCTCAAGCTCAAGGTCACGGCCATAAAATATCTTTGGTTTGGCGGGCAACATAGAAAACAATGTGGAACTAGATGAAAGAATTATACAAGGGGAATGTCTATTAGTGCAGACATACCTGTTTTGTGATTGAGCTCCGATCAGATAAATCTATATTCAAAGTTGTCAAGAACTATTGGGGATAGGGAGGTCCACATACGGAAGATGACCTGTCCGACATGGTTCCATCTGAAATACCGGAGATCAACTCCAGCAATTCCGCATGCATCTTTTCTGTTCTCTCCTTTATCTCCTCAATGCCCATGAAAATAGTTGGGCTAGTTGAAACCTGGGCCATATAAATGCAGGAAGTCGGAAGGAAGACATGGTACTTGCTTTGAAAACATCCATGGCCTCCTGCAATCCAGTGCGACAATCTTTGAGTAATCTGTTCATCTCGCCTTGTTGAAACAAGTGTTTAATCTTGATTCCTTCCTGTTGTGCTTCCACAAATGAATTCATCTTCAAGAGGATTCTGCAAGAAATTTAGTTAATTGTTATTCAACTTAACAGCAACACACTCAAAGAATTTCCCAACATGGTCCAACATTGCTGGTGGCAAGAACCCAGCAGTCTCTGATCTTATATGTAGATTGATGATGGCATGGAGTACACCATGGATATTTTCCACAAGTTGGAGGCATTCCCCGTAGTTTCTCTTGACATTCTGCCAGTGACAACAATTGGATAAGTAGCCGGGCATCAGGAGTCAAATTTCATACCTGCATGGCAGCAATCAAAGACAGAGTAGTGCTTGAAATGGCGGGGAAGAAAGGAGCTCCTAATGCATCGGACATCTGATCAATTAGTCCAATAGCAGGCTTTAACGAGGCTATAACATTATTCAGCTGATTTTCACCCCTAGTCGGCTTGAGGGGCATCTTGGAAGTGTGTTGCACAAGCAGGATAGTATCTGGACCTCATATATATCCCTCAGTCCCACTGATGGAAACGGCTACAGCATTAGTATCAAATTGTGATACAAAAAGAAGGGATAATTTTACCTCGAAGTCTGCAGATTAAAGCATCCGCAAACCTGGTAGCCATCTCATACCCCTGATTTCAGTGTGAAACCAGTGCCAGCCGATGATTGTTTAATCCTCAATTTCAGGTCCTTTTTCCGACTTTGAACGTTATGTAAAGTTGCAATTTGGAAGTGATACTTACCGGAAATGAGCTCGGAAGCATTAATATTGGAGACAACCCTTCATGGGTACCCATCTTCCATCGGGTCCAGTGATACATTGCAACATCGAGGATAAGTGCGATATGTTTATTTGAGGCGACAGCCAACGAATAGTACTGGTACTGACAGGCCTGGTTGGCAGCATGTGTTGTCTGCTGGATCCTACAAGTCGGTAGGTCAAAGTCTACGCGCAGGTCTAGTCCACAAATTGCTGCTATCTGAGTAAATATAGCCGACTGTATGGTAATCACGGACCTTCCCATCTTTAGGTAGCTCATTGCACCCGGTTGTCCCGGGGCGAGCGGCGAACCAGTGGCCCTCCGGAACGTAGAACCGCGAAATTAGAAACAGGCCTAACGGCAAGTCAAACTACGAATATATACATAGTAGCCCGCTGCGCGAAGGGCCTAGCCAGGCTCCAGAGCCTCCGAGAACGAACATAAAGAACTTGTTTCCAAGAATTTTATTGGTCCGGAAAATGCCAGACCAATGGCAAAAATCCCGCGATGTGGCGGCAGGTTTATTTACCTGGGTCAATACTCTGCTTTGAACAGTGTGAGTATTGGTCATCCCCATACAAGGTATATTTGTTTTTGGGAATATTTTTTGCGAGAAGGAGAACTTGTTCCGCAGGGTTTTATTGGTCGTCCTGATGGCAAAACAATCGAATTTATAACCGGTGCGGTGTTTCGCTCCCTTGCACTTAGGGCTCCGAGCCGCCTGGCCCGTCGACGGGACGGGTTAGAAAACAGCCGTCATGTTCGACCAACGGAGGTCACCCGTCCGTCAAGGGTTCAACCAGGTGAGGCCGACGGACGGGTCCCGTCCGTTACACCCGTTACGGCCGTCGACGGGGAAATTCGCTAATAAAATAATATTCTCGAGTCTTTCCGACCCTGTATGAATCGCAAAAATGATCGGATAATTTCAACACACAGAGGTATGCTACAACTCTTCAAATGCCTTCACCTTTGCCTTTCTCTTGCTTCTTGGAGGCCTCTCGAGCGAAACGTAACCACCATCAGTCCATCACTCTGCGACGTGTTTTGACAGATGACAGCACCCATATCCAGCCCCTTTCGATCCGCCTGCGCACTATCAACCACCGGCTGTTGAGCCGGAAATCCTCAACTGCATAGAAAACAGCGACAGACAGATTGCAAACACTGATATCTGTTTCTAGGAACCTGTTCTGTCCCTAGACTACTTACGTCTCAAAACCGACAGAGGGTCCCCGAACTCAAGCACCAGAGGTTGGCTGGTAAATTCAGATGGTGGAAAATGACTTCATAAAGGTATTCAGTTACCAACACCCATGAATGAGCCCACGAGAACGTACTTTACATGCAGTGTCTGTTGGGACCCGTCAACCCGTCGACGGCCGGGGACGGGTGTTCCCGTTGACGGGTCTACCTGTCCCGTACCCGTCCGTCACGAAACAACATCTCATCGCTTGTCGGACGGGGCCCGTCCCCGTCAGACGGGACCCATCGCCGTCGCTGACGGGGACGGGTCGGAGCCCTACTTGCACTTCATGCTTCCTCGGACTCGGTGCTTCTCCTGGTCTTCTGCCTCACGAGTGGTCCCCAGCATGCAGGGAGACAGGGTCGGAGACGGCATGGCCAGGCTTCATTGAATGGCAGAGATTGAATGGGTGAGTCCTCCGCAATCAAACTGCCCCTCATGGAACTCGGTTAAACACCCTCCGCGAAAACCTGCCAGTAGATTGGACTGAGCTTGGACGGAGCGGCGGCATGTGGTCAGATCCAGGCTGCGAAGCTCAATTAAATCGAGTCTCTAGGTCGTACTGCGATTATCGGCCGCGCCCGTCGTTTCCTCCAAGTCCGGACAAAACCAGTCCAGTGCCCTTTGCGAAGGGACCAGTAGGTTGTGGGTCGTGACACGAGGCCGGGCTAATGAAGTTTTGATGAGGCATCAGACGATGTCGATGCCGCGAAGATGCCGCTGTTGTGCCGCTTAGCACAGAACTCGAAGTCGGATTTACGACCCGGTGCGAGAAGCAGCGATATCGAGCAAACTCGCGAGCTGAAGAATAGGCCGACTATGAGTGTTGTACCACGTCGGGCTTCGAGCCCGAGCCGGAGCCCGACCCAACGTCGAGCCAGCCTCTGTTCGCGGAGGGCCCGGGCGAACAACGTGGATTCCGCGTATTGAGGACATCTTCAGCGGCTGCTTCATAGAAAAATATTTGAATCAGGTTACGCCTCGACATTTCGACTCTGGAAGTGGAACTCTCCACGTGACCGTTCGATTTTTTTCAACCACCTTGGCCTGTCTGATCGGGATGACATACTCTCCTCATACACCGGAAACCTGACTCGATTGTAATGCTCACGTTTCGTGAATACAAGGACTTCTCGATGCAGTCGTGGAGTTGAAACATTCTTCGTTCATCTGCAACGCACGTGTAAATAACAGGCAGTGCAGATGCAGATACAGAAGCCAAACCTTTAAATCCTTCTCTTCTATGTGTTTGGCGGTATAATTGGACGGCGGTTTCGAAGAAGCCAATAGGTGATTGGCCGGAGATATCGCGGGAGATCATGACGCTGTGATACAGTGACCGCTCGCCGCGGGGATCGGAGACGAGATTTGGGCCGTGGATAATCTGATAATCCGTTGTAGCAGGCAAATAAACACTGAGCTCTTGGAGCGAAGAGGCGCTGCACCCCTGTTAATGGTCTGATTTCTCTGCTCCTTGTTCCACAATCGCGTCGATATCTGAGGTAGGTAATAATGGACAAGTACAGAGAATCGTTGAACTTGGCTTCGAAAAAAAACCAGATCAGATTAGATCATGGCTTCTTGTCTTCTCGCGAGACAACATCGGCTCGCGGATTCGGCATCTTCAACTTTTCACGTTATCCATAAGTACCTGAATTGAGTCAAGCAAGATGAATATTCGTCTACAAGGTCGCCCTCAACTTTCGACTCGAAGTTGAACCTTTCCTGTGACTGTTCAATGAATTTCAACTTGAACCACTCCTGCCTGATCGGAATCACATTTTCTCCTCATATTTACCGGAAGCTTAACTCGATTGGCCATGCCCACGTTTCTTGACTACGACCGCGACGGGGGAAAGGTTTCTCAAGCTAAGTTTCGAGTTGAAAGAGTCGTTCATCCACTGTAGATCCCAGGATGTTGGCAGGATGCACATAGTACAGACATAGTGTAATACAGAAAACAGCCGACCCACCTCGCCGTCATTTGGCGTCATATTTGGACGGATATTGGAGGTTGGAAGAAATCTTCTACGAGCACTAGTGATAAATGATAAACTTTATATATCGCAGACGCTGGCGTTGAAGCGTGATAGAAACGTATCTCCGCGGCGTAGACGGTCTTCTGGTTTTCTCTTTGGTATCGTTCAGACATCGAGAGTCTGGCGAAAAAGGGAGATCATGATGCTGTGATAGATCTAGTGACCGTTAAGTGCTCGCTGCGAGAGACTAAAGATGCACTGTTCCGCCACAGACCGGAAGTCTAGAGAGCTCAACGCTGAACTCTTGAAGCGAAGAGGCGATCCCTGGTTGATTTGCCAAAGATGCACTGTTCCGCCACAGACCGGAAGCCTAGGGAGCTCAACGCTGAACTCTTGAAGCGAAGAGGCGATCCCTGGTTTATTTGCCAAATTTTTCTTCTTTTTAAACAATTGCATCTGGTGCATGCAATAGCGAATTTGAATACAGGGACGTGTTGAATATGAATGAATTCCAACACGCAATTTGCGAACCACAAAAAAACGGACCAGATCTTATTGGCTCGACATCCCAACAGTTGAGGTGGTATCTCAGCTGTTTAATGGACTTGATAGATGGATAGATCGGCGGTCGTACTTTTGACAGACTCGTGGAGTGCGTCCTGGAGAAGCATCAAGGGAAAAATGATCTCGATCGAGAGCCTAGTTCAACTTTTAAGTTCAATCAAGTGCCGGCTTGTGAAAACCATTGGTACACGCATGTACCATCAAGAATCAGAAGGAATGCTGAAATTATAATGGGGGTGGTCGAACGCATTGCGATCAATTGGAGGAGGAATGGGTTTACCTGTACAGTTTGTGCCATCCAACACACGATCTTTTTAATTCCACTCCAGATACGTCTCCGTGACAATTCACCATCCACCCGACGGCTGTTAATTCCGATGGTGGTCTCCCGCCCCAGGATGCAGCGGAAGGGTGGGAGACTGTATGGTCGGGCTTCATTGAATCTGGGAAAAATTGAATTGATGAGCACTCCGCAGTCAAACCGCAGTTGATGGAACCCCCCAACGCGGGGTTACCGCTCAGCGCTCTTCAAAGCTCGAGAAAAGCGAATGGTCCATCCCGACTGGCAGGTATAGCGCAGACATGATTGGCGAAAACCCGCATTGGAAAGGGCCTCTGGCATTTTAGGTTCACTTTGGCCGACGACGAGAACTTAGAAGGAGTCCGTGATTCGAGCTGCGAAGCTCAGCGGACTGGGAATCGGGCGATTATCGGCCCCGCCCACGCAATTGGGACAGAACCAGACTAGTTCCCTTTGCGAAAGAACCAGCAGGTCGTGGTGGGTCGTGGTGGTTCCATGGCCATCAAATGAGTGCCGAGGACTGGATTGCTGTCGACATGACCGTGTACCAAGTTAATCGCCTTCTCGCCGCGGAATTCGCGACATTTCAGAACGAAGAGACCAATCACACAGCAGACCGGACCCTGTCCTACTCGATTTCCAACACCTTGAAGAGTGGTATTAACGTCATTTATCCCGCTGTGACATTCTTATTCCCAGCTTCCTCCTCTATCAAACCGCTCGCTCAATATTTGAGCAGTTTTCCGGTGGGAGCAATGAATAGATCGGATTCAGTTGTGAACGCGACGACAACAGTCAGGAAGGAGTCTGCCCGCCACCTCAATCTCGCCCGACTGTCAAGTCAGCTGGACCCCCGCCTGTGTGCAACAACTGTACAATATATCGTCGACGTCAGAGCCCGCTCAACCGGCTCCAAACGTTTTGGCGGTTTCTACTTTAAAAATGAGTTTTCCAACAGACGCGATCTCAAGGTAGGTTATTACTTGCCTTGTTTTGTACTTGGTTTGGCCTGATTCATCCACCAGGCGTTTTTAGAAGAATTCCGCCCCGACATGAATCCGAACACGACATTTGGCCGCATCTCCTGTATTAGTAGACGCTTTACTCATTAATTTCGTGTGCTGAATTAGGTTCCAGACAATCGATATTCAATACACTGTTGGTCTTGATGAATCTCACTTCTGCGGTCCTTTCCTTTTGACTTGGTTTCCAATTAATCCTGCTGCAGCAACTTGTGTAAAAATTTAATTTATTTCTACAGCAACTTGTGCGCAAAATTTAAACTTTCCAGCTCAGTAGCTTGTGCCAAAATTAAATCATATCTGCTGATATCACTGGAGGGGTATCTCGGTTGTTTGTTGAACTTGATGGATCGGCGGTTGTACATTTGATAGATTTGGACGAGAAGCATCGAAGGAAAAAAGAGGGAAAATCACGGGAAGAGCTTGATGATGTGGTTCAAAAATCGCGCGGGATGCGTGGGTGGGCGCCGGACCCTTCCAATAAATTGATGCCGAACATACATACGAGGATATGATCTCGATCGGGACAGTTCAATGTGCAACTTTCAAGCAAGTGCGAGCTGGCGCAACGCATTGGTTCCAGAACACAAGGAAGATGTATCCATCAGGTCAAGAACCAAACCTAAAGGTTCGGTGTGGAGGGGTGGATGGCCAACGCGTGGAAATGCGATGTTAGGGCACCTAGACCCCTACAACAACAGCATCGTTGTTTTCAACTTTTTCTTTGAACGAACACCTATACCTTACAAATCTTCTATTTTCTATACTCTTCTGATTTTTCACCTGTTGAATAACTTACTGACGAACACATTGGTTGGTTGATTTTATAGGGACTTTATTCTGCACACGATGGGCGCTTGGACGGTGCTATTTGAACTTCAAGAGCAAGATTTTGTTTCCGCAAACTCAAGACAAGCCCTGAGCATTTGTCAGGCAACCACCATTCCCCATTTCGTTCGGCATCCCCAGTGACATTCCCGGGTGTCTTCATTTTAGATTGGTTTCAGGGTGATTTTATTTTACGCTATCTTTTACTTACATTTGTGTATCTTTCATTGACAGGGGACCAAGCGGGAGGGTGAAACCGAAATTCAAGTGTTGTAGGTCCAAGAGGTTGGGTGCTGTTGCGGGCCAGCACCGGGGCCGTTGGTGAGCGGTCCCCTCGCTTCCTCTGCTGATTTCGGACTGAGCCATTGCGTGAATATGCATACCTTGGATGGAGGGTGAACCCGATTGTATGGCCCCCTGAGTTTTGCCTTGACATGGGCTAGCTATATTCCTTTTCCTACAATTTTATTTAGAGCAGCCCCAACGGCCTTAGAGTATGGGCACGTCGGGTGTTTACTAGTTTATGTAATTTATTTATGGATCAGTTATGTCACCTTCTTGCTTGCTTCACACCACCACATCGGGTGCCACGACACATTCAAGACGCGTCAACTGGACGTCTTACATCTTGTTCATCTATACAAGCTCGCATACCAGCCTCAAATCTCTCTCACGATCGCCATTTCAGTCGGATCGGTTCCGACTGTCAACGACTTTTATAGTCGTGCTTCGCGCAGACTACTAGCTCGTGCTTCGCGCAGAGTTCTGAATGACTTGCTAACTTGCTCTAAAAACGAACACCCTATTCGCCACTAGGTACAGAATGCCTACGTTTTGTACCCCCGACCGCTACGGTATCATTCCCCGTGATTTGCCTACAAATATACGGGCGCTTAACGTTACCTTCATCGGATGATTTACAACTACTACGTACCCCTCTCCTAAACGTACGTTTCACCACTACTCTACGAAACGTACATTTGCATTCTTCACCTACCTACATTTTTCTTTTCCACTTTTGTCCCCATCACGAACCACATACCGGGTATAACCCTCTTCTTCATCGGGAATCAGCAGCCAGAAGGAAGGCTAAAATCATCGGTGTAGTCAAACGCGTTGAAGCCCAATCCACGGCTCGCAAAAACTTTCCAGAGCAAGCATTTGTTAGACCCAGAATATCTGTTACTGTCCGCCTGGATGATCGCGTCCCGAGCTTGGAGGACTACGGTGCAAACCGAATATTGGAATAGAAATACAACTGGCAGAAGAAACTCACAGTCCGGCTGGCATGGCTGTAACGCGAGGGCATCGATGAAGAGATGGAGGAAGACGACGTTGCCCTCTAAGCCGGAGGCGTCCGCGCGTGCCGTCTTGGAAAAGCCATGGGCGTCGACGAGGGCAGCGTGCACATTGTGCAGCATGTTGGCCCATACCTCGCCGATGTCTGAAGCAAGTTGAGAAGGGGAGAACATCAAGGGAATTCCATTCGCACCGTGCACATTAACCTCGCCGATCTGCATAAACGTTGCGACAGTCGCATAGGTGTATGGGTTGGTGGTACTGGAGACGTCAATCAATCGGATTACGAGCGCTTGGGGTACAGCTCACGAGTTGGTCGAGTAGGGCCGGGATCGGACGCCAGCGGTGCTGTTGGTAACATACGATCCAAGGGTATAATCGGAGATCGGGGCAGATACATGCTCCATCCAGCTGAAGGAATATTCAGTCGGACGTATGGATACGAGGGAGCGCTTTACTCAGCCATAGCATCACTCCAACCCTCCCCGAGACCTTGGGACTCGACTACTTGCAGACATCTGGCTGTTCCACCACCGGTCATTCGGTTCGTTAGCCCGTGCGTCATTTCATGGGTAACGATATCGTTTTCTAAGGCCCCATCGCGCAGAGGCTGTGACAGGAGGCTTAATGGTGGAACCAATAGCCGGAATGCGAAACATTACGTCGGTAAAATCCCACAAATACATGTTCATTGTTCCCGACTGGCCACTGGAGGTTCGTTAGTACAAGGTGACATGTTTACAGGGTTAAATGCACTCGGGGGGTGTGCCGAAGTTAGCATTATTGCGAGCCCGGGAGTTCTGAACCGAGGCGAGGACTCGATCGCCGCCCAGACCGCCACTCTTGACGTTAGTTTGCTGGAAATTGAACGCCGATTCGGTGAATCCATAGAGGTACACAACATCGTGCCAGGTGTTAAGAATGTAAAACACGTTCGCGCGTGCGGCGTCCGAATTGATCTGCTCGCTCGGAGAAAGAGACGGATCCTGGGTGTAGTTGAAAATCAATCCGGCAGAAGATTGGGTCGTTGTTGCGGTTAGATCTTGATCCAAATACGCCAGGACGTTGTTCCCGCTTCGAAGCCGTCAGTGACATTGGGCAAACGACCAAACATAGACTTACGAAGTATCGTTGGTGGCGGACGTCCCATCGTTGTGCCAACCAAGAGGGGAAGAGGCCGGGTTCTGTGGATCTTGAAGAAATTCAAATCCTTCGGTCAAATCCTCCTTGAATATGGGAAGGACCCGATACTTAGGGAGACAGTATGAGACTAGCAATCGCAAGTGCCGGCGTTCCACGTACTGCGGCGTTCGCAACCAGATCGATCGAAGAGATGAACTCTCCGGAATGCGCGTCGATGAAGGCCTCGTACCAAGTACCTTGGTCTTGGTTTTGAACCTGGACGACATGTATGAGGGACGCAGTGTTGTCTGCGTTGACGAGATATTCGAGGGTAGTGGGGATCTTGTTGTGCGTCCCATCCAACGCTTTCTCGGCTGCAGAGATTGCTGCGTCAACTGAAATCGTCGGGGTGGAGGATGCAAACGCCGCTAGAAAACCTGTAAGCAACTCAGCTGAGAACTACTTGAGAATACTTACAAGGCTTGGAGAACGAATTGCCAAATGAGACAACTTTGCCGTCTTTGAACGCGACATTGGCAACAGCGTTCGCGAAGGTAATATTGTTCTGGGGTGATGGCGTTGGACCTCTCGGTTACGAAAAGCGACAAGAACTTACGTGCTGCTGTTTGATATACGCATGTTGCGCGATGTCAGACGAGTATCCCGACTTGAACTTGACGGTTTTAGAATCGACTTTGAGCTGGGTCTCGACAAATGTGGAGGCAACATCTGCTAAGCTACTATCCCGCCGCGACAGCGGATGCTCCACTCCACCCTCGAAGGTCTAAGAAAATTTGATATCGTCGCAATATATACCAATAGATTCACGAACCTGAAACGAGGTGGGCGGAAAGAACGTTTGAGTCGATGGCTTGCGTGCAGTAGCTTTCAGATCTCGACCGGCTAACGCTGAGCCGCAACAAAGGCCGAAAAGCAAAACTAGAGGGAAGATCGACATGATGAGCTCGAGGAAGGGTCAGTTTACCTCTACAATTTGCATCATCCAGTGCACGAGCGCTTTTAAACCCGGTCCAGGCCGCCTACGGTGTTGTTTGGCCGTGCCGCCGTGGCAACCTCCGTGGCAAGTCAGTAATCACCCGAGGGGCTGTTCCCGTGATTCTCCCGCCCCATCATGCAGCGAGACAGGGTCGGAGACGGCATGGCCAGGCTTCATTGAATCGCAGAGATTGAATGGGTGAGTCCTCCGCAATCAAACTGCCCCTTATGGAACCCGGTTAAACACCCTCCGCGAAAACCTGCCAGTGGATTGGACCAGTGAGCGGCGGCATGTGGTCAGACCTTCGGTGGACCCCCTCCACCCCCTCTGCTTCCATGTAGGGAAGGGGTTTCCCACCCCTAGCGCCAGGCCGCCCGCTCCGAGTTGAGCTGTTGCCCCCGATGTGGGTTCTTCAACTTTCTGTTGACCTTTCTGCATGTAAAGTGTGTTCTCATAGACTCCGTCATGGATGTTAATCACTGAGATACCTTTATGAAGCCTTAGACCTTTGATTTTCCACCATCTAAATTCCCCAGCCAACCTCTGGGTTGAGAGGCAGTCCAGGGGTAGAACAAGTTCCTGGAAATGAATTTCAGTCCTTTCAACATCCTGATGCATTTTCTGCAGCCTGAAATACAGTTTTGAGCTCCTGCATAGCTTTGCCTAGAATTTTTTTCGGCCAACCTCGGGACACGTACTAAATTTTAATGCCGGTTCTCCCTTGCGAGGCCGTAATAGAGTTTTGATGCGATATCGATGCCGCGAAGATGCCGCTGTTGTACCGCTTAGCAGAGTGCTCAAAGTCGGATTTACGACCCGGCGCGAGAAGCAGCGATATCGAGCGAACCCACGAGCTGAAGAATAGGCCGACTATGAGTGTTGTACCACGTCGGGCTTTGAGCCCGAGCCCGAGCCCGACTCAACGTCGAGCCAGCCTCTGTTCGTGGAGGGCTCGGGCGAATAACGTGGATCCCGCGTATTGAGGACATCTTCAGCGGCTGCTTCATAGAAAATATTTGAATCAGGTTACGCCTCGACTTTCGACTCTGGAAGTTGAACGCTGCACGTGACCGTTCGATTTTTTTCAACCACCTTGGCCTGTCTGATCGGGATGACATACTCTCCTCATACACCGGAAACCTGACTCGATTACCATGCTCACGTTTCGTGGATACAAGGACTTTTCGATGCAGTCGTGGAGCTGAAACATTCTTCGTTCATCTGCGACGCACGTGTAAATGACAGGCAGTGCAGATGCAGATACAGAAGCCAAACCTTTAAATCCTTCTCTTCTATGTGTTTGGCGGTATATTTGGACGGCAGTTTCGAAGAAGCCAAGGCTCTTGTCAGCACTGGATAGGTGATTGGCTGGAGATGTTGCGGGAGATCATGACGCTATGATACAGTGACCGCTCGCCGCGGGGATCGGAGACGAAATTTGGGCCGTGGATAATCTGATAATTCGTTATAGCACTGTTAATGGTCTAATTTCTCCGCTCCTTGTTCAACGATCACGACGATATCTGAGGTAGGTAATAGTGGACAAGTACAGAGAATCGTTGAACTTGGCTTCAAAGAAAAAAACGGATCAGATTAGATCACGGCTTCTTGTCTTCTCGTAGTTTAAGTAACATCTCAGCAGCTGAGGTGGTACCTCTATTGTTTAATGAACTTGATGGATAGATCGATCGGCGGCGGACGTACATATGTACCTTTGATAGACTCATAGATATGTTCTGGACAAGAAGCATCAAGGGAAAAAACGAGCTGCAGGAAAAACCCGAGGACGGGATTCGAAAACCGGACAAGACTCTTACACGGGCGGGTGGGTGCCGGACCCGCCAAGCACATTGCTGTTAAATCTACCATGACAATTACTTCCGGTTCGAGGAGAGCGTGTGCTCGTATGTACCCACAGTGAGAATAACCTGCCAAGTGCGCAATGTCATTGTGTGTGGATTTGGAAGTTGGCACCCACCACATATTGCGGTGATTAGGTGGCCATAATAAGTAAGCGAGAGTGGGAATGCGTCGCGGCGGCATGATGTGCGGCACGAGGACGAGGACAATATTTGAGTCTTTTCGAAGACTGAGGCCTGAAGTGGGATGCCGACGCGAACGCGCTCGAAAAATGAGGCCCGCTGCCGTGCATGCCGGATCTATGTCACTCCATTGTGTGTGCATTTGGAAGTTGAGAGCCGCGCCACCAGATATGAGATAGTCGACAAGGAGACTGCGCTATTAAATCACCTTACCGACAAATTAGAACGCGACCAAGTCGAGGGAAGACAGGGACGTCAAAAGCGGGACGGGGGCGAATCCTTCCGAGCGTGTGGCTGAACCGTAGGAGGAAAGCAGAGGAACAAAGGGAGCGAGCGAAGAGGTAAAATTGTGCGTTAGACGCTGGGTTGGGTTGGGCGCCAGATACCCACGGGATCAAGAGATCATTCCAAGTTCCAGCACTGAAGCAGGCTGGGCCAGGAACTTCGCCTCACGTGAGCCCTGAGAGGCCGGTGCTGGGCGTGGGTGGCGCCAATTAACATTGTCTTGCGAAGGCAGGAGCGACAAAATATCTCGGCAGTAGGTGAGCCTGCCTGATGAGATTATCGTTTGGGGGATTCCGAGGTGGGAACGGACGGACACGGGGGCAGATTGAGTCAGAGAACTACAGACCGAAGCCCAGGCCCAGAGATAGAGTATGTAGATAGCGTTGAAGTTGGCCGGCAGACGACCGACAAGGACGAAGGAAGGAAGACTGGGGTGGCACCGCGCGGCCTGGGTAAGTATATGTAGTAAGAGGAAAGCCAAAGTCGCTCATATTGCTCTTGAGTCTCAAGTCTGCCAAGGGCCTGATCAAGGCCGAGCGAGCCTGAGATAACCCAGAGATCAAGGTGTATATCATCCGAGTCACGGATTAAAGTTGGATTAGCGTGCTGCGCGAATGTCCGGGGCAGGTGCTGCGCAGCATGAGCGTGGGCTTGGGACTCGTACTACAGCCATTGTCGAACTTAGACGCCCACTCCGCGAGTCTGCAACACACACATGAGATCAGAGTTGAGATTGAATCAAAGAATAAGACAAGATCTGTGTGGTAAGAGCGAGGTAAGAAACGAGTTTAGTTTGGGCACGCGAGGAGGACTACATAGACTGACTCGACTGCTTGGGACGTAACGCGTTGAGCGTCAACTTTCGGCGAGTAAACAAGACGGGCGGGGTAGGCCAGGCTAGGCTAGGAACCGCCGTTCGGTGAGAGGCCGGCCGCGGGGGGCGTGGCGCGTCGGACCGCAGGGTGGTGCTGCATTGCCGGCTATGGATATCGACATCCTCTTGGGTTCTCGGGATGGTAGAAGTAGCGAGGTAGGTGGGCTTGGGTGCACTCGAGATGGAAGGAAACACGGGCGATTGATTGAATGGAACGAAGAAACACGGCTGGGGCGCCGGGACAAGACAACGAGAGGAAGCCCAGGCCCGCAGACGGGGTCGGCGCCGGCAGCTGGGTGGTATGTGGTACGTGTGTCTTGCGGATGATGAGTGAGGATGAGGAGAGAGTTGGGTTGCCGGGTATGTAGGCCCATAACGTCTGGACTCTGGAGCGGCCGCGCCCGCGACGACAACGCGACCCCCAGCCGAGCCGAGCCTGGGACAGAACACGGAATGGCAAATGCCAGATACTTGATACAAGAGCGGGTTCGTGATGTTCGAGAGTAAAGACAGGATCCAAGGAAGACAGTTGTAAGTTGTTGGAGTGTTGGAGGCAGGAGTTGGGTTGGAGATCAGACCGTAACGCTGGCAGGAAACGGCGGGAAGTGGATCAGAGTCTAGACGCGACAAAGACGAGCCGCGACGTTACGATTCCGGTGACTGAGTGGGAAGATTAACGGCTACGCGTATACCACCGCACGCGGGCGTTGACCATGGCACTTGACGGGCGCGCCGACGGCGCCGTGTGCCGAAACAGAAAATATTGTATTAGGGGCCAAGACAAAAAAGTGAGCGTCTGCCGGGCCCCGGGGTGTTGCTCGACGGCCGCTCTAACCAGATTAGATGGACCAGGACAGATCGTGATCCTCGACTGCCGGCGGCGAACTGATATGATTGAGATTGGGTTGATTGATTGTGATATGATAATTGATACGATATCATTATACGATATGATGCCCCTGCACGGTGATCAAGGCTAGGTCCGCTGCCTGCTGAGAAGAGAAGATGTTTCGAGGCGAGACGGTTTCGAGGGGGCTAAGAAAAGAAACGGATGTACGGTATGTTTCATGGGGCCGAGAAGGGAACGAACAAGGGACAGGAGGGACACCAAGATGAGACAAGACTAAGACAAGAGGGTCAGATGAGATTATCGAATGAAATTGAATCTGATTCACTTTCAATTGTGATGATGCGATGGCGAGATCTTATCGCGGGGTGCGTCGGGATTGTCTAGTGTTCGGTGTGTTCTTGTGCGGAGGGGGGGCGGGGTCTAGATGACGATGGTGCTGTCGTATGAAGGCAGCCTGGGACGACGAACGCTGACCACGCGGGATCAGTTGAGAGATCAAAGACAAGTAATCCCTAGGCGCTGATTGGCTGTGCTGTTATCTTAGATAAACTCGGGTGCCCATTGGCACCTCGCCTGGCCCAGCTTTTTTCAGTCGCCGTCTTGTCTTGTCTTGTCCTCCAGTATCTTTCATCTTATTCTACTCTAGTCTACTCTCTACTGCTCTACGCGATGATGATGTCCATCGACGCACAAGTCCCGCGACGGAGGACCCCGGACGCGGCTGCGGCTGCGTCAGCGTCGGGGTCGGGCTATTACCCCCCGCCGCAGCCCAACGGCGGGTCCAGGAAGTCCAGCCCGCTCACCACAGAGTTCACCTTTGTCTCCAATGGCTCTAACGGCGCTGCTCTGGGCTCCAACGCCGCAAACGGTAATATTGGCGCAAACGGCGGGAACGGCGGGGCAAGCGCGCGGATACCGTGCATCAACTGCGGGACGCTCGAGACGCCGCTGTGGCGCCGCACCCCCGAGGGCAATCCGATCTGCAATGCGTGTGGTGAGTCGTCGCTCTTTTTGTTGCTCTTTTTGTCTGCCTTCCTCGACCTACTCTTGTTTCGTCGATATGCGGTGCCGCATTCTTACTTTTTGGCGCGGCGATGTGGCAGGCCAGCTGTCCATCGATTGCTTTCGTGGGGAAATGAAGTGCGATCGAATGGAAAACCTCCGAGTCACGGAGGGCACGATGCTAGCATGCATGCATGCGGCTGTATCGATGCATTGCAATGCGTTCCGTTGCGGGTGGGAGGATGGATGTCCAGCCGCGACAGGCTTCGGTCTGGCATCCAGTCTCCCATCGCATTGCATTCAAGCTTCGTTCTTCTTCGTTCTCGCATCCTCCCATCTGCTGGTTTGCGTCCTGCATCGTACTTTGTACTAGCATCGTCTTGCCATTCTACTCTACTCTACCCCCCTCTTCCCTTTCTCCCATCTCATCCTCGCCTTGGTGTACCAATGTCTCTAACCCGCCCCCCTCCACACACAGGCCTCTACCAAAAATCGCGCAACATGCCCCGGCCCAGCTCGCTCTCGCCCACCACCGCGCACCCCCACCAGCCGTCCGCCCACCCCTCTCCGCACAATCCCCCGCCCCAAGCAGGCGCGAACCCGCCCGCGACACACCCCGCCGCCTACGCCCCCGCCCCCGCCTCGCCCTTCGCCCCGTCCCCAGCGCAGCAGCAGCCGCACCAAGGCGGGACCTGCCCCGGCGACGGCCGCTGCGACGGCACGGGCGGCACCTCCGCGTGCGCGGGCTGCCCGACGTGGAACAACAGCGCCAGCCGCGCCCACGCCCAGGCGCAACCGCACCCGGGCCCGGGCCAGTCGCCCCCGGGCGCAGCGGCCACCGGCAAGAAGTTCACGAGCGCGCTGAACAACCCCGTCGTCTCCGCGCTGGCGAACACCAACGGCGCGGCGCTCGCCGCCAGCGGCAGCAGCAGCAGCAGCGGGGGGCAGGGCGGGCAGCAGGCGGGAGGAGGGGGCGACGAGCCCGCGTCGATGCGCGCGATTCTGAACCCGACGCCGCCGCCGGGCGCGTCCCCAGGTACGTCTATCCCCCCCCGTCCAGCTCGTTCCCACCGATCTGAGGTCTATCTAGCCGCTTCGCCCTCGGCGTCGCAAGACGCAGCCGCCGCGCCGAGTACGCCCGCGCCCGCTGCCGCCGCGCCCGCGACCCCTGGAGCCGCGGGCGGCAAGATCAACGCGCTCGCGTGCGGGAACTGCGGGACGAGCACGACGCCGCTGTGGCGGCGGGACGACGTGGGGAATAATATCTGCAATGCGTGTGGTGCGTCCTCTTTTCTTGGTTGTGGTTTTTTCCTTTTTTTTTCGTCTGTTTTTCGAGATGAGAGAGCAGAGGGGGGAGAGTGGGGAGAGGCGACGGCGTGTGGGGAGGCGCTGATCTCGAAGCCGCGCCTTCGCGAGACGCCGCGCCTTCTTTGTCCGGCGTCTCACAACGCAATTACGCGCGACGTCCCACCCGGGGCCGGCCTTCTTGGTCTATCTTGGCATCTTGGACGGAGATGGAGCCGAGCCTGAGTGCGGTCTTTCTGTTGTGTGCCTTCCATTCTTTCTTTCTTTCTTTCCATCTTTTGTTTCGCCGTGGCGTGGAGCCCTGCCTGTCTGCCTGCCTGTCTGGTTAGCTGGCTGGCGGACGGACACGCGAGGCGTCGTTCTGAGCCGCGTTCTTTCTTTCTTTCTATTTTGCTTTCTTTCGTTTCTTTTTTTTTCTTTCTTTTGCTTCTCTGGGCGGCGGCTCCGCGTGCCAGCGCGCCCCCTTGGCCGCTGGCGCGTCCACGTGCGCGTCCACGTCGCGCCCTGCCCCCTCCCCCCCTCCTCATTCCCCTCCTCCTCCCACCCTCCCTCGTCCCCTTCTCGCCTCATTCTCTCCCCGCTTCCCACCTTCTCCCTCCCCCCATCTCCCCCCTCCCGCCTGCCCGCCCCAGCCTCCCCCTTCCTCCCTTGTCTTCCCCGCACACCCGCACACCCGCACACCCGCCCACACCGCCCCTCCCCTCCCATTCTTCCCTTCCTTCCCTTCCTTCCCTTCCCGCGCCCGTCCGCTTCTATCTCCTTCATTCCCTTCATCTCCCCTTTCCCCGCCCGACCGCTCGCCCCTTGCGTCCGATCGCTCGCCCGTCCCCATACCCCATCTTGACGGTGGAGGCAAAACGAGATGGTGGGGTTAGATGGGATGCTGGTATTGCATCTTATCCGATAACGATAACGATCTCCCGGGGCGTTATCTGATTCGGATGGGATTTGGGGGAGCCTCGAGGCTGGGCTTCGTTAAATACCTCCTGCCACGTCGATGCAAGCTGGCACTAGGGGTCGGACGCGGCGTATGGGCACACACACACTCTCTCCCTCTCTCTCCTCTCCTCCCCCCCCTCCTCCCTCTCCTCCACTTATCGCGGGGCGGAATTTCTTTGGGGCGGAAAGCGAAAACGAAGCGACCTTCCATCTTATCAGATGATAGCCATTGCTTCTCATCTCATCTGATAACCCACTGCTTCCATCTCATCGCATCTTATCTCCCCCTCTTTATCTTATCGTCCTTCGTTCCTTCACTCCCCCTCTCTCCTACTCTCCTTCACTCTCATTCTCCCTTGCGTCGCCGGGTCCTTCGCGTCGTCCGCGTCGTTCACTGCGTCGTTCTCCCCCTCCTCCCCCTCCTCCTCTTTGCCCTGCTTTATTTCTCTCTACCATCGTCGTCTTCTTTCTATTTTTCCTTCCTCGCTTCCCTATCTTTCTTTCCATCTCCCTTCCGCGTCGCATCACCCCCACGTCCTCCCGAGCTGCCCCCGCCGGGCCGCCCTCTTCCCTCTTGCTCCTATTTCCTCCTTCCTTTCCCTCTTCTGGGTTTTCCATCCGTCTTCCTCGCCTCGTTGCGCGCCTCGTTGCGCGGCGCCGTCTGCCGAGGCAGCATCATATGCCTCATATGTCGCCCTATATCATGACGCAACATGTGTTCGTGCTGATACCGCATCCGTCCGAATACCGCGAGGGTTTTTTTGGAGTGGGATGTTTTGTTTTGGGAGGGGTGGGAGGGGATCGGGAATCTGATAAAGAGGAGGGAGATTACGGACGGTAATCTTATCAGATTCTCTGTTCTCCTTCCGTCCTGCTCTTTCCTTGTCCCTCTGTCCCCGTTCTCGCTCGTTCTTTCAAGAGCGCAGATCCCGCGTGTTTTGCTTGGGATATACCAGGGCGGGAGCGAGAGGTGCATGCGGCTCGTCTGCTGTTTTTCCTTGGCTTTTCTCTGCATTTCTATTTTTATTTTATTTTGTGGGCGGGGTGTCGGGTCGTCATCTTCTTCCCTCTTATTTTTCCCTCCTCTCGTTTCGCCCTCCCTCGTTCCGCGTGCTAATCCTTTCCTTGCAATGTAGGCCTCTACTTCAAACTGCACGGCACCCACCGCCCGACGTCGATGAAGAAGACAGTGATCAAGCGGCGCAAGCGTGTCCCCGCCGCGGGGGCCGGCGCGGAGGGTGGTGGCGCGGTTAATGGTGAGTCTCTTCTCCTCCTTTTGTTTTTTTTGAGGCGGGAGGGATTTTTCTCCGCCCTACCGCTTTTTTTGCGCGGGGAGGAAAATGGCAGAGAGAAATCGGCGGAACGCGGAAGGCGGAAGGCTCCCGATAAACCCGATGTCATCGTAATCTCGGCGATCGCTTATTTTGCCCGCGATCCCTACCCTGCTTTTTTTCGTCTTCGTCCTCGTCTTCCGTCTGTCGCTTTCGCTTTCGTCCCCGTCCCCACCTTGCGTCTGCGACTGTCCGTCTGGAACGCGAATGCTGACGATGCCTCCCTATACAGCGATGTCCGACCAAGCCGCCGCTGAAGCACTCGTCGCCGTCGGGCGCTCGTCGCGCGTCTCGGCGCCTGCGTCGCCGCACCCTACCAACAACGGGCACCCGAACCCCACGGACGACGATTCCGAAGACGCCCCGCGGCGCAAACGGCAGCGCCGGAAGGCCCCTGCGCCAGCCGCTGCAGCCGCTGCCGAGGAGGAGGCGCAGCGCGACATGGAACGGGAACGGGAGAGGGAGAGGGAGCGGAAGCGTCCGTGGTTCCCCACTGGCGGGGCGCATACGGGCCCGTTCGACCTCCCGCCGCTGGAGCGCGGGTTCCCGCCGTTCGCGCAGGGTGCAGGCGCCGGGGGTGGCGGAGCAGCCGGAGCGAATGGGCAGGGAGGGTACTTGCGCGGCGCGTCGGCGGGGACGGGGAGCGGGAGCGTGCCGCCGAGTCGCGGCGGGGCGGGGTCACCTGCGAACGGCGTTCCCGGCGCGGGGGCGGGCTACGCGCTACCGCCTGTGCGCGCCCCTGGGGGATACTACCACGACGGTGCGCCCAACGGCGCGGCTAACGGCGCGAACACGAACGGCAACCAGCAGCTGACGATCGACGACCTCGAGCGGCACTACTTTGCGCTGCACGAGTCGAGACGGAAGACGGAGGAGCTGTTGCGGGAGACAGAACGGATTATGGGGGCGGTGAAGCGCAATCTGGACGAGATGCGTGCGGGTGGGGAGGTCCTGAACGGGAATGGGAACGGGGGCCCGGAGATGGTGCCGCTGCGTGAGAGGGAGCGCGGGCGTAGCCGCGAGGGCGCAAGTGGGAGTGTGTGGCCCGTCAATGGGACCGGAAACGGGGACACATCGATGCGCGAGTGAGCGGTGGTGGACTCTACTCCGGCTTGGTCTGTCTGTCTGTCTGTCTGTCTGCGCTCCATTCGACTGTCGGTTCTCCTCTCCTTTGATCTCGCTCTGCCTTCTTCACCTACTTTTCCACTTGCCTCGCCTCTTATCTCTTCTCGAAAAGTCATCCACACATACACCCACGCATACATATTATCTTACCGTACCTCGCCCCATGGCCATCTAGTATATATTCTCGCTCCGTCGTGTCTTGTCTCCCGGATTCGTTTGTTTTCTTGTTCCCTTTCACATACGGCTTTCGTCTCATTCCCCGCCTCTGGTCGTGTCCTGTACATACGTATCTTATTGTAGGCTATTAGTCGTGCGCGGGCCCCTCATCGTAACTAACTACATAATCAACGCCGCGCAGGCTTTGTAATGTATTTCTTTCGTGGATCTTGGTTTTGAGCGAGATGTGCGCCAAATATTCTCAATTTGGGGTGCTTGGCCAACCGGCCAGGCTCATCGAACTCTTTTTAACTGCTGTCCTCAGATCTAGAGCTTTGGGTTCCGAAAACACTCAGAACAAGGCATAAAACTCTACATCATCTGGTGTTTAGGGTCTTGTATTTAAAGTCCGTATGCATACAGTGACAATTGCAAACCGGGAAGCGAAACGTAACTAGGAAGTATGCGAGTTTACGAGCACAAGTTTGTTATAGCATCTGTCTACGAGAGACTAACTAGGAAGCGAAACACTGCATTGTTCCACCAATTCGGGCTATGTTGAGAATCCTGAATTTTAGTAGATAAATCTACAATATATGAAGTCGTATTGCGCAAAGGCTTTGGCTCAGAACCCCTGTAGAACCCGTGCTATTCCAGTCTTTTGAGATCAGTATTTCTCACTGTTAGGCGGTGGTCCGACATTTCATGTGCCCACGAGAGGTATAAGGCAAACCTGGACTCTGAAACAGTGTTTTTCAGGTCGCAGATGCAAAATATCCATACTCCGGATTGCCAAGTTCTGTGGCTACCGTGTACAAGCGTGTTTGCGACCGTTTCGCTTCCTTGTTATTTACTCACATTTGGTCTCTAAAAAACATCAATATTGTTCTCTACAACGACGGCACCAAACTACCCAAAGTTTTGTCTCAGTGGGAAGCCAGGATGCCCTTCCACAAGCACAGGCTGCACAGCACAAAACATTGACCAATTGGGGCAATATTGCATGCGTAATCACGGGTCAAAGCCGACCGTTTCGCTTCGCGGTTTGTCACTGTATACTGGTATATATACCGGTTTTTAATTGACCGGTAATCACCTAGTCTGTTGTTAAGCGCGGGGTCCCGATTGGGGTAAGCGCTTGTTATATAATCAGCACAGCCACACTGTCCTTTGGAAGACGACCGTGAAGCTAGCATCAATATTTTCGAGAAATTCTAGGATACAAAAGGTTTTATTCACCACTTAAAAGTTCCTCCAATTTATTTGAATTTTTAGGGTGTTGTTTGAGGCTCGAAGTGCAACACAAGTGATGATCACATGTCATGCTTCGGTGCTTCACCCACCTGGATTCTGAGCTCTAGATAAAAAATCTGAGCAGGCAGGAACATTGGGTGCACTAATATAGATTCATCTACACCAAAAACCAGTTTAATTATCTATCTTGTAGGCACAAAACATCGAAAACCGGTGGTGTGGCTGTGCAGATTATGTAACAAGGTTTTACCCTGATCAGACCCCCGCGCTTACTAACAGACTTCAATATAACGAGGTACGAGTTTAGTAAATATTGAAGTGTCTGGCTGCGAGAGACTAGTAATCACCGGCAATCAACGCGAGCAAGCTTTCTCTTGATGTCTCCAAACGACCTCTAAGACACCTCCAAGCGCTCTGACCCTGTCTGGCACTGGTGTAACCTACCACAACGAGCAGCTCAAGTACTTGCTGCGTCTACTGAACACCTTACCGGAGACAATTCCTATTGGAGATGCCCACAACTTCATCGGTTATTCGTCTGAATGCGGGTTCAAGGCTTAAGGCTATGGTGGCTTAACGTGGCTTAACCCGATTTGGGTTGCCACGCTGCCGGCGGTGTGATGTCAACATTGTGATGTGATGAGACCGTCTTGGTTTCTCCATAGTCGCGCCGCTCCCAAATGTCTGATTTGGCAGGGTACCGACGAGTCCAATCTATCTTGCATATATTCAACCAATATTCAACACTGACTCACTTTTGTTTTAGCATAGCTTGCACGACTCTGGACGCGTCCTTCACGTGTTGCACGGCCCTCAAGATTTCGATTTGAGTTCTATATGTCTGTGAAGCGTGGTACGTGTCGAATTTATGCGTGAATATTCAATGCTGACCTCAACGCTCCAGTCTCGTATCCGCGGCATCCGCACCACGTACACGACTCCCGATGCGGCCGGCCTCGCCATTCAACCTCCCTGCCCATCACGTCAATCGGAAATCAATATTTCGACCAACCAGCCACGGGCGGGTGGCGGATTCGCGACCCATATACTCCAACAATGTGTTCATCCCCACGCACATCCGGCGAGCGGGCCATTGTCCACCGTGTTGTCTCAGATGCGTCGGGGACGGATTGCCGACACCCCAACATTGTGATTTGAGTTTTGATGAGGGTTTGGGTTATTGGTAAGATCAATGCCTTGCATATATTCACCAATGCTGACATTAGTGCCGTAGTATCGCATCCGCACTGTTGGGTTCCGCTACGGACGATCTCCGGAGCATTGCACCCACCCGGGACGCGTCCCTGGCGCGTCCGAAACCTACTGCAATACCCACCGCCTCGCCATCCATCTCATGACAGTTTTTAATAATGGCCACGGTTCATCCTGCCCAGCAGCCCTCCCATCATTGCGGTGTTCCGAAGAAGGTCCCCCTCAATGCTCCCCGGCAGCAGCCCGCATACAACCCATCTCCAGTCAGTTGGCGCCCATGTTCTCCGTTCCTTTCTCTAAATTTTCCCGCTCAAATTATAGCCACAACAAATACATCCGAAAATGGACCCCCTCTATGGCTACAAATATATTGCCCAACTCAGCGGACAATTCATACTGCACCTTTTCGCATGCCCACCCTTCCCCCCGCAATCTACACACTCGCAGGCAAAGCTCCCCTATTTTATTGTGTACACCCTCCATCGCACAAAGTTGTGTCGGTCTGACACCTATGCAGCACTTGTCGTGCTGCAGCACCTGGGAGCGTGTTTTCCCGCCGCGCGCGGCTCTTCCGGCCACCGCCTCTTCGTCTCCGTGTTTGTGGTTGTCTCCGGGGTCATCTGCGACGACACTTACTTAGATGAATCATTGAGTATCGTCGCACAGGGCATGTTTACCCGGCGGGAGATCAATCAAATGGAGCGCGAAATGTGCAACTATCTCGATTGGAAACTCACCGTCGACAACCCGACATTTGGCCAGCAACGCCAAGCGACACCGACAGAGCCATATCCGGCGCCACCACCATCCGTCATACCCCCTCGATTGTACAAGAACTCAGCGTCGCCGATGACGCCGGATACGCTGACACATAGTTATTCCAACACGATGTTTCCTGCTTCGTCAATTTCGCCACCAACACCAACTGGGCCCGTGGACTTGACGGCGGGGATTCACGGGCCCGGGGGCAATTGCGGGATGTCCCCGGCCTATCGCTATCGAGTGAAATACCGCAGATCCACCTCCTCAAGGGCAAAATGTTTGCCTTCGCCATTCCTGCTGTCTGGTAGCTCCCCTCGCATTCTCCTGCCTTCGCATCTGCCATCCAATTGTATTTCACAACAAGCCTCACATTCAACACACGTTCTTGGACTCCATACCCGCACTCCCAGAATTACTCATTATCGCTTCCATCCCTGCTGTACTCTATTAATCTAGCTTATCTTGTTTCCGTGCACGATGACTTTCCACTCCATCTTGGGCTTTTTGTCGCACATCTAACGTGATCTTAGTTACTCATATATACCTGGCTCACTGTCCTTACATGCACTACAGACATACTACAAAAGCCAATAAAAATTCAAAATGCTGCACGAATCCGTGAGTGAATTCGAAGTCAACAAACTTGAGTGCCCTTAACTCCACACCATTTTAATTTCTCCCGCCCCCTTTGTTCTTGGAAGAACACAACATGATCAATGGAGATGTATCAGAATCATGCAGCGATATAGGAAGGTGTTGGCAGTTTATACCGAAGACAGCGGCGCGACGATGGTGGACAACACAGCTCACGGCAGCAGACGACGCGAAGGGCGGCCCGGGTGGATCTTGAAAACGATTGGCCTGGGTTTAACCCAAACCAGGTACTATCTCCGAAGAGATAGACCTTGAAATCACTCGGCGGGTCCACGGATCATCTTGATATCGTTCCCGCGCTGGCGTGCTTCTTCTCGACCTGGAGCTTGCACAACACAAATCGTGCTCGGAATCGACGCCGGTGAGCTCTCCCAATCTCCCTCTACTTTCCTCTCTTTTCCTCTCTTTTTATCAACTTGAAAACTTGATTCTTTCCCCGTAACCACAGACTTAAGCCAAAAGCCTGAATGCGAGGCTAGATTAGCAGCTCTCGACTCGATGAACGATGACGTCGGAAGTGACAACGCGCCGCCGCCTGGCTCAGTTTCCCTGTCAACAGTCCCCTTAGATCATGATGGTGTCGACATTCGCTTGCCGTTTCTCAGGGATTTGCTCTCTGACAAACTGCTCGAAGGCGCTGACGCCATTCGCAGCCTGGGCGAGTGGTCTGGAAATCGTGGACTGGACATCGGGACCGCGGGAAAGGCTGCAGGCGCGACAGTTTGGGATGCCGAGGCCGAATTAATCACTTTTTAGCTGGCGGTATATAAACACGTATATAAACAGCCTGTGTATATACATGGTGCATGTATATATACACGTTTTGGACCCTTGGGAAATACATACAAGATCCTATGGTTGTTACTCCATCTTCCAGCCACGTTCGACGTCGTCGTGCAGGCTGTACGCTAGGAACTGTTCCCTCGGTGCGAGCCTGTTTTCGTTTTTTTTTTCCAGTCAATGCTCCAATTTTTGCAGGTCAAATATGTTCGGTGCGTGCATGATGGTTATGCACTGAGCCTGGATCCTTTCTCTCCCAGTAGAACACTCGCGGTCCACTGACCACCCGAAGTAGTTGCAATATTACAACTGTATCCTGTGTCCTTCTCAATAAGTGCTGCTCTTTTGTGCCCAATTTTTTTCCGAATTGTGGATGATTAAGTCTTTGTCAACGTCTTGGAGCAGTATCTCTCATGGGTAAGCTACATCTTTCCCAAAGATCTTGCGTCTTATTCGTCTTGCTCAAGATAAAAGTTCACAACCCGCGACATCATTATATCTGGGGTACAAAGTAAGTACAGGTCCTTCAAAACTTACATCGGTCTATGGCTGCCTCTCACCTCTTTCCTCCTAGTTCTCGGGAGCACATTCGGAGATCGAAGTGATCTCGTCACAGTAATGGATCTCTTTGCCCAGGTGCGTGGCGAGTTGAGTCGTGGAATCATTAGCCTTACAATCTCATCAGGGAACTATTCGCGCGGAAATCCATTCAGAGCCATTGGAGAATGTCAACAAAGTCATTGACGAGCTTCGGGCGGCTGGGATCACCGGACGGAAAGTCGTCATTCCTCACACGGCGGTGTAAGATGCACGGACAGTCGGTGTTTGGAGAGTGTTGTATCCCCTCTGTCTTCCCTCGGCCCATGCCCAGAACAATTGTAGACCCTGAGTTAAGCATGTGCAACGGACTAAATATTATGTTCAACATCATTATTCAGTCGGTGTCGAATCAGGGGAGTATCGGTTGGTACACGACTACTTTACTCGAATTCGAGTCTCAGGTGGTATTTCGTCGGTCATACATCGAAGTACAGCCCGATGTCGCGAAGATCGTCGATCAGTGCGGGGGGATTGTCGAGCCCGGGGAAGTGCCCGCCAAAGTCGTGAACTATCCGCTCACGATAAGATTTCAGGACGCCTCGAAGCCGAATCGAACGCACCGTTATAGGACACTAGATTCCCGACCTCGGCGACGTACTCTTCCGGCCACAGGACATTGTACTCGTACAGGCTGAACAGCAGTGGCGCGTCTGTCGGGGCCTTGGTATATACGGTCTTGAACGCGTTCGCATTCTGAGCGTAGATCCAAACAGAGGATAGAAATGAGTCGGTGAGGTAATAGAGAGAGACCGAAGTCAGGATGGCAGTGTTGTCCAACACGGACGGTGAGGTTCCCGCACGTGGGTCAGACCCTGTGGAGGAAGACACTCAATAATGGTACTGAGAGAAATATAGATAGGATACACACAAAGCTTGATCTTCCCCGCTATCCACGCAAGTTGACCCACCGGATTATCGTACAAAGCCAGACCGATATCGTTTGGCTGCGAAAATGAAGACGGTTCGAACTTGAATGCGCTCAAAGACGAGACATCTTGGCGCACCTTGGTACTTTGTTCGATGAAATAGCCGTTACCAATGGCATTGAACTCGATAACCCGGTGCTCAGTCACCTTCTGAATATCAGAAAGAGTAATATTTTTCGCCGCAATATCTTCAGCAGAAGGAGGGGGGAATGGGAGGAACACAAAGTGTGCTGCGCGCACAGTCGTGTTGAAAGAAATATAAAGAGAGTACGCCACCACAGAGCCCTAAGGAACGTACAGTAAGTGTATATGCACCGGCAGTTGCTCAAAAAAGCACACACCCAATCGGTACCGTGGACTGCATAGGTCGAGTAGCCAAGAACGTCGGTCATGAGCGTGTTGAATATTCTGGCGGTATCATCCACGGTCCAGTTGGCAGGCGGCGCGGAGGAAAAGACAAAGCCCGGAAGAGACGGGACCACGACGTTGTATGACACGGTTTTGCCGCTGGCGCTCGTTGACGACTTCGTCAACGGATTGATGACCGGGAGGAATTCATGGAAGGAGCCTGTGAAAACATTTCGCTGCCAAGTTGAACTTCAAGGAGCACCGAATTACCTGGCCATCCGTGCAGCAAGATCAACGGAATAGCATTCGGGTCCTCGGATTTTTGATGTAAAAAATGCACAGTTTGACCTTCGATGAGCGCAGTGAAGTGCGAAAAACTAATGATCTGCGTCAGACAAGATGATTCAAAAGCTCAACGACACTTACTTGTTCAATTCCGCTTGCTGCACCTTCCAGTCAAAATTCGTCAACCAATCGCTCTGTAATTCGCGGAGGAAGTCCAATTCGATTCCCTTTTCTTGGCCGGCGTCGGGGTCCAGCGCTTTGTCGGGAAGGCGGGCATTATTCACGAGCGACCTCAGGCGGGGGATTTCCCCGGTCAGGTCAATCTTGAAGGGCTTCAAGTTGAAGTCCTTTTGTGCATCACTCGCGATTGTGAAAGGAGTGACGACGAGGAGACAAGCAAGGAGGCTTAGAGAGCGCATGATCGCAAATTTTCAATAATTCCATCGATTCTGTGCTCTTTATATAGCAATCTCGCTATACCTGGCGTTACCAAGCCGGTTAGTCACTGGTGAAAGGCTGAATAAGTGTTACGTCGTACCCCAAATAGTGCACGTTCGCTGGTTTATTCTATATTTTGACTTTTACCAAGCCGGTTAGTCACTGGTGAAAGGCTGAATAAGTGTTACGTCGTACCCCAAATAGTGCATGTTCGCTGGTTTATTCTATGTTTTGACTTTTATCCCGAGCCGGAGTTGGGAAATATCAAGCCGCTTACTGGAACACCTCGGTGAGCTGACTCAAGGGCAGCGGGAAGGACTTGATTGCAACTCAAGCTTCGTCACTCCCAAAGTCGCTCTGATGGAACATTAGCTGTGAGCGGAAGGACTGCGGAAGGTGAAAAAGAACGATACGTCCGATCGGCGATCACACAGCCTTTTATTTAAAAGATCTTCCTACGTTCATACCTTTTTTATCAAACTTATTTCCTCTATTATAAGTTGGAAAAACTAAATTCTACCTTGCGGATCGAATTTTTCTTTAATAGATGTAAATACTGGAAATAAAGTGTTTTTTGACTGTGACGGCACGTTGAACTTGGTTTCCCTTCTCGCAAAGATGGGCCGTGCACATATGTTGCCAGCAATGTGAAAGTGGATGGGGGTGTGGTCGGTAGGTGCGCGATGGGTAGATGCTGTCTGTGATGGATTATATACATATATCAGGAGAGAAATAACTCAATAACAGAATGGCGATCCGAGTTGTACTTGATGCCGAGATTGACAGTTCCGCAAAGATAGCGAGAGATGCGCTTCACGCGGTGAGGTGCACGGGACCAGGATTCTGACTGAACTGGGACACAGTCTGAACAGCGTAGGCAATGCCAGGTCAAGTGGTAAGGGCAGCATACATAAGTGAGTCGACCATGTTCTGGTAGACGTGTTTGATCTCGGGATAAGATTCCGAGTCTGGTGTTGATAAGCACGGGATTTGTCCACCCATGAAATCTTCGCTTTTTCGTGTTTTCATGACAAGACATGTGCTGGGAGAAGTGTCAGTACTGAGGTTCCCAAGTAGCTGGCAGGGCAGGAACCACTGAGTAACAGATGGGAATGAGGAGGAACACTCTGGAACCATTGGCATGTGCTCACTCCGAAACCTGTAGGAGATGTGTAGTCCAACGAACAAGAGGAACACGAAGTCTACTCTATTTCCACTCACGGAACTAGATGGGGACAGACTGGAATCCTGTTGTGGTGTGTTGGACATGGGACACGTAATGTGTTCTGATCAGATAATCACTGGAAGGGGCTGGGAACATCACATCTTGATGGTTCCATGCTGTCCCGGGCATTCCGGATAAGGGATGGTCACTAAGCGAGGGTCTGATCACTTGGACCTACACTTGTCGACTCCTGGAACAAGTACCCATACTGGGAAGTACTTCGAATGTGGTATCCCTGGAGAGCTACAGACTGGGAGCTTCGGTTCCAGGAGTTCCGGTACACAGGAAGACACGGGCATTGGGAGGAACAGCATATACAGTCAGGATTGACATAGGGGATCAGTTGTGATGGCGGGGGCACAGTCTGACTGATCATACATGTGCACAGGATCACACCAGAATGGCGTGCTCAACATGGGCAGCCAATGGAAGGACTCAGATACCCATTCTTACGACGGATACACATGGAAATGTCTGAGAATAGGTAGATATGAGTAAAATAGTCTGTTTATCCATCCGACTTTCGTATTTCAGGGCTTTGTATTTAGTAGCAGGGGCATCTTGGACGACCTCATGGAATCACCCCACAGCTAGTAGGCAGAAACACTTGTGAATTGGGTAGATACCGGGGAGTTAAAACAAGGTGTCTCTTAGAATTCATCTTGGCTTGGAATCTTTATTTTGTGTGTTTGGAATCTTTGAAAACCGACTTGCCGTTTGTCTGGAATAGTCTGAAAGTGACTGGAACTGTTGGAATTGTGCTGAGTCTGCACTTGGTTGTTAGGGTTTTGTTGTGAAGAGCTTGGGAATGGAACCCACCACTGTTAAAGAGCTTGGGAATGGAGCCCACCACTGTCTGAAGCGCTTGGGATCAGAACCCAATACTGTCTGTTACTATCTACGCTTGGAATTGGCATCCACCTCGCTTTGGAGAACCCCAGCAACTTGTTCTCGTTTGTTTTCATAGCTGGGAAGCTTTACATCATCGCACTACTGTGCTTCCTGTTTGTCCAGGCCTACCCTTGTTCAATCAGATCTAGCCAGAACACTTGCAGAGCAAGGGTTCCATTCACATTGGCATTCTCATTGTGTTCCATTAGCTTCCCTGTCTGTTCCGGTTCCATTCCGGTTCACTCAGTACAAGGCTCAAGTACTTGGACTTTGTTTCAAGGACTTTTACAAACAACACAATGCTCTCTCCTCGTTTCTGAGGTCTATTCCATTCCCTGCAACCTTTTATTATAAGGCCCTGTACCAGGGTCTGATACTCGTCTGTGCACTTCTGTGTTGAGGTTTGTTTTGTTTGAGGATATGGTAAGGTCGCAAAACTGCTCACAAGGCTGACCTGGGAGGAGGGGTTCTCGTGGGGACCTGAACATCTGGGTGTCTATAGAAATGGGAGACTCAGTGCTTTCTGAATCTAATGGTTCAAAAGGCAGACAATACTGTTGGGCTTGGAAGTTCAGTTGAGTCAGAAAACCAATCGGAAACAAGGAGTTAAATGGCAGATCTTTAGCTTACTCATGTAGTGTAATTAGAGTAGTGTAAGCATAAATGTACAGTATATAAGGAGGGCAGTTCTAGCATGAACACACTACTGCTGGGTGGGTGGCACAGGTGCTAGGTCCTGGTCTCAATTAAGAGCCTTGGATCTAGGACTTGTGTTAACTACTGCCGTGAGGTGGCACAGGCACTAGGTCCTGGTCTCAATTAAGAGACTTGGATCTAGGGCTTGTGTTAACTGCTGCAGTTGGGGTGGTGCAGGCACTAGGTCTCGGTCTCAATTAAGAGACTTGGATCCAGGGCTTGTGCTACAAGGGGTAGTCCGCGCTTGTGCTCCTGAACTGGCTCTATTAAGAGCTTTGCTTCGTTTGCACAATGTGATTAATATGTCTTGCCTTCAGTGAAAGTAAAACATATAATTTGGGATCGTGATTAAGATGTGTGAAGGGATTTGGGATTTGGATTGCAAACATGGCACCACTACAGCAGCCTTGGAAGGCTTATTATTTAGGATTATGGAACGGTCGAAAGGGACCTTGAACAATTTGATAGCTGTGAAGCTTGGTATCTAAATATGTTGTTGGATTGACGCACTCGGTTGGCTATGCCAAGAGAGGGTCTTAATCCCACCACCACTGTCTTGCACACCATTAGTCAAGTGCTCTCATTCAGAGTGCTTGATTAAGGGCTTCAACCAATCAAACTGATGTATCTGTGTCTCTACTCCTTCACAATCTTGTGCAGAAGTCTAAAATTCATGAATACTTGTTGCTACGTCTAAGCTTGTGCAACAAGGGGGAACAAGGATGTGGATTTTGGTTAGTGGTTGTGGCTTGTACTGCTGCATTCCACTTGTTGGTCCATGTCCTCAGTAGTACTCCAGCTGTAGACGGACCGAGGCAGCACCTTTCACCATACTGGAACCCTCAATCAGGTTTCAACCATGAGAAGGTCCTGTGGCAGCACCATGTGAGTCCCATGACACCAGATGCGCCTGTATCCATACAGACGCGCCGCACGAAAAAAGGGCAACCAAGGTGATTCATGACAAACACTCCTCATGGGAGCAAAACACCAATTTGAGATTCTAACAGATCATCAAAATCTGCAGTATTTCAAGGCACCCCGGAAGGTCAATTGCCATGGATTACAGAGTTGTCTGAGTACAACTTCACATTAGCACATCATGCTGGAGCACTTAATGGAAAGGCAGATCTGTTATCTTGCAGGTCAGATAATGATCAAGGAAAGAATGACAATGAAAATTTTGTGCTTCTTAAGCCTGAGTATAGAAAAAGTTACCAGGCTGGGAGAAAACAATGACATTGTCTATTATGGTGGAAAAAAATTATGTACCGCAAAACAAGGAACTTCGTGATAAGATTATTGGATTACATCATGATCTGCCCCTGCTCAGCCATCCTGAAAAGACTACATGCAGGAGATTATTGAATGTAATTAATGGTGGCTGCAATTGGGAAACCAAATCACGAAATATATAAAAGAATGCGAGGCTTGCCAGAGAACAGAGTGCATCAGTACAAGCAGGTATCTATGGATTTGATCGGACTGTTACCAATTAGCAACAGGCCAACAGCTTTAACACTATTCAAGTTTGGGTGGACACACATACCAAAATGATCTACACTGAACCAACAAACATGGAGCTCACAAGTGAGAGAGTTGCCTGGTTGACCCGGGACCATGGTTGGATATCATGGAGTACCACATAAAATTATATCAGATCAGGATCCAAGATACATATCGAGATTCATGAGGGAATTGAATCAATTACTCAGTGTATCACTGTGGATGCTCTGTCTGAACCAGGTGTATCAGAAAGAGCTTCAATTGTGCCCAGAACTTCTTTGTATCTCTGTTCAGTATCTACTCGCATTTTTGCACAGTCAATTGCAAAGCCAACAGCCTTGATCTGCATAACATATTTTATTCAATTTTCTCAATCCTCAATGAATTGTTGTGCTTACCTCGAAAGAATTCAGTCCTTGTCTCAGTCCAGGCCTGCAATATTTAAGCAGTGTAATCATCTTGCCATGATGGAAGAATTTCTTTATCTTGTTGCCACTTTGTTGGGTTTCAACAAAGGTGTGAATCTTGTGGAGTGTCCTATGTTCAGGTGGTTAATATTAAATGGAAATCCATTGCAGTGAAGGTTACTCTGTAAATTTTCCGTATCATTCAATGTGCTTGGTGGTAATTCCGATGTATTTGACTGGATGTGGACAATAATAATTGCATTGAGCAACTCATGTGTTTACTCCAACAACTCAATGCAGCTGGTCTTGTTTTGTTTGATAGTCTAGGAAGAGGCTGAGGTTCATGATCAACATAGATTCAGTAAGACCATTCACCTCAATATTTTTTGCATGGGTGGTATTGGGAATGGCCCTGACAAATGGATTCAGGGCCTCTGCAATGGTTTGCAGTGGATGTGCGGCCACCTCCAAGCATGGTATGATGCTATTGAGATGTCTTTCAATGGGAAAAACCATTGCCCAAGAGTTGGCCATAGGAATAAAATGATTGTATAGCTCTGTTTGAGTTCACATTCACACAATGACATCTTTCCTGGTACGCTTGCTGTACAATATGCTCAGCTACTGACCAAATTGCACCCACAAAGATGGAGGCTGACAAAATCTATCCTGGGGAGTGTGAGGAAATAAATTGTCTTAGGATGATATTACCCTGGACCTGGGAGTGGCAGAAAATGGAATGGTTTCCGAACTCCACAAGGGATTTTTTCCGTCACTTGGAGAAAAGAACCTTCACAAGACTGTGAAGTTTTTGCACCAACATGTCAGCAGTGTTCCAATGACAAACACCCGAGTGTCCACAAGTTGGTATGATGACAAGGGATTGGGGGGTGCAAGGTATTAACTGTTTGTCAATGAAGTTGAATAAAACACTAGGAGAAGTACAGAATAAACTACAACTAGGCTACGACTATATACTGTTCGTTGTATCTAATTGAACCGTAAGAACTACCTTCCGAATAAGTAAGTGTGTGTAACTACCATGATCTGAGCATAAGGCTTCGGCGTGATAACCATTTGTCAGTAATGTTATGCTACTATATATAAACTAAATGAAGTGTCTATGCACTGCTTCCATCTGTTGCAAGCATGTTCTTGGTAAGAACATGCCGTAGTCCGTAAGGCTATTAGTAAACTTCTAATATATAGCATGTGTCCATGCAAATATAAATGTTCATGCATATAGCATGTGTTCCAGTTTGATCATACCAACCAATTGTTCCTTTATAATTATATTGTCCATGCCTGTAGCATGTGTTCTTCGTCGAGTATTGTAAGAACTCCTCCTGATACCGTTGAAACGCTGACTATGGGGCAAGCGGTGAAATAACCACAACACAAACCTTGTAAATGAATACGCGGTTCGATAATGCAACTATAACAACTCAAACACTATAGTCCTCGTGCAAGTTCGGGGTTCCAATCCAGTATAGATTGTGGCAATTTGAACTTTAGTTCTCTTTGATAAGCAAGACTTTACAGGTCTACAAGTCGTATAGATAAAACTTGCTCGAATCCGTTCTAGGCGCAATCACGATAGACAGACGAGATTTTATGTTCAACGGTTTTGTATGATGTGGGTCTAGGTTTGGAGATGATACTCCGATGCGTAAAGCAAGTGATCCTTATGAATTTCGATTCCAAATAGTATCTGCGATTGCTAATCCTTGCGAGATTACAACCAATTGTCAAGTCTGATCCGTTTCCTTATATTCCACGCGTCCGTTCCGTTAATCCAATATGTCCACGCGTCGTTTATAAAGATCCAAATCCAACACAGATAATATTCAAACAGGGAAAACAAACGAAACTTGGTATAGCTTCTGGGTGCCTCCGAATGAATGACTACTCTACCGGTTAAGCGTGAAGTCTAGTAACTTCGCGTCCAACAGGTGGGGTGAGATTCACTGCTGTTCCTCCCATAACCATCCACTTAAATACGTTACAGGATTCTAAATATAAACGAGACAGATACAAACGTGCAATAGGGTTCAGGGTATATGACTAGTGGTATAGCAGCTAGCCGATGAACTCCTGTCGGATATCAGACGATTAGTAAAATTGAGAGAGATTTGTAAGAAACATCAACGAGCCGAGCTTAGCGATGAGTCAAGATCTACATCGCTTAGAACGATCGTGATGGGATATTGTTGATATGTCAACTTTTAGCCGACCTCCTCGTCAGCACTCTGTTACCCTCCTTGGTAACCGTCCGCTCAACTGGTTCCGCCTTGAACCGCTTAAGTGATTTGTCTGAAAATCGTGATAGCCGCCGCTTCCTAGTACCCGAGTACAGTTCCTTAGTCATTTGTTAGATCGACCAGGCCCAGTCCTCTCTTGGCAGTTCTGGAGACGTCAGATGATGCCCAAAATGATCCCTCTGGTTCAGAAGGATGTTCCCTCGTAATAGGCCCTTAGTCAGGGATGTGCAGTAGCCCCAATCCGTTTCCAGGATGGTAAGGCACTTTCCGTGATTGCTCCATTAGCGACTTCCCACTTCAACCCTTTACCAGGATTGTTGTCCAGCGCCTTTCTAATGGTTCGAGGCACATTATATCCCTTTTAGCTAACTGCTCAGGCCAGCATTAGCTCTTGTGAGATGACGTCGTAATGTAGTGCAGTACATTATAGTATGTTGCAACGCGAGCAGATTTGAATAAATGCCCGGGTGCCCCAATACCAGGTCTGTCACCGTGGAACCGAGTATGTGTCCTCGAGTATTCCTCATGTCCTTACACTCCTGTGTGGGATCCTATTATCTAGCCTTCATCTGTCGTAACTCATAACTGAGTTTGTACTGGCGATCAAAAGCCTCGATCCGTGTATGTGTCCGTACTCAGGTTGTGCTGTTGGTACACTTCCTTCTATATATGTCTTTCTAAGCATCTTCCTGTATTGATGCTTCTTTGATCGTGACTAAAGAGTCTTGATCGGTGTTCGTGTGTCATGAATCACCCTGACTCAGCATCACAGATATCCTTTTTCGGATTCTACCACATTCCTTTTTGGGAATAACCCGTCCTTGATCGGGTTATTCCCTGACCCACAACACTCACTTGACCCTCAGGGACATGAACATCTCTTGGACCTTTATTCAGAATCCATACGGACATGGATTCCTCACCACTTTATCACCCGGGTTCTTATCACAGTAACCCGGGACTCTATACGATGAGGGGATGACACCATACACATGCAACCCAGGTTCTGTGCGCTAGCAACCCAGACTCCTTTATGCCAATGACCATATCCAATGGGTCATGACTACACTCCTTTATGTTGGTGGATATTCACTCCTGATATCCCTGCCAAGACGACTACACTCCTGAATGGTGACAGGTGTCCCCTGGGTGCCACCTGTTGGCTCCTTTATGCTCATGACTCCTTGGTGACCCCTAGATGCTGTGGTAATAACACATAGGGACTAGGAGCATCAGCATTACTGTTCCTTAATGTTGGATACAGTAACCGATCACGATCATATTTAATTTATATAGAAGGTATATAAACTCGGTAGAATCTCCCCTGTACAGTAGATGCTACCTCGTCTATACTCAGGCCTTACTTTGGCTGGATTGCTTGGTTCTTGGACTTGAGCCTGGAGTGCTCTTGTTCTCATCTCGTTGTTCTGGTCTGGCCTTCGCTCCCCTTTTGCTCGACAACACCAGAACTCCTACTCTCTGTCTCTTGCCTTGGGATATCGACCTAGCAGTGTTGGATCTGGCCTGTTAGGAAGTGGCAAGGAGAGACACTTACCTACCAAGGGGAAGAGATCATCACACTAGTTCCCTGGCAGGGTTGTACAGAGACTGGTTCGCCTGAAGTTCCCCTCAGGCACCCCTCGGTCTTGGATCCAGTTGGAACCCCTGTTCGGAGTACCCCTGAGTCGGGTTCCTCCTCTTGGGTTCTTGGGACACAACCCCAAACCCCTATCCAGAACCCGAAGCCCTTATTTGAGCCACCCGGAGCGGGTTCCTCTCACTAGTAGTTGCAGTACTCTCGCTGCAATGTCTTCAGGTTCTTCAGCATGGGTTGCTCACCACCTATAGATGCTGGCCCGGTTGGCCACATCCTCCCCTTGGATCCTCGACGCACGGTCATGCGCTATTGGAGCAGTGACAGATTCTCTCTCAACACCTAGGGATGGCTGCTGTTGTGTCTGGTGTGGATGTGGTCCAGCTGACCTAAGGGCCGTTGCTGACATTGTGTGAGATCTTGGCCTAACTGCCTTCACCCTTATGGCTTCTTATCGTTTGACTTACAGCAGTGTCGTTCTGCATCCTGATGTTCTTCCATGATCTGAGATCTCGTCTGGGCTTTGTATATGCTGGTCCCTTCTCTTGATCCCTTATCTAGGATCCTGTTCGGATCTCTTGATCTAGGTTTTATCAATGTTCTTGATAATGCTTCCACTATCTCATCTATATGCGCTTGTTGTGCTGCACTCTCAGATAGGTATTGGAACGATAAGATTTGCATCAAATCGTGACAGACAGTGTCATTGTGGGTCTCTGCATGTTTCCAATACCATACTAGATGCTCTGAATTGTGTCCTGATACCAACCAGAACACTCCTACTTCCACAGATGTACACCCTAAGTCTAGCTGAACAATTTTACACTTTGCAGAAGCGAAGGAGAGGCTTCAAAGTGGCTGAGCAGCCACTTATTGCACTGAAAATTACAACAATGGGGATATACAAGAAAACATTCAAAAGAGTATTATTATGCGGCAGGAAATCCGACATACCTGAGGATTCGGGGACCTGGCACACCACCTGTGCCACCACTTGGGTTATCTGTGACCACAGGTTCACATGGCACCTGCTGTTCTGTTTTGTTTCCCAGCTGAGCTATATAGGTGTATTGTGATGTATGTCTTCACTTACCTCCCCTTCTACTTCCTCTCCTCTTGGTGTATGTCTTTTACTCCTGGCTGTAGTCCTGTGCTCTTTTATGTTATAACCGACCTCCACACTTAGTCTTACCTTTGCCGCCCTTATCCCCGCTAACTTGGTCCTCCATGATCTATTGTTCTGCCCTCCAATTCAATCCTAGAATCTTTGTTAGCAAGACTCAACAAAAATTTTCCTGTGCATGTTCTGCCAAGCCACATTATACATGAGTCCCTTCAAACCTTGCAAGTCCCTTCAAGGAAGTCTGTAAGGGCAACCTTAAGCTTGGCATGGTGTCATGAATCACCCGGGTTCTACTTTTTCGCATGACACGTCCGTATGGATACAGACGTGTCTTAGCGGCACAGGACTCTCATGACGCCACCACGTGACCTTCTCACGGTTGAAACCCGGCCACGGATTCTAAAGCCGCAAGCTCGGGGAGTCTGCACCAAGGGATACAGAAGATGTTAGGGACTAGGAACCCGTACAGACGGATCCTAGTCCCCAGACACACCAAACGGCTGACACAGAAGCGTACACGAAGTACATGACTGGTTGCAAACCAATCGGGGTTTGAACCACTGGTTACGATGACATTCAGGATTAGGAAACCCGAATGTCAGGTCTCTTAAGCCCTCTGATGCCACGGAAACCGACACAGAGGAGTCCAGGAGTATCAGCGTTAACGCTCCTTAATGCTGCGGTACAGGAACTGATCGCGATGGTCCGGTATCACTTTAATTTATTAGAAGCCTATATAAGCTCGGTACAATCTCCCTGTACAGTAGATTCTACCTCGTCTAATTTCAGGCTTCTACCTTGGCTTGACATAGGCATTGTCTCCACCCTGCCCCGCTTCCTCCACATCGTGCTACAGGTTCTATCCATGCCCCGGGTGTATCCTGAGTGGATATCACACCCTCTTCGACTCATTCCGGGTTCCACCTCGCATCCTGACCTACGACATACAGCCTCCTAGGGAGGACACCGTACGACTGGTCCTACTGCTTGGGGAACACACGAGCTACTAGCATCTATTGGTATCGGTTTTCCCTTGGTTGGGGTTCTCACCGGGTTACTTGCTGTTTAGCCGATGATCGATGCGCTCTGAACCTATCAAAAAAACACTAACCAAAACCAAACCTACACACAGAAGTGTGTCGGAACAGAACGGAAGTGCTTGAGATGTGCACAGACGAGTATCAGATCCTGGTACAGGGCCTTGTAAAAGGTTGCAGGGAATGGAATAGACCTCGGAAATGAAGAGAGAGTGTTGTATTGTTTATAGAAGTCCTTGGAACGAAGTCCAAGTACTTGAGCCTCGTTCTGAGTGAACCGGAATGGAACCGGAACAGACAGGAAAGCTAGTGGAACGCAACAAGAGTGTTGATGCGAATGGAACCCTTGCTGTGCAAGTGTTCTGGCTAGATCTGATTGAACGAGGGTAGACCCAGACAAACAGGAAGCACAGTAGCACAAAGATGTAAAGCTTCTCAGCTATGAAAACAAATGAGAACAAGTTGCTGGGGTTCTCCAAACAAGCAGCAAGTTGGATCTCAAAGATACTGATATCAAAGAAAAGATTCCAAGCCAAGATGAATTCTAAGAGACACCTTGTTCGAACTCCCCAGTATCTGCCCAATTTGCAAGTGTTTCTGCCTACTAGCCGTGGGGTGATTCCGTGAAGCCACCCAAGATGCCCCTGCTACTAAATACAAAGCCCTGAAACACATGGAAATGTCCGAGAATAAGTAAGTATGAGTAAAATAGTCCGTTTATCCGTCCAACTTCCATGTATCCGTCGTAGGAATGGGTATCTGAGTCCTTCCATTGGCTGCCCATGTTGAGCACGCCATACTGGTGTGATCCTGTGCACATGTACAATCGGCCAGACTGTGCCCAAGCCATCACAACCGATCCCCTATGTCGATCCTGACTGTATATGCTGTTCCTTCCAATGCCCGTGCCTTCCCGTCTACCGGAACGTCTGGAACAGAAGCTCCCAGTCCGTAGCTCTTCTGGGATACCACATTCGAAGTACTTCTCAGTATGGGTACTTGTTCCAGGAGCCGACAAGTGTAGGTCCAAGTGATCGGACCCTCGCTTAGTGACCATCCCTTATCCGGAATGCCCAGGACAGCGTGGAACCATCAAGATGTGATGTTCCCAGCCCCTTCCAGTGATCATCTGATCAGAACGTGTTACACGTCCCATGTCCAACACACCACAACAGGATTCCAGTCTGTCCCCATCTAGTTCCATGAGCAGGAATAGAGTAGACTTCACGTTCCACTTGTTTGTTGGGCTACACATCTCCTACAGGTTTCGGGGCGAGCACATGCCAATGGTTCCAGAGTGTTCCTTCCCATTCCCATCCGTTACTCAGTAGTTCCTGCCCTGCCAGCTACTTGGGAACCTCAGTACTGACGCTTCTGGAGCGTAGCCCGGTGTAACACTAACTACGGGGCTGGCTGGCGGTGAAATAACCACAAACCAAACCTTGTAAATGAATACACGGTTCGATAAATGCAATTATAACAACTCAAACACTATAGTCCTCGTGCAAGTTTGGGGTTCCAATCCAGTATAGATTGTGGCAATTTGAACTTTACAGTGTTCCACTGGCCAATGAAACACCACCAGTCAATGAAACACTCCGTTGTGAGCCGTTCCCTGGTGGTCCCTGGCTCAATTGGAGATCATACTCAAGTACAATACATAAAAGCACCTTCTGCCAATTGCGATAGTTGATAACAGGTCTGGGAGAGGAGAAATAGCTTGAGATCAAATCTTGATTTGGCAGAAGATTTGATCCACTGGCCACTGAAACAGTTGATTTTGACTCATGCCTGGCTGAATCGATCTGAAAATTTGGGTGGACGTAGTTACGTGATATACAACATGTTCTACCTCCTCAGAGTTTTCAGAAAGGGGACGAAATCATAGATATCAGGTCCACAATTTAGCTGTTTCATTGACCGGTGGAACACTGTAGTTCTCTTTGAGAAGCAAGACTTTACAGGTCTACAAGTCGTATAGATAAAACTTGCTCGAATCTGTTCTAGGCGCAATTGCGGATAGATAGACGAGATTTTATGTTCAACGGTTTTGTATGATGTGGGTCTAGATTTGGAGATAGTACTCCAATGCGTAGCACAAGTGATTCTTTATGAATCCCGATTTCAATAGTATTTGTGATTGCTAATCCTTGCGAGATTACAACCAATTGTCAAGTCCGATCTGTTTCCTTATATTCCACACGTCTGTTCTGTTTATCCAATATGTCCATGCATTGTTTATAAAGATCCAAATCCAACACAGATAATATTCAAACAAGGAAAACAAACGAAACTTGGTATAGCTTCTGGGTGTCTCCGAATGAATGCCTACTCAACCGGTTAAGCGTGAAGTCTAGTAACTTCGCGTCCAACAGGTGGGGTGAGATTCACTCCCGTTCCTCCCATAACCATCCACTTAAATACTTTACAGGATTCTAAATATAAGCTAGACAGATACAAACGTGCAGTAGGGTTCAGGGTATATGACTAGTGGTATGGCCGCTAGCCGATAAACTCCTGTCAGATATCAAATGATTAGTAAAATTGAGAGAGATTTATAAGAAACATCAACGAGCTGAGCTTAACAATGAGTCAAGATCTACATCGCTTAGAACAATCGCGATGGGATATTGTTGATATGTCAACTTTTAGCCGACCTCCTCGTCAGCACTCTGTTACCCTCCTTGGTAACTGTCCGCTCAACTGGTTCCGCCTTGAACCGCTTAAGTGATTTGTCTGAAAATCGTGATAGCCGGCGCTTCTCAGTACCCGAGTATGGTTTCTTAGTCAATTGTTAGATTGACCAAGTCCAGCCTTCTCTTGGCAGTTCTGGAGACGTCAGATGATGCCCCACAATGATCCCTCTAGTTCAGAAGGATATTCCCTCGTAATACACCCTTAGTCAGGAATGTGCAGTAGCCCCAATCCGTTTCCAGGATGGTAAGGCACTTTCCGTGATTGCTCCATTAGCAACTTCCCACATCAATCCTTTACCAGGATTGTTGTCCAGCACCTTTCTAATGGTTTGAGACACATTATATCCCTTTTAGCTAACTGCTCAGGCCAGCATTAGCCCTTGTGAGGTGACATCATAATGTAATGAAGTACATTATAGTATATTGCAACTCGAGCAGATTTGAATAAATGCCCGGGTGCCCCAATACCAGGTCTGTCACTGGCACATGTCTTGTCATGAAAACGCGAAAAAGCGAAGATTTCATGGGTGGACAAATCCCGTGCTTATCAAGTTATCACCGACCCAGAGGCCGTTGCTAACACGTGGGGCATGGAAACTAGCGGGGGAATCCAAAGTATAAATATAGGTACTAAATACCCTGGGGAATGCGACGAGGCCAAGGCTGGAGTTGAGGTTGAGGACGGTGGGGGCAAGATGGCAGGGAGGGAATAAAGACTCCGGGGTGTTTTAGTTTCAAGCAGCAAATCCGAGTCTTTGGCCGTCACGGGCTGCATATGGCCTCACTGTGAGGACAGCTCCAGCTAGCAGCCAGCGGTCATTGAAAGATGGTATACAGATGCACATTTGTTGGGGATGTCCACGAGCTTTGGTATATTCGATTGTAGTGGCTCTAGCCGTCATGTGGAAATTCAAATCAAATTGCATTCATTTCGGAAAGTTCTACAACATAAACACACATCATCCAATTAACCTATGTGGTGTGGGCTTGAGTTCGTCCACCTGCTGCTGGAACAGGTCAACAGCACTCATTGAGGACGTAGGTCTTGGCCCCATGCTTGTTTTAATCTTTGGTCATGGTCTGGCAGAATGCCCTACAAGGACAGATCTATCATCAGAGAATGAATCTGTATCAATGATTAGACACATACCAAATGATCTTCTTGGTGTCACTATTGGCCACACTGCAAATTTTCCTGAGGCGGTCATTGAGCTTGTCCCAGAAATTGTTCCTGGGCTGCTTGAGGACACAACAATCGTCTTGATTAACTTGAAACACCTTGTGAGCTGGAAGACTTGCATGTTGAAGAAACTTATGAAGTTTGAAATGACTTGCGTCGCTTGAAGACTTTGTCAGGGGAACCCCTGCTTCGGCCACTTCATCTGTCCTTCCATTCCTCCTTCTGTCCGTCTTTCCATCTGTCCATCTGTCCAGCCTTCTGTCTGGAACTTCAGCCATCCAGTCCGGCAGACAGAACTTCCGTCCGTTCATGCTGGCATGTGTTATGCAACCAGGCCCAGAATCATTGTAAATACCTATGGACACGTGCTACTGGATAGTACCTACTAGTATGTAAGGTTTCGCCTAGCATGGGAATCCCCATCCTTTCTTCTCTTCAGATTCTCCTGCTAGGGGCATAGTATTTCGCCCACACTACCCACGCACAGGTCTTATCAACTTAATCAAGACCTCACCGTTGATTGATGTGCTCAGAACCTATATAAGAAACACACAAATAACCCCACTTGACTCGAGAGTGGCACAGAAACAGTCCAGAGACTGTTCCAACAACCAACAAACAAATCAAACAGCAATATATGCACGTTTCTAGAGATCCCAACGAGTTCCAGCCCCTAGTACAGGGCCTTGTAAAGGTTGTAGGGAGAGATTTCGTATCTCAAAGAGACAAAGAGCAAACTGCGTAGAACGTGTTTCTAGACACAGTGGAAACGTAGTTTCCAAACAAAGTAGATTTATAGCTTCACAGCATGTGTGTGTGTGTGTGTCCAAGCGACAGAGAAACAAGTTTAAAGTAGTCCCGTAGACTCAAGTAAGGCCCCTAGCTTATAGGCCAAGAGCATTCACAGAGCTTTCCCTAAAGAGGTACTTTCTGAGCAGCGCACAGCAGTCACGTTTCCAAAGTTTTCCCTAGACAGCACTTTCTGAAACCCACTCCGCAAACAACAACAATAATGTTTCTTTCAACAGAGTCCCAGTTCAAACAGATTCACAGAGTTTCTAACAGTTTCCAGGCAGAGCCCAAGTGCGTTTTCCAGAATAATATATGATTCAGAAACAATCAAGATTTCGACTAATTGTGCTACTCTAAGAGAGTGTGTTGGCCAAGGATCCCAGATCAACCCAATGTGCAAGCGTATAGCCTACTAGTTCGGGGGAAGATGCTGTATCCATCGTAGAAACACCCTCAGATACTTATACAACCGCCAAGACACAGTTACAAAGCCCAAAACACAATCCCAATGAGTCAAATGTCTGTTTATCCGCCTCTTTAACCGTGTTTCCATCGGTTGTCCTTCCGAGCGCCGCCTCCCATTGGTTCCCAACTGCGAGCACGCCATGTTCCCTTGCTAATTACGAGGCAGGAACCCATCAGCAACACCCCTGTATTATTCAGAGGGTGTGTCGATCACTGATAGATTGGCACTGCACTCATTCAACCTGTTTCTGCTTCAACTCAACTCTCCCCTCTGTTCCAAGTGCGGAACTTGATAATACTCCTTTGTAGATTTCGGTAGATACTCGTTTCTGTGGGGGTTTCCCAGAAAGGGTTCTTGAGAAAGAACCTTAGAACGTCTTTAGAGTTGTGATCTGGATCGTTGGAATAGCCGACCACCTGTTTCGGTGTATCCACATCTGATGGAAACCGGCAACTCTAGCACCCGAAACACTCGTGACCCAGTGCTTCTACTTAGCATCTCAACACAACACAACACACTGCCCAACTCCCGTTCCTTTGACCTGTTTCCGTTGTTTAGGTAGATGTTGGAAACAAGTCAAACAAAGTTCTTTGGCTTGCTAATTGGCTGCACGTTTCCCTTATGGTTTTCAGGGTGAGACTAGCCAATGGACATTCTAATTCCTTAGAACGTCCACCCGCTTCTCTGTGGTTCGCCCAACAGCTACCAGGAACCAGTACTGTTGCATAGAAACAACAGTTTCAGCAATGGACACAATCAGAAACATGCAAAATTACGTGTATCTAACTATGGCCCAATTACTGGCTTATCACCATACCTGTGACAAATCACCTCCCCATGCTTGTATGCTCTCACACACCACCACCGCCTCTGGCTTCAACCACCCTGGGCCCACACCACTGTGCAGTGTAATCACTGCCACCCTGCAGGGCAAGCTCTCCTCATCTATTGTGCACAAGTTGCCCTCATGCGTGGTGATACTGCTACAGAAGACACAGCCACACTGCATGCACACACACAGTCCCCTCTAACACCCCGCTTTTGCTTTTGTTCCTGCTCTGCATCTCTATCCCCAGCAAGACGGGGTACAGATCAACCTCGACCCCGCTACCTGGTCCTCGATGGCGCATCTGCACTCCACAGTGGAATCGGTAATCAGCGGCCCACACCCCGACGCATAGTGCTTTGGTTACCACGTCGTCCTAGTAGGCGACTAGGGTTATTATGTAAGCATCCATTTGGGAAGTCATGTGCCCTGTACTGAGATGCAACTTCATGCATCGAGGCCCTTGTAGAGGCTGAACTTCATGTCAAACGAGTATCAGAATGACCTGAGTATATTACTATGCCTACCTGAATTTTTCTCCAACGGAATTTTAGCTCAACCAGCTCAACCACTGAATCACGACACTGCATGGCCGAATTCGGCCGAAACAACCGTACAGTGTGAGAACGGTCTGCAGACAGATCCAAAAAAAAATCTAAACACATTCTGATGGTCCCAGAACTATGCTCTTCACCTCTGTTGTCGAAAGTCGCGTCAAAGAGCTCAACGACGTGTGAAATAAATGGGTTGTTTGATTGTGCATCGGCCATCATTTTCGGTAAGGCTGGACACCGCTTATTTGACACGGTCAACAGACTGTGATGAGCGAGGAAGAGGAGGAGCAATAATATGCGCGGAGGTAGCAGCCGGCTGATCGGCAGTGGACGGCATTGGCTGATGGCGGCAACCACTGCCGAGCACCGGTATGCCAGTGGAGGCCACTGGCGGACGCCGGATTCCATCGAAAGCCAGTAACTGGAGCTGCGGTAGATCCCATCGGATTTCGCTGGTTTCTGGCGGCTCTCGGGCGTCAGAAATGATGCCTACAGAGTATATAGTGAATCAGCAAGCAAACCTGCATACATCTTTGGCCGCATACCCCTGTGCACGGAATCCTGAACTCACCGTTTGGGAATTGGAAGACAGAGCCTATCAGATGAATGGTGCCTTGATATACCACTAAAACAAGTGATGTTTTTGAAGCCATCTAACGAGGCACGTAGTTCAACTCGGTAGTTCAATGCTGATTAGAAACTTGAACCACAAAAAGGCCGGTGCTTTTCAAATGACTGATAAAAGTGTTACATGCACTCTCAGATATTTAAAACTACCAATCTTGCTCATTTCTAGCACCTGCGGGCGGAAACCGATGAGAGGATATCACGAGTCCACGACGGCCCGGTGGCCATTGACGGAAATCAGTAGCCTCAGTGATGAACACTGTCAAACAGCGCCCGGCAGTGGCCGCCAATAACCACCGGCTGCCAGCGGCGGCTGCCAGCGAGCTTGTTACCTCCGGGCATATTATTCAGGAGGATTGCCTGTGTGGTCCCAAAATTGAAACAACAGGTAGCGGTACTACGTAAATGTGACGTCTACATCTACGCTACGGATGCACTTATCTCGAGCTGGTATCATCACAGTAACTGTCTAGAGAGACTACCCGACACACTCCCTCTGCGCGAACGCCCTCCCGTCCCGGTCCCGATCACCGAGTTCCTTTTTTACTGTTTACCTCCGACCGAGTCTGTCCTTTTGCATTGAAATACACATGTGTATATACATTACCTCTAATTTGATATCCCGGTTGGTCTGCCCATACTTTCAGTGAACAAAAACGAGTACTTTGAGTAAAAATTCAAGGAGCTCCCCAAGATCCCATTCAATACATACGTATATTCTACATCACACCTATCGCTACTGACCATACGCAGGAGGTGAAGCACTGCTCCCCCGGAGGGCACTGGCTCCAACGAGGCTCTCCAGATGGCGCAGCCGCTCCTCCACCCCCGGATCCCGGCCGCTAGCGTCTGTAGGCTGTGGATTTGGATCCCACGCCGAAACCACCGGATCTGCGTGGTAGGGCAGGGTTAGGGCGAACACACGACGCGGAATACCGTATGACGAACCTGAACGCTTTGATGCCGAGGCCGTCGAGGGTGGAGGAGACATCGAGGCCGGCGCCGACACAGACGCGGGAGCGAGCACAGCCATCGACGGTTGATAGGGCTCGACCAAAAACCCAGGCCCATCAGCGCTGGATTTGCGACGGCGCAGAAAAACAAGAATAGCACCGACGATGGCTAATGCGCCTACGACGCCAACCACAGAACCCACGATCAGCCCTGTTTTGGACTTGTGCGGCGTCGGAGAAGACGTGCTGGAATCGAGTCTCAGCAGATATTAGGTCAAAAAGCCAGGCAGATCAGACCTAGAGGTTCTGAAGCAAGCAGTGGTCAAGAGATTATTTTTTGGTGGTTCAGAAAAGGTGGGACGCACGGTGGACTTGGCGATACACCGGAGGATATGGTTCCCGGAGGAGAACTGGTGGGGGTTCCTGGAGCACTGCCGGTGGTGTCCGGCTGGTCAACGGTGACCAGCGCGTAATCGAACAGCGCAGATCCTCCATCAACGGAGCTGGCCTCGAGGACCCACTTCACCGTGTGCTGGACATTCGGGTCGAGATTGGTGGCTTCGAAGAACAACGCGTTATACACAAAGCCGCCGCGTGTATCAAAATAGTGGAAGGTCTTCGTCGCCGGGTCATCCATGGTAAAAGAGATGTTCGCGGGGTTGATCACCTCGATTCCATAGATTGAGATCGCGGAGCCTAGTCTCACGAGAAAAAAGTCAGAGTCCGAAGCACGCGATGAAATGTACATATATTTTTTCCGCGAACCTTGAAACTTGCACGAACCAGAGCTGAGGTGGCCGTCGTGCCAGGTCGCATCCGTCACTTGTGCTGGATCGACCCCGCTCACGCAGTTGGCGGCGCTACAGGGCGTCGTGGGCGTTATCGCATGCCAACTTGAATCGATATCGTCCGGCGTGGTCTCCCACGTCCAAAACGTGCTGTTGGAGTCGTCAATCGTTATGGTGGTGAGGGCTGCGTATGCTTGTGTGCATGGGGAGGAGGCTAGAAGTGCGTGTATAACAAGTGCGATAGCACCAGAGAAAAGGATCATCATGGTTCCTGGAGAGGCCAACCCGTCCAACTCCACCATCTGACTTCTCTACTCCCACGCTGGAGATGGCGGGTAATTTTGAGCCAGAAAATCGGACGGGGTGCCCGGCCGATCAGCAACTTGAAGGTGTGGGAGGGAAAATGACGAGAACACCCGGGTCCCGCAAGATCACGGGCTCACTCAGATTCCTACCAACCACGGTTACGAGGTCCACAATCTCTGTAGTTTTAGCGTTAGTTTGCAGGCCCTTCAACAATAAAACTCGTAAGTACCTTGGAAATTCGAATCGAAGACATACAGAGAATGTGCAAGTTATGCGTGACGCCATGGAACGTGTGGTTTACAGTAACAGTGTCGTATCGACGCTTCGACTTGTTCAAATATACCAGAGCTGGTTGTCAGTTGATGTCGGGGTTCTTCAGATCTCACCTCAAAAATTCCATCTGCTGATACAAAATTGGCCGATTCCTCGCCTCCGAAGGCGAAGGCCACCCCCCCCCCCCCCCCCCCCCGAACAACCCTTTGCGAAAGCTTCCCGGGTCTTTTTCTGCTCATGGCCATGCCGCTGCAATCCCTGGACTTGAAGTTTTCACAGCTATGCCGGCCGATGTGAATCTCTCTCTTCAGGCGACTCGGCATTGGCGGGTCTCCACTTGTTGCTAGGCGGCTCGAGAATAGTCTCGTTCCCATCCCTTATTAGGGCACCACGGTGGCCTGATGTGTTCGCAGACATAGTGGCAAACACATACACTGTTGGTAACTACCATCCCTAATAAGTATGATGACGCCACATCCCGGTGCAGGTGGCAGATCTTCTTCCGTGTTATGGAGACTGCCCTAAAAATTGTCGCTTTGTACCCGTGTATGGTAGCGGAAGTGACTTCATGTCAAGCCGGAATTTTGATCGTTTTCATTCGGGATTTTGAGATTTAGAACCAAAGAAATGTGTTTTATAGGCAAAAATTTGGTTTCGAGAGTGGTTATACCGTGGGGAAAAAAAGCGCGAAATCTCTGAGGAAATGTCCAAAAAATTGACACCCCTAAATCGCTCCCAGCTTCGCCTTTTTCTTCCATTCTTCACTCGCGGCCGCCTCCAATTCTATTGTCCAGACTCTACAGTGGCCACGATAATTTTTTTGAGGCGCAACACAGCCACCGGCTGCCTGGCCCGCCATCAATAGCGCGAAATCTGGGTCGACAAAAAATTACTTTACAATTTCGAACTTCTGCTCCCAGCAAACTCTGAAGGGGCCTCCTGCAATGCTTTTTGCACTTGAATTGGAAAGTAAGGGAATACTGAATGACTGGTGATGATTTCCAAATTGGGATTCGGAGTTGTCACGAAGTTACTTCCGCTACGATACGGGTCGGGTCTACAACCCGTACGGGTTACCCGCGGGTCCTCAATGCACCCGCGGTTCCCCAAACCTGTCGGGTATCCGCCGAATTTCCAGCATAAATAATTTTATTGTCAAAATACGGTGTGGTAAAATGTAGACTACTCGACAATCTCAACATTTTCATTTCCTGAGCTATCTGCGTCGTCCTGGGCCAGAGCGCGCTTGCGATTTTCTCACAAGCGGCATGCCCCGTGGCTTATCAATTGATAAGCCACAGTGGCTTATTGACGGCTTATGGCTGGCAGCTGGGCAGCTGTCAGCCGGCTTATTGGAGTCCACTGGGGATCTAGAGCCTACAAAGACAAAATCCGGCTAACAGCTGCCGGTAAGCCGCGTGTAAGCCGTCAATAAGCCACTGTGGCTTATTTTTTCATAAGCTACGGGGCATGCCGCTTGAGTCTGGGCTGCATGCTATCAAGTTGTTTATGGACACACCACCATTTCATCGGGTCATCAGTTTTTATGTGCGGAACGGCCAGATAGTCAGCGAGTTCATCCCGGGACTCCTCATCAATGGCGTCGAGGTTTTGGAACACGCCGAAGTTCAGTACGGCAGAAGGGCTTACACTGGGAACAACATCCTGTGAAGCCTCAAACCTCAATCTTACTGCAGTTCTGTTCGTATTTATGGACACAAATTTTCCGCCTCCTTATGTGTGGCAAAAATAAGCATTGTGGAGCTCAAAACCCGCGGGTACACTGGTCGGGTACGCGGGTTGAGCACGGATCCGAAATAGCGACCCGTACCCCTACTCGCCCACATCCGCGGGTACAAACCTGCAGTGTACCTGCGACCCATGTCCATCCTTATGCCGGCTGGCGACTGTTCCACGTCCATTGTGTTCTCATAAGGAATGGATTCCAAATGTGTAAGGTTGTCATCTGGAGATATGACAGAAGGATACCTAGTCAATGTTGCAGACAATGTGGTAGAATTGGCGCCAGCAGAGTACTCATCCAGCGAGAGCGGCCGTGGGTGAGCACGAGACCTCATTCATCACCACATCCGCCAACTCTCCCAACTCATTGCCGCCCTTTCAAGCCCGAATTTCTGCCTCCTCCACGCGCTGACAGGGCAATGCTCTGGATCGAGCGAAACTCGGCTGAGAATTTGATGACAATGCACTACCTTTCACCAACCTTCAGCCCGGCGATGGGCATTCCTGCGGGGGGTGCTCGGCCTGATGCTTGCGGAGTTCGAGGTGACGTTCGATGTGGACCCTGAGGATGGGCGTTTTAGGCCGATATTTTAGAAAGTCAGGGTAGGTGAATGAATCAAGAAGTGCCGCGATTCTAGATACCATTTTCTATCCTCCAACGTCCTCGTTCTAGTTCCCTTGCCCAACACTCTTGGTATTGCGTCAGTATCTCCTCTTTCAATCCGCTCATGATCATCTCTTCACCACGAGGTCTACCGTCCTCGAAACAAATTTCATCAATTCTCGACGAACCCACGATGAAGATATGAGAGACAACCCAAGAAGCAGGGCTCATCGTCGGTCGACCGGGAAATGGTACAACCAAGCGACGAGTATTGCCAAAAAGATTATTCAAACAAAGGTCCCCAATGGTAAATGTCGAGACACTTCAGAAGCCATGTTTAGACTTCCAGGCTCCAGCGATTTCAATCCAAGCAGGCTAAACTCGAGCTGGAGGGTTGAATTGAGGAGTTTGGTTGTGAAATGTTTCAACAAAACGAGCCCATGGAGGATTGCGACAGTGTGAACACAGTCAAGAAGTTTCCGACGCCCCAGGAGCTTGAACCAGAACCAGTTGGTCTTCTGGATTGGAAACCCGTGTCTAAGGGTCGAAAATTCCAGAGATATGTAGAGCGAAAGAAGCTATAGCAAGGACATCCCTCGTGAATTTAGCGGCTGAGAGGTTCGGATCGGCGCCGATGCACCGCTATAGCTCTGCAGTTTCATACACAAGACCAAGATTGAACCATTAATTTCTACGTGGGGAAAAAATTTGGTTGTAGGAGTATATAGGTTTAGGGCACAAGATGAAAATTCCAAAATCACGGCCTGTGACAGGATTATTATAACAGTGCAACTCACCATGACTAGCAGCCATGAAGTGCACCGAAAGCAAACCTCTCTCGTGGATCTGTGACAAATCACGTTGTAACCTCTTCTTCAACTCCGTGGCGCTGTAGCGGAAATACGAAGTCTTGAGGGCCACCTCCACCCCCACGTGGCGGAGAACTGGCAGCTTCAACGAAATGAACGTCTTTTGGAATTCTGGGACTAGTCACTGTGTTCCCACCCCCTGTAGACACACGTAGACACACATGTCGACCTTATCTGACATGTGTTGACATGCAGTATTATATCCATGTCGGAGAATAGCCCGAAGACAGAGAATAGCCGGAGGACGGAGAAGTCGGAAATACGGATAAGGCCGGAAGTGATACCACGTAGGAGAGCGGGTACACCAACTAACTTGGCTCAACGACGAAGGAAGCAGAAGTCAGACCACGGAGCAATGTAAAGGCAAAGCACATTAATTTTCAACTAAAGATACAGTAGAACATAATATACAGGTTGTGCACAAGCCGCACACAGCTTTTGGGCAATGTGCAAAGCCGCGGAGATTTTCCGAGTTCATCTAGGAAGGGTTGTACTTTCAGTGAACCTGCTGAGTGGAGGGAAGTACTTTAGACTATGGGATGGCTGTTCCATTTGTCATTCAGTTTGTAGGTGCTGTGGAATCAACGTGGAAATTCAAGGACAAATCATTATATTCGCTGGATCTGATTGGATAGCCGCATGGACAGAACATTTGAAATGATATTCGTATGAGTCACTTCCGGTGGGTTTATGGGTTCGGGATATTGAAATCCTCCCCGCGGCTTTGCACAATGCCAAAAAGCCACATGAAGCTGCATGCGGCTTGTGCGGCTTTTGCACAACCTGTCTAATACGTATTTATACGAAATACGGAGATAAATCTAATGCAGAAAGAAGTATGTAAAAGACAATAAGTACAGCGAAAGACAATAAGAACAATAAGAGAGAAGTATAGTTGCATAAGTCATATGTTTGATTTGGGGAACACTCAGAAGACCTTCATTGCGAAAACCCCAAAGGGCGTGCATCAACGGAACAAAGCCAGACGCAACAGTGTTAGACAGATACGAGCCGGAGTGCGGGTCGTGTCCGGAATAAGAGGACAAGTCGGAGCCGAGGCTCCGGATTAGTATAGATGGAGCCATGCCAGGGAATAGCTGGAAAGGGCACGGTCATAACATACAGTGATCTTCGGCTATGTTCAGCTACCTGTGTCTATGTCATGATCTATGGAACATAGCCAAAGATCACCACATGTTCACAAACAGCTTGCTGGTTGTGTACTAGACATCCAAGAATATGAAGGGTTTGAGGGCCATTGCTGGTGCATGACAATACTTGTTGGGCCTTTGGCCTTGGTTCTCTCGTACAAATTGTGTATAAGCAAATTATATATTACATTATGGTGCATCTCTGGCTCCATGTCATTATGCCTTCTGAAAGATCAAGATTCTCTTTCTCTTCCAATGCCTGCCTTCGCTTTTGTGGCTCTGTTGTAGTCTCTCGTACACAGACACTACAAACGGTTGAACCTCGTACCTCAGTAGTTTGTAGTCTGTTGATCACCTTGATCAGTTGATTGCTCGCTGCCCTTATCACCAATCGCTAAATTCCTCGGCCACTGAACATGGTTTAGGAACATGTTTTTCAGTCATTTGAGGTTGCATTCGAGTTTATTGGGTCGAAAACTTCAAGTTCTCCCACAAAGTTGTGGTGGTAGAATCAAAGAGCATTGATGCCGGATTTTGATGGTCTGGCAGACGGGAAAGGCCGTGCACACTGTTTACAAGATTGAGACGCAATGGAATAATTCTGAACAGACAGTTTCCTGAGGAAATGGATCAAAATGTATTCTGCCTCTTCAAATCTGGGGGGAGGAGTCTGCTGAAGGTCAAAAAAAACTTGTCGACCCTAGTCTGTTTTATGAATTCCGACCTCCCCTTGGGCTTGAGCCATGGCTTTGGCAGCGAAGTATTTAAGGCAATTTCGGAGCATCTGCAGCTATTCTGAGTGCATTTAAACTTATAGATTGGACCAGAATTAATACTGGTGGGTTCGCAGTTAGTATTTTGGTGGTTTCACAGCACATTAAAATAGTTTAGTTCCCAAGATACACGCGTAGACAGCGTGTTCTCGGTACCAATTGAAGCTACTAGTATGGCTTGACTGGCCTGGTTTGGCTTCGATGATCCCAAACCAGAGGCCAGAGCCAGGTGAAGCCAGCGGGGTGACTTGGCCTGGTCTGGCTTGGCTGGCTTCTGGCTTGAAGCCAGGGCGGCCAGCATAACACTAGTCTTGGGGAGACTTCAAGGCTGCAAGGAAGATGATTCCGGAAGAGAGGAAGGAAAAAGAGAACGTTGTGGTGTGCTAGTTGTGGTGTTTCGGTCTCAGCTTTTCTGGTTCAGTTCCTGGTCTGCCTCCATTTCTTTCTTTCTACCCCACCCTCTTTGTTTTTGTTGTTGTTTCAGAGTGATAATGAATGCACGCGCACGCACATGCACACATGCTCGTTTCCAGCTCAACTCAACCCATGTTTCCGATTGTGTTGGTCCGAATGTTTCAGGACAGGTCTACTGGAGTACCGGTGAACTCTAGATCTAGATGTGGAGCAGACGACCGCGGGGAATCATACCTGATTTTCTCACTAGCGTTCGTGTTCGGCATCTTACCCTCTTTGTAAAATTACGTCTGTCCGTCTGTCTGTCTGAAGCCTTTAAACTCCGCTTTTAATCTATCATTCCGGCAGAAGTGGGAGCCGGCACAAAGCGCCGGCGAGCGCTTGTCAAGATTAATTATTGACCGTTCTTTCACTGAGGTAATAGGGAGTTTGTGCAAAAGCCACACAAGCCGCATGCGGCTTTTGCGCATTGTGCAAAGCCGCATGATAAACCGAGGGTTTTATGAGTGTATCTATATTCATTTTAATGAAATACTAGTAAATTAGGTGCTATACCGTATATTGACCCACTCACCAATGATGATGTGCATCATTTTGACATCATTATTTGGCTTCTCCGCAGCTGCTGTGCGGCTATGGCCATAATGCTGTCAAAAAAAAAGGCCACTTGCTCCACGCACCTGATGCCGCATCAATACCAACGGCTTCCAAAGCCCTCTACGCTACTCTACGGCATCTACACAAGGATCAAATACATCATTGATAGGGAAACAAAAGCCGCATGGTGCCGCATGCGGCTTTGCGCAATGCACAAAAGCCGCATGCGGCCCATGCGGCTTTTGCACAAACTCCCTAATTCTCTCCCCTCCCCTTCTTTCCAGCTCTTTCTTTGTCCTCGCTTTTCAAAGTCAAATCCACTCTGCTCAGTTTAATACTAACATCAGGAAAATGTTTTCGGTCTGGCGTGTCTGGCGCCAGACCAGCCAACTCCGCCATCACGCCAGAATGTCATCTGGCCCCATTATCGGCTTACTAGCCCCAGAACATGTTTTGGCGAGTTCTGGCGCCAGTATTGCACCAGAACATTTGCCAGTTCCTGTGGTATTCAATCCCAGTTCTCTGATAGACCCAGCTTCAAATCACTTTAAATCAGGGAAGAAAAAGATGAATGCATTCACGAGGCGGTACATAAACACATAAATACAGGAACACGGTAGGAGACAAAATCTTGCAGGCTGGGGTGTGAATTGAGGAAGGAGCAACACATCGGACACAGGAAATGGGGTGTTATGTTCATGGATTGATGCAAGGATCATGTGGAAAGGAGACGATAAAATGTGACATACCCCTCAGTGTGACCAAGTACAACAGACCCCCACGGCTGCGAGACAGAGACTCAGGTTGAAACAAAGGACGGCTTGGCACTTGAAATTTTCGCTTTGAGGCTCTATGCATTGACTTGAGGGCTTGCTATGTCGGCCTGATGACTTGCAGGTCTTGCAAAGCTCGCGGCTTGAATTAAGGCTCCAACCATTTAGTTTTTGTTTATGGATCCCCGTAAACTAAACGGAAACGGTTAGAAAACGTTTATAAACAGTTTAAAACAGTTTATAAACGGTATTTTCCACGGATTTTTCCGAACCAGTGGATGTATCGAGCTGTCTGGTCTTTATTCTTTCAAGTATTGCCTCTTATCATTGTAGGAATTGCAAAGAACCTCTACCAAAACAGAGCACATTCCGGCAGTAGAGCACCACAATATTAATTGACACTGCATGCAGGGTGCACACTGCAACCAGAGTCTTGATGTGCGTTGAATCAAGAAATTCAACTTGAATTCAACACGGGTGGTAACCTGACATGTTAAGTGACGGTACACTCATTGAAAGCAAAAAGCACTCAGCAGAGGAGTTGAGGTGATTGTTGAGTTCAGACTGCGAAGAGCGCAAGCTGCACTGCGCATCAATGCCGAGCCATCAATCACATCAACAATTGCCGTATTTGGATGGATCCCGCCAGTTGAGCATTTCATGACCAGGACCTGATCATTTACGGTTTTAGAGGAGCAAGAAAGGGTCAAGAGACACTTCTAGTTGCAAGAAGTTGTCAGATTTCCACCAGTAATTCCACTGTCCATGATCAGGACCTGATCATTTACGGTTTTAGAGGAGCAAGAAAGGGTCAAGAGACACTTCTAGTTGCAAGAAGTTGTCAGATTTCCACCAGTAATTCCACTGTCAGCGGATCGAGTTTCCACAACCGTTTAAACCGTGTAAAAATGGTTTGTAAACCGTTTGGACCTCTGCGCAAACTAAATGGAAATGAAAACGGTTAAAACCATGTATAAACATTTATAAACGGAAACGGTTGGAGCCTTAGCTTGAATGAATTGAGAGTAAAGACAGCGGGAGCTCAGTCAGGGGTGAAAGGGACGACCATACGGGCTTGATGTTGATTGACTTGGAGGAAGACATCTTGAGGCTTGAACCGGTTGACGCCGCTGTGGGGTGGGAGGACGCCGGGAGCTCAGTCAGGATGGAAGCCGGTTTGGTGGCTACAGTATGAGTTCAGTGTGTCGGATGGTGCTCCAGTGGCCAGCAGATGCTAAAAACACGACTGGAGGGAGGGGAGAGGGTGGTGGGAGATGGTGGGAGAAGAAGAGAAGGCCATCAATGTCAACCAAGTTTCAGCCGTCACACCGGGGAAGCAAAATATTAACCTAAGTTAAAAGGGTAAGCAATATTAGGTGTTTCAGTAGACATAAAAAAGAAGAATATACTCGAAGTCTTGATGTAATATGAAACCAATATGAAAAGAGCAATTGTCAGATGCCCTATTTGGAATAACTCAGACTCTTAGTGTTGGCAAGGTACAAAAGGACTGCTGAGAGGTGAGCTCTCAGAAGCCCAGTTAAAAGAAAGAGAAAGTTTGTATTCAAAATTCTGAAAGGCATGCCAACACAGCTTGTTTTGATGATGCTTTCAGCTATCCTGAAACAAAGAGTTTCAAAATCTTGCTTTGTTCTTGCTTTGATAATGTACTACATACACATATATCAATACTATTAGCCTGATAAAAAATCAACCCGGCAAAACCCCAGTCCACTCGTAAGCAGACTCCATCACCCTCTCCCCGTCCACCCGGGCGACCCGCCCGTCGACAACCGCAACTTCCAGCTCCTCTTCAAACGTTGTAATCCACGATCGGGAAGTGCACTTTACATTGGAGACGTTGGGGGACGGCAGATGCCGGTGCTCGGAACGGGATTTGTAATCCACGATCGGGAAATGCACTTCAGATGTTCTGGAGGTGCTGGGGGGACGGCAAATGCCGGAATCAGTGGCACAGTCATCTATATAAGGCTAACATTTGCATTATTTTTTAGGGAGACCTGGAACCTAAACCGGTCCCAGGAACTTGAAAGCCTACTTTGCATTATATAAATACCAGAGTGTCTGGCTGTAAACGGGATGGCTCCGATGGCACCAGGCAGATCTTGGGTGGAATGGGTTCAGATTCGGAAGGTGGGTCCGGGGTTTGGTATGTACCTGCTTGCCTGAGATCGGGCCGGTGCAGATTTTCCGCTCCGTTCTGAGGTTCATAATGTGGCAATGCCAGGATATAGGCATTGGAAAAGCAGGGGGATAGGAATTTCGGATCCAGCCGAGTAAAGGATGATATGAGTCCGAGGAGAGACCATACGAGTCGTAAATGATCTCGTGATTACCCAGTGTGCATAAGTGCGAGTCCGCACAATCGTGGCAACATGCACAGCAGTAATGCACCAAGATAACACAAATTCCTCCTGTAGAACTGAAAATTTGGGCGGGACAGTCAATTTTAATGTGGCATTATTGAGGGGTTGTAGCAAGGGCGGTTCTTAATCTCGTCTGGCATCACAATATCGAAATTATACCACCATAGCCCGCAATCGGCTTTCCAAGTTCCAACAGCGTCGAGCATTGACTATTATTTGCCATAATTTTATTCTTGACTCCAGGCTAGGTCCCAGTCCAACGCGCGCACGAAAAGTCAACTGTATATCAAACGTACGTGGAAGTTTTTTGTTTTTTGTTCCTGGAAAACTTATTCGTTTCAGGATCTTGTTCCTCCCTTCCTTCTGCCCATCGTCCTTGTATCCGTGTCACTGAATATTCTCCGTTTCTCCCTCCCGCTCGAGATGCTCTGAACCAAGCATAAAATCAGCTCAATATACAGATCCACATCATTCGCGATATTACTTCTAATTTGTAGCGGGTCGAAAGAAGAGTGGTTCGAACAAATACGCGTGAAAACAAGAGCGAGTCGACTCACACAAGACCGCGACTGAAAAGAGGAAGACAAGCGAAGACGCACGTATTCAAGAGTCAGAATGAAGGGACACGAGAAAAAGGGCAAGGTAAGGGTACACACCTCAAGATATATGATCACACCATCTCCAGGACCCCGATGTGGGCGGGATGTAATCAGCGACTGAGGCGTTCATGGCGAGGTAAACTGTGTCGCACGGTGATGGCCGTGCTGGCAACTGTCGAAGGACATCGGAGCAGCTCGGAAAACGAAAGACTTGGAAACAAGGTGATCTACCATTTCCTTGAATGCCTGAAGCAGCAATGATTCATTGTCAATGAATCAGAAGCTTTACACTGGCGGATTCTAAAATAGCCCACGTTTGTAAACCCGTGTTCAAAACGTTTTAAAGTTTAAACGACTGGGATGACACTCACGGCAGGGAATACTTACTTCATGAGCTTCATGCGTCGCTTCTGTTGAGAACTTTGACGAAGTGGAGGTACAGAGCAGCTTACTGTTTCCAGTTAAGTCATGGGAATGCGGAAAACAGAAGCTTTGGCACTATTTCTCTAGCTCAGGTATCGCGTGGTTCCTGTGCCTTTTCAGGTCCCAGCTACGACGCCCCGTGCTCCACAACCTATAACATGTTTCACTTTGCTGCTCAATTTGAAACTTGGAGTCGTTCACGTCGCTTTTTCCGCGTCTCGGGGCGCATGGCCTCCGCGTCGTGACGGATATCAGAGGTGAAATTTTCGAATGTGAGACGGTTTTTCATAGGGATCCCGATGCCCTCGAAGATTACTTCTTCTCCTAATGATTCCCCCCATGTTGAAGGCTACTTCCAGAAGATCACACATACATTTTGTTCAACCTTTTTTTCTCGTTCGCATCGGAGAATTGAGATGCCAGGGGCCCATCTCAGCATGTCAGTTGACGTGCTTGACAATCCGGCCAGCGTTTCATGCTCCCCCTAGCCCACTATAAAAACGAGGGTGAGAGGGTTCTGGATCCGGTGCGAAATTATTGTCACTTGCATATGGCTACGATATTGAAGATTTGCAGGACTGAATTCTCAGTATCGGACAGAGTGATCTGATTGTAAGAAATCAGCATTGAAATACACTGGGCTGATGCGAGGTAACGTACCGGGACAGCGGTGTCGTTCAGCGTTGTTGCCCAAGTGGTGAGAGACTTGCCGACAGCGGGCACCTTGATGCTGCGTACGAGCAGACATCTCAGCCTGTGGACCCACAGATCTAATTTAGAATTACTTAACGTGGGCCACACCGTTGATGGGCGTGATGTTGAAGAGCGCGGCATTAGCGTTGTCGCGCAGGACGAGCATCGAATGGGTTGGGGGCGTCGGTGAAATACCGAAGGTCGGGTAGGATATGAACATGTCGGGGAACAGGACGCTCTGGATCTTCACGGTGCTATTGTCCTGCGGGATCAGGAACCACTGGTTCAGGTGCAATTAGCGATCTTCCAAAACTACGATGAACACACTTACATCTTCGATTGAGGGGGTGCCAGTTGGGAGCTGCGGCGCTCCGATTACCGGGGAGAACTCTGGGGCGGCTGGGTAGTTGGGATCGAGACTGAGCGAGTTCCCGAATTGTTCGAATATCCGAACTGAAACTCCGGCAGCTGCCGTTACATCACTAATCGAAGTAATTGGGGTAAAATGTGGGGAGGCGGCGGCAGTGCTGAGGGCGAGGGCGGCGAGAGCAAGGGAGACGAGCATTACTGAACTAAGGGAGGTGATTAAGTGACTAGGCGGTTAAATAACATTTGCGCGCGCCGAAGTCACAAGGGCCAGTAGAAGCGGTGACTAGTAGGTTTCTGAAGCTTGAATGATGTTCCTGGGGAAGACAGCAGTCCTATTATGATCAACCAACCACAGAAGGCCAGAGATGGTTGTCAAGGGAGGTAGGTAGGTAAGTGGTATTTTTGATGTGCGACCCGGTCAATGGAACATAAACCTGCCTTTTTCTCTCATAATTTTGTGACGGCAGCACATGTAAATCCGTCGGATAGAGCGAAGATGTCAAATGAACGGGAGTATCGGACACATATGCCAATCGAATTCCCTTGCCATTTACATAGGAGGCCTGAGAGGTCAGTGTCACGTCGAGGTAGCGGTAGATGGAAGAAGTAGCCCTTGACGTGAGAGAGAGTATTTTTCTACTACAGCTTCTACGACTGAATGTAGACAGCTTCACACAGCAGATGCCGATGCCGAACGCCGGACAGTCGGCAAGCCGTTCCGTCGCCTGATTCTGACCCGTGCAGTGTGGGATCCGCAGGCGGCACTCGTGCGTGCCGACATGGTCATCGGTTGGAATGCCGAGGCTGTAACTCTCGAAATATCAAAATCAGGGTTCTGCCGCTGGGAAGACATGTCCCCTGTCCAGAATTCTTGCCGTCGGACCATGTTCCACTGCTCAAAGAAGTTTCCGCAGCAATGAGCCCATGGGAAGCGCCACTGCGCCAGTGAGATCTGCCGCTTTACATTCCACCTCAGCGCACACCTGCTGGAGGTAATGGAAGTCCAAGTTCAACTGTACTAGAAATGTCAGTAGGGTAGATGTAACACTGGACATCCTTCCTCAGGAACATCATTTCTGCCACTAGGAACTGAGTCACTCCGCCATAATGCTTCCACAGTGCCAACCCAAGACTGTACTAGGAATTTCAGCGGGGTAGATATAACACCGGACATCCTTCCTCAGGAACATCATTTCTGTCACCAGGAACTGAGCCACTCCACCATAACGCTTCCGCATTGCTAACCGGAGCCTACAAGTGGTACTTAAACGTTCCACTCATTCACTACCTCCTTCAATCCAGCAATGCTCGTCATCCTTACTTTTGCAGCCCTCATCTGGAGAACGGCCGCTGCTTCTTCCTCGGGCCTCACCACAATCACCTCCATCAGCGATCTTCTCGCAGCCCCAGGTAGCATAGTTCGGATAGCTGACACAAACGGGCACGAGTGGAGTGTCGATCCAACCTACCCCGACGTGCCAGAATTTTCCCCAGTTGTCGGCGTGCCGGAACTCTCAACCGCGGCCCCCACGCTTCAAGATGCAAGTATCCTCGTCGTTTTTCGTCTTTGCAACCCTACTGAGGAAGCGACACACAGTGGTTCCTTGTTCCAAGTAACAACAACACCTTCACGATTCAGAGCGTCCTCGTCCCTGACAAGTTTGTGTCGTATGTGGCCATTGGCGTGCCCGCGACATCGACGATCCACTCGCAGATCGTTCTGCGCGGCATCGCCAACGCCGCGCTATTCAGTCTGCAGTCCATCAACAACCAGCAGGTGGTCAAGTAAGCGTATAACACTGTCCCCGGACAACATTGACAGCGCGCCGTGCCTTCCCTGTTCCACAGCATTATCGTCCCTGCTATCAACAAGCTTGTTACTACGTGGAAATCGGGGCTTGCCGACCCATCCACTCCTGTGTGTCCCCTGAAAGCTCCGTAAGGAATACTGCGACTGAATTTATTTCACTGGCAGGTCACTCTCGCCGATCGGCAGGTGGGCGCGGTGGGACAGACGCAGACCTTCGCTATTTCCATCATAGGGAAGTCAAGCGTGTCCGAGAAGGATGTACCACCCACTGACACTCCCTTTCCAACAGGGTAATGACCGAAGGGCATGCAATGTGGACCCGGTACATTGGTTTCTAACTTCCGATCATTTCTCGGGGTGTGTTATCCCAAACATTAGCAATGATTCGTTACGTGCAGAAATTACTGGAGCATATGCACGAACTTAAACAAAGGGTATCAGGGAATAGCGATCAGTTGAACCGGTTCATAAACAAGTCCAACTCAGTCAAAGCGTTGTGTTTGTCCCACATTACAATATATCTTGCCAGGAAACTAGTTTGCATTAGTCGCTATGACAGTCTTGAGGCGCCCATCCTGCGCCCATTGAGAAATCTCGGCATGTTGTACCTTATTTTGGTGTCGAAGTTCGAACTCTTTCTGTCCAGAACCACCATGCAAGGCGAACGAATTCCGCCGCTGCCCGCAGGACTGTGGCTCGCATGCTACAAATGTTTCAAGGAAGATGATGTTCGTCTTCCCGATGTAGCGCCTGTCATAGGATCGTGTATTGCAGGGCTGGTACGTCAGAGCAGCGGAAGGCGAACTGAGCCCGTTGAGCCTACTCTTCACCCCGTGCTGCACCATCCCACCGCGTGTGCCGGCGCAGGAGCGGGGACAGCCATTCTATCTTCCAATCGAGGCGCGGGCATTCGCAAGTCACGGAGGCGACCACATCCACGCCCAATGCTACCTTATCGCACACCGGTCGCGGAGGGAGCCGCAGAATTGGACGTGGACGAAGCGGAGGAGACGGAGGAGACGCCTCATCCCGATCTTCCCCTGCTGCTCCCGCATCTGCTTACATCCAAATCTTTCCAACCCCTGCAGCAGTCGCTCCCGCTGTTGTTGTTGTCGTGACGCTCAACAGCTTCGTCTTGAACGGGCGCGTCTACTCAGACGTCGGAACCGGAATGGAAGAAAAAGCGCAAAAAACGCACCAAGCGTGGGACGCAGAACCGAAGCGTCGAAACGAGAAGAAGGGACGGGTGTTTTGCGGTGACGGGCGATCGAAGCCTGCCGTCGAAGGAGACAGCGAAGACGTGGTTGGACCCGGCTGTGCGGGAGCGGCTGCTTCCGCGAATGGGTGAGGCTGCAGCAGCGACGGACGACGTCAAGAAGATATCAGTGCGGCAGCTTGGATACCAGTATGATGCATACGAACGGGGAGACCAGGCGCCAGGGCCGCGTGTCGGTCGTATCGCCCTCGGGTTCCTATGAGCAGTGGATGGTCGAGCCGCTTGAGGAGTCGGACGTTATCGTCGAGGAGTCCAGGACTTAGCACGCCTCGCGCCATAAGTTAACTGAGCAGGGCGCGAAAATCCCTACTGTCGTCCAGCATATCGTGCGTCCAGAATCGCAGATAAATCTGCAGCTGATTTGACGTTCGAAAGCGGAAGCGTGCACGGAGAGCGAGAGGGGCCGAACTTGTACACCATCCGTCCGGGAGAAGCGGGTCTGAAATGGCGAAGGGTAGTGGCGACGGGTGGGTAGGTTGCTGGTGCACCTAGGAGCAGGACGAGGAAAAGCCGGAGCCTAAGCAGCAAGCGCGGGGAGGTGGTGCGTCGTGCGCTGGTTGTGTGGGGAGGAAGAAAGAAGACGTAGCGGACTGGACGATCGAATGCGGAGTGCGGGCTAAACGCGAGGAGGACGTCAGCGGTGGCGCAAGGGATACAGGCGAGGGACGCACATTGCAGCTGATACCGGGGAGGTGTTCGGGACTTCCTCGCTGTAGCAGCGCGTAGGGACATCTTTCCCGAGATCGTAGGGGAACACGCGTGGATGGGAGGGGTCACGTCCTCTGCGGCGGCGTCAGAACGCAACAATGTCGAGGAAGATGCACTGCATTGCATAATCCCTGGCGGAGCACGTGTAAGTGCTTGGTGTCGGACGCACTCGAACTCAGCACATGCGGAGCAGCAGGGCGAAGCGGGAAGCGAGCGCGATAGGTGCGTCACACACCGAAGAAGACGTGGCGTGAGCACAATGTCGGTGCTCGGCGAGATGCCACGATCGGGGGAACGGGACTTTAAAAATGGGATTGTCAGCAGGGACACTTCAGGCAGACACTTTTGTGGACCCACTTAGGGTGGTTGTGTATATCTGAGATGACTATCCTAAGTGGGTCCCCATCCTGGTGGTGGTGTGGATATGCTCCCAGGCCGTGGGAGCTCCCTCCGGTAGCTATATCTCTGCCTGGGACCACCCATTCTTTTTTCTGTGGGAGAATCCTCCTGTTTGGCTGGATGCTCCCAGTATTGTCACATGTCACACCCCCCGGGCGGGATTTTTTTGGGATTTGGGGGCCTGTGCAGGGCCTGTTTGCTGCAGGGCTGGGTATATATACATACTGTGTGCTTGTCTTTGTATTTACATGACCTGGGGCATACCGGTTCCATTATGCATGCAGGCGCAGCCCAGAAAATTTTGCATTTTTTGGTTTGCACACTGCCTATTTGTTACACCATTTTTTTTTGCCCCCCTACACCTGCACTCCCCTGCACCATGGATTTTGTCTCACCTTTCCACGCCCTACGCCTGCCCAGCTCACTGCACAATGCATTTCACCTTCCCCTGGCTTACTGCACCCCTATGCCTGCCCTCTGTGCTGTGGAATACATTATATCCTCCCACCTGGCTCATTGCACCCTTATGCCCGCCCTCTTGTCCTGCACCACCTGGCTCACTCCACACCTACACCTACCTCCTCTGCCCTGTGGAATACATTTCACCCTTCCACTACCTCGTTCATCCCCACCCTCCTCTGCAGGCATGGAATGCTTTTGCCCTTTCACCAGGTTTACTGCACCCCCACCCTCCTTTGTAGCAAAGAATGCATTTCATTGAGTCTACCAACCATGGAAAAGAGTGGAATGGCTGTAAGTATGCTGTCACATGTTCTGAAGATCCCTGCTTCCCTGGGGTATTTTGTTCGGACAGAGGTCTGCCTGGCTCACTGCACTCCTACACCCGCCCTCCACTGGGGCACAGAATGCACTTCCCGCTTCCGCCGGGTTCATCACACTCCTACACTACACAAAATCTATTTTTTCTTTTGAGAAACTGAAAATTTCTCCCCAAGTACAGTTACTAACTGGGAGCACCCCCCCCCCCCGGATTTCCAAGAGTGCATGGAAGCTCCCTCCTCACAGCTATGGGAGCTCCCTTGTAATAGTCCTGGGAACCCCCAAGAATATTTCGAAGAGGGCTTGGGACTGCCCAGGTAACATGCCTGGAAGCTCCCAACAGCCTTTGTGTAATTCCCTGGATGCTCCCAGTCGAACTCGCTGGGTGCTCCCAACTTCCCTCAGTGGGAGCGATGGGAGCTCCCATTGAGAGCTCACAAACCTGGGATCTCCCAACAATTTTTGGCCGGGAGCACCCAACATTCCAATTAAATATACTGGGAGCACCCAGCATTAGTTCAAATGCATGGGAGCACCCAGCAATATTTGGTGGGAGCGCCGGGAGCACCCACAATGTCATGGAAACACCCAGGTGGCAGATAGGAAGCTCCCAAAATATTTTCTCCATTGAATTTATCGGCAAGTTTCATTATTTCCTTATTTGGTCGCAATGGGTTGTTGACATCTGTTGTTCGGCTACCGGCAATGGTCGTTTCTGTTGTCAATCAAGGAAAGCCATATCAGCTCTACCATGTATCCATTTCTTTCCCCATCTTTCTCAGAATGTCTTCTGTTCCTTAGGAAACAAAAAAGTTCATGAAGCGGATTTCATACTAGTACCGAAAGAAAGCGGAACATTCACAAAATCTACGCTAATCCAGGTTCCAACGTTTGAGATACTTAAAGTAGATAGCCTCCTGCTCCCCGTTCATGAAGCGAATTTCATACTAGTACCGAAAAACAGCGGAACATTCGCAAAATCTACGCTAATCCAGGTTCCAACGTTTGAGATACTTAAAGTAGATAGCCTCTTGCTCCCCTTCCAAGACGCAGCCAAAATTGGCTGGAAGCATACCCCACTGGTTAAAGTTCTTGTCCCAGTATATCATGTGCTTCTCCCCCTCGGTTTGACTCTCTCCCGCTCCCAGGACCTGTATCTCCCCGTAGAACAGTGGGCTCTGTTCCTGATTGTACTGAAGTCGGAACTTGATGCGAGAAATGTTTGCCTCCTCAGCAGCATCGGCATCCTTCTCACGCTGTAACCACTCAAGAAGCTCCTTGCGCTCCCGCTTGCTCATCGTCCGAGTGTTCGCGGTTGGAGGGGTGCGGGTGCTGGAGGAGGGACCAGGCGCAGGAGCAGTACCAGAGGACAAGCGACGATGAGATGGCCCTGAAACTTGCCAGTTAACAGATGGAAACTCGCCAGAAAACATAAACCTAACTCACCAGGTGCGGTGTGGACAGCCACGCGCCTCCCATGTTCTTTCAAACGAGGGTCATCATTGTCGGACTCTGCTCCGCTATCATGTGTTACTGTGACGCAGCCCATTAGTTATAATCTCATATGCACACCTGGAGAAACACTCACCTGGTCTCCGGTGGTCTTTGAGCATGTCAGAGGCCGTGCCTTGACTACGGGAACGTGCGCGGACGTGTGTCGACGCCTTCTTGGTCTGCCTGACCACTACCTCCTTCTCCTTTCCCTTCCCCTTTGCCTTCTTTTTCCTCTCCTTCTCCGCCTTCTCATGCTTCCCCTTTACCGCTTTTTCCCACTTCCCCGCGCTCGACACACTTGCCACCGTGACCCCGCTAACAGTCTGGATGATCAGAACGTCACCCTGTTTCTCCAGCGACACTGCCATCTCGTCTGTAAAGCCCATTAAGCTCAGTCCAAGCCAAATATAAACATGAAAACCCACCTTCAGTCCAAGAGACGATTCACATCGCTTTTTCTGCCAGTTCTTCCCGATCCACGTTATAGTCTTCAGGGAAATGCCGAGCATCGAGCGCTGGGACAACACGCTCGTTCTCCCGCTCCTGGAAAAAGTTGATGTTGAATCCCTTCTTCGGATATTTTCCGTTCGAGGCCATGTCGTCATCCCAGTTTTCGACTCGGAGCTGATTTTCATAGGCATAGTCCGCCCATGCTGTCCATTTCATCGTCTGGGAGGAGGAAGTCGCGTCTTGGACCGTCAGCTGGTTGCGAACCACTAGGATGTCCACTGAAAAGATGTGCTTCATATCAGTACCGAATGCAGTTCCAGTAGAATACAATTCTGACGTACAGAGATCCTTGACCAGGCAATCTTTTATGAACTTGCGAGTGCTGTCTCTGTCACCCTCCACATCCCCATCTTCGGTTATACGAGGCCGGACACGTTCCAAATCTCGTGTCCTTTGTGACTTGACGACTTCGCTGGTGTTCAATCCGTCAAGCTCCATCTGTAGAACACTAATCCGAGTCTCAGTGAGGAGCGAGCACACAATGGTAGAGCGGACATACTGCAATTGGGACTCGTACTCCCTCGTTGTCGACTTCCACACGCTTGCTTGCCGCTGTCTCAACAGCTTATACGCTGTTGTCGCTCCGAAGGACGTGCTGCCACCGTCGGTATTGATCACGAAACCGAAGACGTGGAAGCCTCCATCTCGATACGCACTCTCGCTCTGAGAATGAATCAGCAAATGAAAGAAATTACCACAATAGTGAAGCTCACAATTTTGGTCAAGTCGCGCGAAATTGAGGCCACCTGCTGAGCACAAGCAGCAGGTGTTCGGCTCGCCCGTACCTCCTCCTGGAAGTCGGCATGCCATGTCGTCAGCCATGTCATTTTCTCCAAGACTTTTTTGCTCTTCTTCCGGTCATCCATGCTGATGTCTAGCTCATCAAGAGGCGAGCCATACTGGGCTCGGCCGAGCTCCGCTCGTTCTGTTTTGGACACTGCCAAAAGAAATTAGCATAAGTGATGACTCCCATCAATACGAAGGACCTACAGTGCTTTTCGTGCTTCTGGGCACCGCCAGTTGGCGTGTACAGTCATGTCTGGAACATGTTCCATGCAGTCGGACTACGCACACCTTTGGGTTGGGCATCAATGACCTGCCACAGCAGGTGGGCGGGCTTGTTAAGCTCCACCGCCATCTGCTCCACAATCTGCGCCAGGTCATCCTGTGCCTTGAGCAAACGATCCTTGGCGCCTTGGGGGACTGGGCCCGACTTGTAAGAATACCCCTCCGTGTCCGTGTCCGTGTTCTCGTGTTCGATATCGCTCCCCTCGCCATCGCCATCGACATCTGTCTGCTTCTGCTGGCGCGCCCCCAGCCTTGCCTTCGGTTTCGGTCGAGGTGAAGGATCGTCATCGTCATCCGAGTCCACCAGCCGCTGCGGTGTTTTACGGCGGAGCTTCGGTGACAGCAATGCAGGCTTTGGCAGAGATACGGACTCATCATCGTCATCTGAGTCCACCAGTCGCTGTGGGGTTTTACGGCGGGGCTTTGGTGGCAGTGGTACACGCCTCAGGGGAGGTGCGTGCTCGTCGTCATCACCCAATACTCTATGTCGGCGAGGCTGGCGCCCAAACTCGTTCTCAAAATCGCGCTCATCTGCTTCATCATCCTCCTCCTGAGTCGTGAGGTGACTCTTGGAGAGGAAGGTGCTGTGATCCTTCTGAAAGCGCCGATCCTCCGCACGTGCCGCCTCTTCATAGTCCGAACCGCTGCCATCGAAATCTTCGGCATGAGCACCGTGCCACTGCGCTTCCTGGTCTGAGGCCCAAACGCTCCGCCAAGCTTCCGCCTCATCCTTGTCCTCATCCTCAGCCCTGGTATCCTCGAAGTGCCTGTCGAGAATGTCGTCCAGACTGTGGGCGGTGGCATTGTTCTCATCGAGAATGAGGGTGGTGGCATCGTTACTGTCCCCGATAGTAAGATGAGGAGTCGGACTACAACGACAGGGCGATGGGTGTGGCTGTTTCCTACGCGGTTTGGTCCCTTTGGCTGCGGGGCGGCTGTTTTGAAATAGACTCAGATCGAGTCTTGGAAGCGATTTCGAGGAGGTGGTGTGCGATGAGATTACGGTGTGCAGTGATAGGGCTGGGCGTTGTGATTCCTGTGTGGAAGGTGAGGCACGTCTCGATGGCACAATATCTGCCAGTGGCAAAGCTGATAGCAGCAACTCCACCAGATGTGGCATCGTGGATGGCGAGGCATGGGGTGGTGCGTGGGGCGAATCGTGTGCATCCTGTACGGGGGAGAGGGAGGTGCGGTGCGGAGCTGGGGAGCGCACATCCTGCACCGCAGATAAAGAGGTGCAGAGCGAGGGTGACTGAGCAAGCGGCACATCTTGCACAACTGAGGTGCGCACATCCTGCATCACGAAAATGGAGGCGGGGGGCAAATCTTGGATCGCAGATACCGAGCGTGCCAGTGGCGAGTCAGCGGGTGGCGCCTCCTGCATCGCAGAGGGGGTGGCAGGGAGCAAGTCCTGCATCACAGGCATGTCCTGCACAGCCGGGGTGCCCACATCCTGTATCGCAGAAAGGGCAGCGGGGGGAAAATCCGGTATTGCAGATATCGAGTGTGCCAGTAGCGACTCGGCGGGTGGTGCATCCTGCAGTGCAGAGAGGGCGACAGGGGGCAAGTCCTGCGTTGCAGATACGGCAGGTGGTGCATCCTGCACAGTGGAGAGGGAGGCGTGTGGAGATGTTCCTGTGAGTGCACGAGGAAAATCAGGGGGTGACTGAGTCTTCATTGTGAAAGTGGTTTGCGGGGAAGGCGGGCTTGAGAGAGACAAGGACGAGCCTGCGGTCCCTCTGAATTCTCCTGAGGTGCCTATGAGTCCGAACGAGTGAGGTGCATCCGACCAGTGCAAGCCCTGAGTGGATAAATCCTGGTCTGCAAGGGGAGGAGGCAGAGGCGGCTGCTCGGACAGACTAGGATTTGACTGGGAGGAGCCCTGTCTCACAGCCTACGCACAGGTGAGGAGAGTATATTGGAATGGTACTCGCAGGGAAAATTCACCTGTTCTTCAGTGGAAGATGTGTTCACCCCAAGGTCCCTCTCATTTTGAGGGATATTCTTGCTCTGGAGATAGCGACCAAATTAATAGAAAACTGGACATGAAAGTGAAGAGTCATACCGCAGTGGCAATAGCCCTAGCATCAGCGGCCATGTTGGCGCTCCTCTTCTTCACCCTTTTGGGCTCGTGTGTGCCACCGTTGTTCCCCTCGGTTTCGATCTGCTTTCTTTTCCTCAATGGTGCTGGCTTTGTGGTTTCGGGTGCTGGTACTTCTTGTTCTGGGGGTGCATTTGGCGTCTGTCGGGTGCGTGTGGAGCGCCTTAGCGGGGGGGGCAGGGTCAGGGTCATTGCAGAAGGATGTCGAGTGCCCAGGTGGGATACTGAAAATGCAGAGTCAACTGAGTCAATGCTGCCAAGAACTGGGAACAGGTCAGCGGTGCTCACTATAACCAATAAGCGGTGTCGGCACTTTGGAATCATCATCGTGTCGCCTGTAGGGCATCAAACCGTCTGTAATAGCCCGTAAATGTGTAAACGGACGGTTATGGGCACCTGTTTACGGCTCGACCCGTGCCGTTGCTGTGCTATTAAAGGTTGAACCGACCTGGACAACTGCACAGGGGCATAACCGTATTTACGGGGATGTATTTACGTGAAATTACGGGACGGGTTGATGCCCTAGTTGCCCCGGCCCAACTCACCGTGTGAGCGGTCGCAAAATCTTCCACTGCAAGCTCTCAATCTTGCCAGCTGCTTTCGAAATCTCCCTGCTTGCTTGTACCAGCTGGTCGCAAACCCCACCCGCCACCAATGCCCAGCTTCTGCAAGCAATTGGTCACTGGAATCAAGCCACCTGTCAATGTTAGGGCATAGAACCCTGCGTAATTACGAGCGTAAAAATTACGCCTGTATTTGGCTTACGGGATGGCATGACCCGTGCGGAAGTCGGCATATCAGATGCTTCAGACTGGACAGGATCCGTGTGTATAGCCGTAGACAGGCGTAATTTACGGGTCGCCGAGTGACCCTGCCAAATCGGCAGGTTTCAAGTGAGTTATGGATTACGATCGTATGAAATATGAATTATGCGGCCTTACTGTCAAGCCTTTGCCTCAATCTCGCTTCAAAAGTCTCCCTCAGTCCCTTTGTGTGCATCCTGTGTGTTCCCCTGTGTTGTTCCTCTGGTGGTTTCGGGGTCGGCAACATCAGCGACATCTTGGTGACATTGGTGTAGGGAAATCACCTTGTTTTTGCGAAATATTTTTGGCAGTAACTGAAGTTAGGATGGTGGCGAGTAGGCTGGTCACCATGCCGTATACGGTCACGACCGTGAGCAGCACAACTGTGCAAGGGTATGGCCGTAGTATTGCACACTGGACAAAATTAAGGTAAGCTTCAAACAGTGCGGTGACCGTCCGCTTATGGCCGTATACGGTAAAACGACCGTATTTGGGGTTAAAAATTGGTTCGGTGGATTTAAACAGCGTAGATGTATTGTAGACAAAAGTGAGGGGTAAAGAAAGTGAATATATAACTGGATGATGATTGATTGTCATCCAAATTGTGCGCACCGAGAAGAAGGAAAATAATTCCAGTGGGGCAATGTACAACAAAGTAGTCAGGTTTGAACGTCAATGCAACCATGTTGGTTCCGAGAAAACCGGAAACATAGAACCCGAAAACCGAAGTCAATGGGAAGCAGAATAAGAAGACGTCGATCACGAGCCGATGGTGGAGGCCGAATGATAATGCAGCAGCGCTGTTGAACCTTTTTGTGACTCTACACCATTACATCACAGCTGTATAAATTCATTACTCCTCATCACTACTGTCATATGTACCACGATACGCTTCTGCATTCTCCATCGCATCCAACATCTCAAAGTCTTCGACCTCCCGATCACTCTCGTCGTCCCCCTCAAAGTATCTATCCTCACCCCTTGCAGCAGCATGCTCGTCAATCATGCACTGTATCAATTCTGCTTCAGAAGGGCCCCATGGCGCATCTTGAGGTGTATCTGCTGGGAGATGTTTTCTCCATGTCGCACAAAGGCGCACTAAGTGCTCACGGCGAAGATAAAACTGGTACCGGTCGGGCTCGTTCGCTGTTGATCAGATCAGCAATATATACCACAATTTAGTAGGGCACGACATACCTGTGTTCTCCATGGCCAGATTGAGCACTTCCCACTCCTCAATAAACCAAATACGCGGCCCTCGGGCCTCCTTGCGGAGCATTGCATCCTCTTCATCTGCGCGCTCGATTTGTAACATCGCCCGTATACCACTACGCACCAGGTCATCGCTGAGCCAGAGCGGAGGGACCCCTCTATCTTCGTCGTCTTCCAGCCCCACATCTTGCCAGATGGCATCATCTACATCCAGAGCATACAATGTTCGCATATCAATACGGTCCGGGGGAATGGTGCGCGCTGGTGCACGGTGCTCCCGGATCTCGACCCCAATGGCATCGCAGATCTTGTTATACTCCCGCACAAGATTGTTGATCTTGGGCTGACGCCGTTTGACAGCAGCTTCGGTATGAGAACGCAATTTGTGTTCTGGTTTGTGAGCTCAGTAATGTCTCGATGTCTTGAAGCCTCTACTTACCTGATGCTTGTTGGCGACGCGAGCTACGTTCGGCCCTTTCCCACTCGAATTTTCGTGCCCGCAGTAGGTTTCGGAGTCGGATTTTTTTGACGCGTGCATCGAAGCGCAATTGGAAGAACTTACTCTTCGTGTGTTTCTGGAGCTGGACTTTCTCATCGACTCCAAGGGCAGCCTCATTGCGGCGCAGTCGGTCCTGGGTTTTCAGTAACATGGCTCGAGCATCGTCTCGAGCCATTTTGGCGTCTACTAGAGCGTCATCATCTCCATCATCGGTGGCCGCACACAGTGCCGCTTCACAGTCCTTGAGCTCAACTTTCTGGGCCTCAGTTGTGTTGCGCAGCTCAATGACCATGGCGACAGCCTTTTCTCCTCGGGTCTTGGAACGACCTGTAAACAACAGTATTTTATTTTATTTCTGGATCCAGAGCAGACGACCTACGTGGGGCGGGTTTGGTCTGCGCTTTAACCTGCTCTTTCCACTGAGCCTTCAAAAACTCTTTGGAATGGCTGCTTTTCTTGAGCTGGCGTTCAGCTTCGACGCGCTTCTTCTTGCTGAATAGGGTGCCACGCTGATTCCACTCCACGAGCTTGAAGAGGTTCGCCTCGTCACCCTGCTTCACCTGGGAGTCCAACGTATACAGTCGGTGATGATACTGGAGGCACGACATCAGTGTGTGATTAAAGTCGGGGGGTTCCACTTACTCCAGAGATGCGCAAGTGGGCGATTAGATGACTGATTGAGTGCCAGAAGCGCTCACAGCCCTCTCCGTTGGAGAAACCGAATCCCTCGCACTTGAGCGGGTGATAGACCACCTGACAAGGCCAGTCATGCCCGAAGGCATGGAAGACAGAGACGGCAAAACGAAGCCGGTCTATATATTGACCCAGGAACCCCCATTTCCGCACAGAACGTTCGGCCTGGCAGGCAATGTCGTACAGGATTCCGACTACAATGTCGAGTGGCAGATGCTGCATTAGCGTCTCCAACAACAACCACACATTGAACTGTTTTTCGCCCGCCGAATGCATGTTTACCAGCCAGAGAACGCGGTCGTGGCGGCACAACAGTGCCATCAGGCCAGTATCGGAGTAGAACTGGCTGCTCGCCTTTTGACGAGTTTCATCTGCGGCTTTGAACGATGCCTCGCAGGTGTTGAGTACGGACCGGGGAAGCTTGAGGTCAGCGTGCTCATAATGGTCATCGGCCTCGTCGTCGATCTCCTCCACGGTGGCCTTGCACTGCTTTTTGGCATTGCCACCGGGCTCGGCGTCGCATACACTGTCGACATATTCCTCCATTTTCGAGCCCAGATGTTCTGGAAGGAAGTGTGTGTCTGGATGAAGCTTCACTGGGTCTGTAGTAGGACCGGCATTTCTTTTTTGCGTGAAGCATGCGTTGTGATAAGGACTGCGGTGTCGGTATCGAAAGATATGTGATTCGAATTCGACTACGTTCGTCCTCTAGAGGGGAAGATATAGTCGAATGATAGAGCGGAAGGTCGGTGCGCGAATCGGCCTCGTATGAGTGATAGGTGTGTGTGTGTGTGTGAACGGGGGATCGTGGAGACCGTTCGTCTCCTGGGTGTGGACATGTGCAGAGGACCTGTTGTTAGTGAAAACGGTAAAGAAGGTGTGAATGCCTAAACCTGGCTCCCCGTACGAGAGTACTGGAACCCTAAATGTGTTGCCCTGCCTGCTTTCCTTCGTGCGCTCTTCCCCTTAGAACCAGCGCTGGAGATGCGATGTGTGTCGCACAGACGATGACACCGACGTCGTTCGGTCGACGGCGAGACGGTCGGTCTCATTGGCTATGGACGGCGATTTGTATGTGATGGCTTCTCTCTGGGCCTGTTTTCTACAGAGCGAGGCTCGCGAGAACAGTGATCCTAATCGAGGAAGCCTGGGATGGAGACACCGGGTCCGGTGAGGAGGGACCCTGCTGATGGAGGTGTGGGAGGTGAGACGCCGATGAACGAGTGAATGCAAGATGTGTGGCCTGCCTCCGGCAGTGGGCGAGGAGGAGGGTGCACGAGAGGTACGAAGTCGGGGAAGGCTGGGAGTACCCCTTAGATTGAGCTGAGAATGGTACAGAAAGTGGGGAAAAACGCCCCGAAAGCTACTTCTGCAGGCCGGAAGGTACTGACTACTCCTACTTCATGCGCTCCCTTTTATACCTCCTCGACGACTTCCCACGTTTCCAGAGGTGCCATGCGGGACGCAGGTGTTTCCAGGGGGCAGGGGACGTCATGAGGCATTTCGGGGTGCACATACGGCAGGAGAACGGACGCCTCTGCTGAGGAGACCGATCGTCTCTGGGTGCATGCGAGGCGCTGCGAGGCCAAACGACCTCGGAATACGTCTGGAGCTCCAGGGCACGGATGGTAGTTGCGTCGGTGGGTGTTCGAGTGCTCAGGAAGGGGGAGAAACGGGTGGTCTCCCCTCGGCTAGTCGATGTGTCGTGCGAAGTGGGGAAGGGCTGTGTCGGGATATCCTCTGCCTTGTCCGATGGGTCGGTGTCAGGCACGCGGTAGGTCCGTCCGGTGTGGGAGAGCGTTAGGCAACGGAAGTGAGGGAACACCGTCCACGCGCCAAGGGACCGGTCGTATCCTGCTGGTGGACGCCGAGCAGCGACGAGCACAGCGCGCGGTACCAGGAGCACCGGTTCGTTGGGTGCAGAAGGTCACGTCGTAGGAACCCGTGGATCGTGGCGTATGAGTCGTATCCGTGTGACGATGTGCAGGAGCGAGCCCAGAACGGCGGGGGAGACGATGCGGATGTGGGGAGAGCGGTGGTCTCGTTCGGAAGCTGCTTTCGGTAACGTAGAATCCCATTTAGGAAGATCCGTCGCGTACGTCCGAGCTCGTCCCGTTACTCGTGCAGATGGTTCGCAGGGGCCATGAGGCGACGAGCGATGCGTAGCACGCTCGGAGACCTCACAGCGTCAAGGCAGCAATTGAAATCCATCCTGAGTGGTATATCAGCTCGAGCTCAAGATAGTCACAGTCAAAGAACCAGGACTCACTTCACAGACCCATCATGTACAAGTCCCCCGAAGCATGCGGGGCAACGGCGTCGCAGATATTCGCTAGGACGAGTCCGTGGCGGTGGCTCTTTGAAGGGATTTTCCACCTTCGGTGTTGATTCTCGTGCTCGTTTCTTCCCTGCTCGTCGTGGCGCCGGAGTTGGGGATGCAGACTGTGCACGCGGAGTCGATGGAGTCGATGGGGATGTTGGTTTGGTCGGTGGTGATATGGATGTATCCTGCATCTGAGGAGTCAAGGTCGATGTAGAGTCGGTCTGACCTTCCAGGTACGAGAGACGCGCACGCTCCAGATGGGCGTCGAAGTCGTGATTGACTTGATTTCGAAGGTGCGTGTACCACTCGAGTGCACTACCAAACAGTCGACGCAATGCACCCTGATAAGTATTCAGGATGAAAGCAAGCCATCTTAATGAATAGATCTCGCACCTCACGGTCCAAGGTAAAGCCCAGGTCTCGTAGGAAACTTTCCATAGTAGCAGTCCAAGCGGTGTTATTGGGAGATATTCGACCAAAGAGGTTTCTAGCAAACTCGAGCACACGTAGATCGACAGCCAGGCTGGGACGCCATGGAGCCGAAGGGAACAAGCCAGCCCTTAGAAGTTGTACTGCAGCTGGAGCACACTCGCAAATGTGAATCTCCAGATCTGAGATGGCTGCTCCAGCATCAGCGATTCGTTGTGATTTTCCGGATACTGGGTGCTTACCTGTGAATCTTACAACAGAGACCTTGCACAGGATGGAAGACCTGCAATCACAAGCAGGTTTGCTAGGGGCAGGTAGTGCGTCAGCCTCGCGCAATCCCCGGATCCGGTGCCAGAGCTGGACAAATACCGGCACCAGAGCAGGAATAACTTGAAGTTGCCAAGATTCCCATTGAGCGGTATGAGTGGCACGGTGACGCTTTTTGCTAGGAGACTCCATGCCACCCTTCTGCGGGGAGGACGGCGTGGTGAAGGCATTGTCGTCATCGAAGTTGTATGCGTCGAGATCGTCTGAGCGAGAGGGGACTGGCGAGAATACGGGAAATTCGCAGACCAATGGGGTGGGGATCACCCGCTGAATTAGTGTCCGGTTGTTCGATAGGAACACGACCGGTTCCTCCCCTTTCTTGGCCTTCTTCAGGTAATGTGAATTTTGAGGACCGTCTACAAGGGTGGTTGTCCCAGTGCTCTTCTCAAACACTCTCTTCTTCTGGCCTTCGTCACCTTGTTGTATCCCATTGTGTCCGGACACGCGAACGAGCTGCAGAGAGAAAGCAACAGATAGGAGTGATAGGCGGAGGCAAGAGGCAAGTGATGTATTAGATCATCATGCCGACTCAACCTCTTTGGCGCCGACAAAAGACAGAAAAACGATAGGTGTTCAGGCTTCCCAGACAAAGGTTTGCATAGTCCAAAGAAATTGATTTTGTAGAATAAAAGTACATTAAAATCTAACACCGTCCACTGTGCCATAAAATGTGCCAATTGAAATCGGCGACAGCAGTGCTCTCTGACATGCCTGAGTCTGAACCTCTGCCTCCAGTGCCTCAGGCTGCTCAAACCACATTGTGTCTACAAAAAGTTATCACGCTGAGGAATATCAAGGAAAAAAAATGGAGACTTACACATACAATAAAGTGCTACACGCGTTGCTGCAAGAATCTGCGGTCCACTTGTGCAGCTGAACTTCCACCTCGGTGTGGTGTAATGTCGGTGACAAAGCGGCGGGGTCGACATCGAGGTACTGGGCAAGGCACTCCTGCACTGGATAGGGTTGCAAGTTAAAAAAAAAAAATCAAGACAAAAGACGGAGGGATACGTCAAAGACCGAGCAGCGTGCGTCAGCGTGGAGGAAAGGATTCCGAACAACAAGGGTGCACGTGGGTCGACCACGGAGTCGCGCCCGATCCTCCTCGTGGAGGCTGAGGAGTGTATGCTTCGTAGCCAAAGTAGCATTGGCGGTGTCGTCAGAAATGAACTCCTGCTGGAGATCACGGTGGAAGGCGTCTGCTGCAGCGTAGTACGCCTCAAGAGGTTCTGGATTCGTAAATGGGCAGCTGTTCACTATAGAATAAGTCAATAAATGCCACCAGATAGCGAGAGGTATAAACATGGTATGCACCAGCATGAGACCTGAGAGCCTTCATTTCTAACTAGCGGCGCATCTTCCTTGCCTGTAGGTGGGCCCACACACGTTCACAGCCCTCGCCGTCCATGGGCCGTGGGGATGTATAGGAGGGTGGCAACAGTGATGTGTTATCCGTTAGGTTTCTGGCAGTGCAGGTCAACATCGTGGAGGCTGGGATGAACACCGCCAAAGGATGGGGGAGGTATTTAGAAGTGGTTGTGCGAGCCGAAGGGAGCGGCAGACATGGTGAATATGGGGAGAAACCGGGGCCCGTAAAAAAACTGACCTTTAAATGAGCCACTGAAAAATGCCACCGATTCCAAATGTGGCGTCGAGTGGCCCACTGTTTGTTTGAGCCAAGAATAAACACTGTCGGGGAAACACCCAAAATGGAATATGCCTACAGTTACGTACCATACGCCAGCTAGGATCGATTGACAGTACATATACGTGGCTGTAGGGGATTTTTATTTGGCTGTACCGTAAGGCCGTTTGCGGCCGTATTACAGGATACATTGATGGAGATCTCCTTTTGTTTTGCCAGGCACAAATCACCTCCTTTCAGCTCGCCTCCTCGGTACTCCCCGCATCGATCGCCTCCAGCCAAGGTCCCCGTCGATGTGGCCGTCGGTGGTCGGCACCCTAGGCAGCCTCAATGATTTTGCCCTACTCTTGCGACCCTCAGTCTTCATTTCGTTTGCTTTTCCAGGCACAAATCACCTCCTTTCAGCTCGCCTCCTCGGTACTCCCCGCATCAATCGCCACCAGCCATGATCCCTGTCGATGTGGCCATCGGCGGTCGCCACCCTAGGCAGCCTCAATTATGTGGCCCTACTCTTGCGACCCTCAGTCTTCATTTCGCAGTGGGGCATGCGAAATTCTAATGTTCTCTACAGAATTATGCAGCGACCCTGGAACCATGCTAGCCACCCGTCCGCTTTGATCTTCCTCCGGAGGACGCAATACAATCGCTGTCAGGCGGGCGAGTCTCAAGCCCGACACTATTCGGACCTTGATGGCGTTGAAGGGCAGCTCAAGCTTGCGTGGAAGGAGGTTATTGAGATTTTAAATGATGCAGACAATGTTTCATTAAATTAATAAATTAGCCTGTTGCGTACATTCCATACCTGTATTACGGCCGTAATCTTCCAGTAACGTACCGTTTGGGCTTGTGAATCCCATACGGTATTTTGCAGCCGTAAAGTTTTTCATGTCAATCAGGAATGCTGGCCAAATTAATGAATTGATGATACCATGTTGTCGGTGCCGTCGCGAAATTACCCCAATTGGCTTCATTTAACTTCGCCGCAGGGCCTGAGCGCCGCTGCCTAGATTTTCTGTCTTCACTTCATTCTATCTGTATCTTTCCCTGAAAATTCCCGCATAGACTGTTCGCTTATTTTGTTCTCTCCAAGAGTATTCGACCAAAGCATTGGAATTCAACTTCGCCGGTATCTATCCCTGATATCACCTGTAGACTGTTCGCTTATTTTTCCTTTCATGTTCTGTTTGCACCTTCATATTTTTTTTTTGGGTTCAACCGTTGACACCGTTGAGCGACTACACACATTTAAACTTGACCAGAATTTCGAATTTGGACATCAACAAAATCTGGTGCACAGGCCTTATCAGCACGGATTTTTCTCGTGTATACGGACCTAGAAATTCCAATGAGGCGATATGCACAGTGAAGGGATATACGAGAGCACACAAAATTTCCAGACACCATTTGCGACCAGGATTCAATTGAACTTGACCGAATTTCCGAATTTGGACATCAAGAAAATCAGGTGTGAGGCTCGAATAAGGTTGTCAGCACGGATTTTTCTGCTAAATACAGCTCTACTGATACTAATGAAGGGATATACGAGACCACACAAAATTTCCACACACCGTTCGTAACCAGGATTCAATTGAACTTGACTGAATTTCCGAATTTGGACATCAAGCAAATCAGGTGTGGGAGGCTCAAACAAGGTTGTCAGCACGGATTTTTCTGCTAAATACAGCTCCACTGATACCGGTGAAGGGATATATGAGAGCACACAAAATTTCCACACACCGTTTGCAACCAGGATTCAATTGAACTTGGCCGAATTTCCGAATTTGGACGCAGAACAAATATTGAGTTCAACGCTGATTGCAATTTTTGTGACAATACGATCTACTTTATTTCATGCCCAAATTGCGAAAGCCCTTCAAACTCGACACCTTCCCCCCACTGCAGCGCTTCACATCCTTCAAAAACTCGTCCGCATGGAGAATGAGGTCCAAGATCCACCGCAGCACCAGCTGCAAGCACTCGCCATTGCTGTTGCGCACAGGCCGAACCCTGTTCAAAAACACTGGGCTCCCCTTCAGCTTGCAGCGTGCATGATTGACAAGAGCTCCCATGCGCTTGTTGGGGATCCCTTCAACGGTGTTGATGACGTTGGGGTCACCAACTACAAGGGCTTTTCCCGGGCTTGGATTGACCCCATTCGGAGCATGGACAACCATAAGAAAGTTGGCATGGAAATCGTTTGACAGAAATTCTGCCTTCAATCTGATCAGCAGGGCATAAATGCGTCAGCCAAAAAATAAACCTGTGTGATGCCAACCCCTTTCTGCTCCCACAGAGAAATCAGCCCTATGGTAATTGGGCAGTCCTGCCTCGGGAAATCGATGAGCTGGTCCACGGTGGAGAACGACATCATGGAAAGGGGCCGGGGATGGTTTTTGGGTTTCTTCTCGTCAATGTTTTTGTACAAATATCAGCTGAATACCAACCAGAAAAATTGGCGAGCACGTACTTTGAACACCTTTGTTGTAGCTTTTGAAAGACAGTCGAGCCTGCACAAAACGGGGCCTGCATCGTCTGCCTGATGACCGAGTCTATCAATTTCTGTGTTGATGTGCGCAATTTCAGTGGCAAAATTGATCTCATATGAGTTCTTTTCGGCCACTGGGAGAGCAAGCACAGGTCGTGCACCAGAGCTTACAGGTGCTGCTGTCCTGAGGACCTCAAGATCAGCTTCTCCGAGTGCATGCGAGCGAGCCTTGGTCAGGATGCGCTCGACCTGAGTCCGTGAGAAATGCTCGCTGTCCCGAAGCATCCACATGTAGCCTTGGAGGAGCCGGTAGGAGGTGCCGTCAAGTGGTTTTTTTTTTAGATCGTTGATGAGCTTGAGATTTTTGATATCACCAGTTATTGATGATTGGACATCATTGATGCGGTCAGTGCCCACTACCATTTCTTTCCTCCGGTACACCAACTATGCCTGAAAACCTCGGAGGAATCGAATGGGAAGAGTATGATTTTCCGCTTTTTTTCGGTACTAGGATGAAATCCACTTCATGAACATTTGTTTACTAAGGAACAGAAGACATTCTGAGAAAGATGGGGAAAGAAATGAATCCAGGGTAGAGGTGACATGGGGTTCCTTAATTGACGACAGAAATGAGGATTGCCGGTAGCCGAACAACAGATGGCAATAACCCATTGCGACCAAATAAGGAAATAATGAAACTCGCTGATAAATTCAATGGAGAAACTATTTTGGGAGCTTCCTATCTGCCACCTGGGTGCTTCCATGACCTTGTGGGAGCTCCCGGTATTCCCACCAAATATTTCTGGGTGCTCCCATGCATTTGAACTAATGCTGGGTGCTCCCAGTATATTTAATTGGAATGTTGGGTGCTCCCAGCCAAACATGGGTGGGAGATCCCAGGTTTGTGAGCTCTCAATGGGAGCTCCCATCGCTCCCACTGAGGGAAGTTGGGAGCACCCAGCGAGTTTGACTGGGAGCATCCATGGAATTACAGAAAGGCTGTCGGGAGCTTCCAGGTATATTACCTGGGTAGTCCCAAGCCCCCTTCAAAATATTGTTGGGGGTTCCCAGGACTATTACAAGGGAGCTCCCGTGACTCTGAGGAAGGCCTGTGCACCAGATTTTGTTGATGTCCAAATTCGAAATTCTGGTCAAGTTTAAATGTGTGTAGTCGCTCAACGGTGTCAACGGTTGAACCCAAAAAAAAAATATGAAGGTGCAAACAGAACATGAAAGGAAAAATAAGCGAACAGTCTACAGGTGATATCAGGGATAGATACCGGCGAAGTTGAATTCCAATGCTTTGGTCGAATACTCTTGGAGAGAACAAAATAAGCGAACAGTCTATGCGGGAATTTTCAGGGAAAGATACAGATAGAATGAAGTGAAGACAGAAAATCTAGGCAGCGGCGCTCAGGCCCTGCGGCGAAGTTAAATGAAGCCAATTGGGGTAATTTCGCGACGGCACCGACAACATGGTATCATCAATTCATTAATTTGGCCAGCATTCCTGATTGACATGAAAAACTTTACGGCTGCAAAATACCGTATGGGATTCACAAGCCCAAACGGTACGTTACTGGAAGATTACGGCCGTAATACAGGTATGGAATGTACGCAACAGGCTAATTTATTAATTTAATGAAACATTGTCTGCATCATTTAAAATCTCAATAACCTCCTTCCACGCAAGCTTGAGCTGCCCTTCAACGCCATCAAGGTCCGAATAGTGTCGGGCTTGAGACTCGCCCGCCTGACAGCGATTGTATTGCGTCCTCCGGAGGAAGATCAAAGCGGACGGGTGGCTAGCATGGTTCCAGGGTCGCTGCATAATTCTGTAGAGAACATTAGAATTTCGCATGCCCCACTGCGAAATGAAGACTGAGGGTCGCAAGAGTAGGGCCACATAATTGAGGCTGCCTAGGGTGGCGACCGCCGATGGCCACATCGACAGGGATCATGGCTGGTGGCGATTGATGCGGGGAGTACCGAGGAGGCGAGCTGAAAGGAGGTGATTTGTGCCTGGAAAAGCAAACGAAATGAAGACTGAGGGTCGCAAGAGTAGGGCAAAATCATTGAGGCTGCCTAGGGTGCCGACCACCGACGGCCACATCGACGGGGACCTTGGCTGGAGGCGATCGATGCGGGGAGTACCGAGGAGGCGAGCTGAAAGGAGGTGATTTGTGCCTGGCAAAACAAAAGGAGATCTCCATCAATGTATCCTGTAATACGGCCGCAAACGGCCTTACGGTACAGCCAAATAAAAATCCCCTACAGCCACGTATATGTACTGTCAATCGATCCTAGCTGGCGTATGGTACGTAACTGTAGGCATATTCCATTTTGGGTGTTTCCCCGACAGTGTTTATTCTTGGCTCAAACAAACAGTGGGCCACTCGACGCCACATTTGGAATCGGTGGCATTTTTCAGTGGCTCATTTAAAGGTCAGTTTTTTTACGGGCCCCGGTTTCTCCCCATATTCACCATGTCTGCCGCTCCCTTCGGCTCGCACAACCACTTCTAAATACCTCCCCCATCCTTTGGCGGTGTTCATCCCAGCCTCCACGATGTTGACCTGCACTGCCAGAAACCTAACGGATAACACATCACTGTTGCCACCCTCCTATACATCCCCACGGCCCATGGACGGCGAGGGCTGTGAACGTGTGTGGGCCCACCTACAGGCAAGGAAGATGCGCCGCTAGTTAGAAATGAAGGCTCTCAGGTCTCATGCTGGTGCATACCATGTTTATACCTCTCGCTATCTGGTGGCATTTATTGACTTATTCTATAGTGAACAGCTGCCCATTTACGAATCCAGAACCTCTTGAGGCGTACTACGCTGCAGCAGACGCCTTCCACCGTGATCTCCAGCAGGAGTTCATTTCTGACGACACCGCCAATGCTACTTTGGCTACGAAGCATACACTCCTCAGCCTCCACGAGGAGGATCGGGCGCGACTCCGTGGTCGACCCACGTGCACCCTTGTTGTTCGGAATCCTTTCCTCCACGCTGACGCACGCTGCTCGGTCTTTGACGTATCCCTCCGTCTTTTGTCTTGATTTTTTTTTTTTAACTTGCAACCCTATCCAGTGCAGGAGTGCCTTGCCCAGTACCTCGATGTCGACCCCGCCGCTTTGTCACCGACATTACACCACACCGAGGTGGAAGTTCAGCTGCACAAGTGGACCGCAGATTCTTGCAGCAACGCGTGTAGCACTTTATTGTATGTGTAAGTCTCCATTTTTTTCCTTGATATTCCTCAGCGTGATAAATTTTTGTAGACACAATGTGGTTTGAGCAGCCTGAGGCACTGGAGGCAGAGGTTCAGACTCAGGCATGTCAGAGAGCACTGCTGTCGCCGATTTCAATTGGCACATTTTATGGCACAGTGGACGGTGTTAGATTTTAATGTACTTTTATTCTACAAAATCAATTTCTTTGGACTATGCAAACCTTTGTCTGGGAAGCCTGAACACCTATCGTTTTTCTGTCTTTTGTCGGCGCCAAAGAGGTTGAGTCGGCATGATGATCTAATACATCACTTGCCTCTTGCCTCCGCCTATCACTCCTATCTGTTGCTTTCTCTCTGCAGCTCGTTCGCGTGTCCGGACACAATGGGATACAACAAGGTGACGAAGGCCCAGAAGAAGAGAGTGTTTGAGAAGAGCACTGGGACAACCACCCTTGTAGACGGTCCTCAAAATTCACATTACCTGAAGAAGGCCAAGAAAGGGGAGGAACCGGTCGTGTTCCTATCGAACAACCGGACACTAATTCAGCGGGTGATCCCCACCCCATTGGTCTGCGAATTTCCTGTATTCTCGCCAGTCCCCTCTCGCTCAGACGATCTCGACGCATATGACTTCGATGACGACAATGCCTTCACCATGCCGTCCTCCCCGCAGAAGGGTGGCATGGAGTCTCCTAGCAAAAAGCGTCACCGTGCCACTCATACCGCTCAATGGGAATCTTGGCAACTTCAAGTTATTCCTGCTCTGGTGCCGGTATTTGTCCAGCTCTGGCACCGGACCCGGGGATTGCGCGAGGCTGACGCACTACCTGCCCCTAGCAAACCTGCTTGTGATTGCAGGTCTTCCATCCTGTGCAAGGTCTCTGTTGTAGGATTCACAGGTAAGCACCCAGTATCCGGAAAATCACGACGAATCGCTGATGCTGGAGCAGCCATCTCAGATCTGGAGATTCACATTTGCGAGTGTGCTCCAGCTGCAGTACAACTTCTAAGGGCTGGCTTGTTTCCTTCGGCTCCATGGCGTCCCAGCCTGGCTGTCGATCTACGTGTGCTCGAGTTTGCTAGAAACCTCTTTGGTCGAATATCTCCCAATAACACCGCTTGGACCACTACTATGGAAAGTTTCCTACGAGACCTGGGCTTTACCTTGGACCATGAGGTGCGAGATCTATTCATTAAGATGGCTTGTATTCATCCTGAATACTTATCAGGGTGCATTGCGTCGACTGTTTGGTAGTGCACTCGAGTGGTACACGCACCTTCGAAATCAAGTCAATCACGACTTCGACGCCCATCTGGAGTGTGCGCGTCTCTCGTACCTGGAAGGTCAGACCGACTCTACATCGACCTCGACTCCTCAGATGCGGGATACATCCACATCACCACCGACCACACCCACATCCCCATCGACTCCATCGACTCCGGGTGCACAGTCTGCGTCCCCAACTCCGGCGCCACGACGAGCAGGGAGGAAACGAGCACGAGAATCAACACCGAAGGTGGAAAATCCCTTCAAAGAGCCACCGCCACGGACTCGTCCCAGCGAATATCTGCGACACCGTTGCCCCGCATGCTTCGGAGGACTTGTACATGATGGGTCTGTGAAGTGAGTCCTGGTTCTTTGACTGTGACTATCTCGAGCTCGGGCTGATATACCACTCAGGATGGATTTCAATTGCTGCCTTGACGCATGCCTCACGCAAAAAAGAAATGCCGGTCCTACTACAGACCCAGTGAAGCTTCATCCAGACACACACTTCCTTCCAGAACATCTGGGCTCGAAAATGGAGGAATATGTCGACAGTGTACGCGACACCAAGCCCGGTGGCAATGCCAAAAAGCAGCGCAAGGCCACCGTGGAGGAGATCGACGACGAGGCCGATGACCATTATGAGCACGCTGACCTCAAGCTTCCCCGGTCCGTACTCAACACCTGCGAGGCATCGTTTAAAGCCGCAGATGAAACTCGTCAGAAGGCGAGCAGCCAGTTCTACTCCGATACTGGCCTGATGGCACTGTTGTGCCGCCACGACCGCGTTCTCTGGCTGGTAAACATGCATTCGGCGGGCGAAAAACAGTTCAATGTGTGGTTGTTGTTGGAGACGCTAATGCAGCATCTGCCACTCGACATTGTAGTCGGAATCCTTTACGACATTGCCTGCCAGGCCGAACGTTCCGTGCGGAAATGGGGGTTTCTGGGTCGATATATAGACCGGCTTCGTTTTGCCGTCTCTGTCTTCCATGCCTTCGGGCATGACTGGCCTTGTCAGGTGGTCTATCACCCGCTCAAGTGCGAGGGATTCGGTTTCTCCAACGGAGAGGGCTGTGAGCGCTTCTGGCACTCAATCAGTCATTTAATCGCCCACTTGCGCATCTCTGGAGTAAGTGGAACCCCCTGACTTTAATCACACACTGATGTCGTGCCTCCAGTATCATCACCGACTGTATACATTGGACTCCCAGGTGAAGCAGGGTGACGAGGCGAACCTCTTCAAGCTCGCGGAGTGGAATCAGCGTCGCACCCTATTCAGCAAGAAGAAGCGCGTCGAAGCTGAACGCCAGCTCAAGAAAAGCAGCCATTCCAAAGAGTTTTTGAAGGCTCAGTGGAAAGAGCAGGTTAAAGCGCAGACCAAACCCGCCCCACGTAGGTCGTCTGCTCTGGATCCAGGAATAAAATAAAATACTGTTGTTTACAGGTTGTTCCAAGACCCGAGGAGAAAAGGCTGTTGCCACGGTCATTGAGCTGCGCAACACGACCGAGGCCCAGAAAGTTGAGCTCAAGGACTGTGAAGCGGCACTGTGTGTGGCCACCGATGATGGAGATGATGACGCTCTAGTAGACGCCAAAATGGCTCGAGACGATGCTCGAGCCATGTTGCTGAAAACCCAGGACCGACTGCGCCGCAACGAGGCTGCCCTTGGAGTCGATGAGAAAGTCCAGCTCCAGAAACACACGAAGAGTAAGTTCTTCCAATTGCGCTTCGATGCACGCGTCAAAAAAATCCGACTCCGAAACCTACTGCGGGCACGAAAATTCGAGTGGGAAAGGGCTGAACGTAGCTCGCGTCGCCAACAAGCATCAGGTAAGTAGAGGGTTCAAGACATCGAGACATTACTGACCTCACAAACCAGAACACAAATTGCGTTCTCATACCGAAGCTGCTGTCAAACGGCGTCAGCCCAAGATCAACAATCTTGTGCAGGAGTATAACAAGATCTGCAATGCCATTGGGGTCGAGATCCGGGAGCACCGTGCACCAGCGCGCACCATTCCCCTGGAACGTATTGATATTCGAACGTTGTATGCTCTGGATGTAGATGATGCCATCTGGCAAGATGTGGGGCTGGAAGACGACGAAGATAGAGGGGTCCCTCCGCTCTGGCTCAGCGATGACCTGGTGCGTAGTGGTATACGGGCGATGTTACAAATCGAGCGCGCAGATGAAGAGGATGCAATGCTCTGCAAGGAGGCCCGAGGGCTGCGTATTTGGTTTATTGAGGAGTGGGAAGTGCTCAATCTGGCCATGGAGAACACAGGTATGTCATGCCCTACTAAATTGTGGTATATATTGCTGATCTGATCAACAGCGAACGAGCCCGACCGGTACCAGTTTTATCTTCGCCGTGAGCACTTAGTGCGCCTTTATGCGACATGGAGAAAACATCTCCCAGCAGACACACCTCAAGATGCGCCATGGGGCCCTTCTGAAGCAGAATTGATACAGTGCATGATTGACGAGCATGCTGCTGCAAGGGGTGAGGATAGATACTTTGAGGGGGACGACGAGAGTGATCGGGAGGTCGAAGACTTTGAGATGTTGGATGCGATGGAGAATGCAGAAGCGTATCGTGGTACATATGACAGTAGTGATGAGGAGTAATGAATTTATACAGCTGTGATGTAATGGTGTAGAGTCACAAAAAGGTTCAACAGCGCTGCTGCATTATCATTCGGCCTCCACCACCGGCTCGTGATCAACGTCTTCTTATTCTGTTTCCCATTGACTTCGGTTTTCGGGTTCTATGTTTCCGGTTTTCTCGGAACCAACATGGTTGCATTGACGTTCAAACCTGACTACTTTATTGTACATTGCCCCACTGGAATTATTTTCCTTCTTCTCGGTGCGCACAATTTGGATGACAATCAATCATCATCCAGTTATATATTCACTTTCTTTACCCCTCACTTTTGTCTACAATACATCTACGCTGTTTAAATCCACCGAACCAATTTTTAACCCCAAATACGGTCGTTTTACCGTATACGGCCATAAGCAGATGGTCACCGCACTGTTTGAAGCTTACCTTGATTAAGCTTACCTTGATTCTTTCCAGTGTGCAATACTACGGCCATACCCTTGCACAGTTGTGCTGCTCACGGTCGTGACCGTATACGGCATGATGACCAGCCTACTCGCCACCATCATAACTTCGGTTACTGCCAAAAATATTTCGCAAAAACAAGGTGATTTCCCTACACTGATGTCGCCAAGATGTCGCTGATGTTGCCGACCCCGAAACCACCAGAGGAACAACACAGGGGAACACACAGGATGCACACAAAGGGACTGAGGGAGACTTTTGAAGCGAGATTGAGGCAAAGGCTTGACGGTAAGGCCGCATAATTCATATTTCATACGATCATAATCCATAACTCACTTGAAACCTGCCGATTTGGCGGGGTCACTCGGCAACCCGTAAATTACGCCCGTCTACGGCTATACACACGGATCCTGTGATATGCCGACTTCCGCATGGGTCATGCCATCCCGTAAGCCAAATACTGGCATAATTTTTACGCTCGTAGGCGTATTACGCAGGGTTCTATGCCCTAACATTGACAGGTGGCTTGATTCCAGTGACCAATTGCTTGCGGAGGCTGGGCATTGGTGGTGGGTGGGGTTTGCGACCAGCTGGTACAAGCAAGTAGGGAGATTTCGAAAGCAGCTGGCAAGATTGAGAGCTTGCAGTGGAAGATTTTGCGACTGCTCACACGGCGAGTTGGGCCGGGGCGACTAGGGCATCAACCCGTCCCGTAATTTCACGCAAATACATCCCCGTAAATACGGTTATGCCCCTGTGCAGTTCTCCAAATCGGTTCAACCTTTAATAGCACAGCAACGGCACGGGTCGAGCCGTAAACAGGTGCCCATAACCGTCCGTTTACGCATTTACGGGCTATTACAGACGGTTTGATGCCCTACAGGCGACACGATGATGATTCCAAAGTGCCAACACCGCTTATTGGTTATAGTGAGCACCGCTGACCTGTTCCCAGTTTTTGGCAGCATTGACTCAGTTGACTCTGCATTTTCAGTATCCCACCTGGGCACTCGACATCCTTCTGCAATGACCCTGACCCTGCCCCCGCCGCTAAGGCGCTCCGCACGCACCCGACAGACGCCAAATGCACCCCCAGAACAAGAAGTACCAGCACCCGAAACCACAAAGCCAGCACCATTGAGAAAAAGAAAGCAGATCGAAAACGAGGGGAACAACGGTGGCGCTGAAACGCTGACTATGGGGCAAGCGGTGAAATAACCACAAACCAAACCTTGTAAATGAATACGCGGTTCGACAATGCGACTACAACATCTCAAACACTATAGTCCTCGCGCAAGTTCGGGGTTCCAATCCAGTATAGATTGTGGCAATTTGAACTTTAGTTCTCTTTTGAGAAGCAAGACTTTATAGGTCTACAAGTCGTATAGATAAAACTTGCTCGAATCCGTTCTAGGCGCAATCGCGGATAGACAGACGAGATTTTATGTTCAACGGTTTTGTATAGTGTGGGTCTAGGTTTGGAGATAGTACTCCGATGCGTAACGCAAATGATTCTTTATGAATCCCAATTCCAATAGTATCCGCGATTGCTAATCCTTGTGAGATTACAACCAATTGTCAAGTCCGATCCGTTTCCTTATATTCCACGCGTCCGTTCCGTTTATCCAATATGTCCACGCGTCCTTATAAAGATCCAAATCCAACACAGATAATATTCAAACAGGGAAAACAAACGAAACTTGGTATAGCTTCTGGGTGTCTCCGAATGAATGCCTACTCAACCTGTTAAGCGTGAAGTCTAGTAACTTCGCGTCCAACAGGTGGGGTGAGATTCACTGGCGTTCCTCCCATAACTATCCACTTAAATACGTTACAGGATTCTAAATATAAACGAGACAGATACAAACGTGCAATAGGGTTCAGGGTATATGACTAGTGGTATAGCAGCTAGCCAATGAACTCCTGTCGGATATCAAGCGATTAGTAAAATTGAGAGAGATTTATAAGAAACATCAACGAGCCGAGCTTAGCGATGAGTCAAGATCTACATCGCTTAGAACGATCGTGATGGGATATTGTTGATATGTCAACTTTTAGCCGACCTCCTCGTCAGCACTCTGTTACCCTCCTTGGTAACCCTTCGCTTAATTGGTCCCGCTTTGAACCACTCAAGTGATTTGTCTGAAAACCGTGATAGCCGTCGCTTCCCAGTACCTGAGTATGGTTGCTTAGTCAATTGGTAGATCGACCAAGTCCAGCCTTCTCTTGGCAGTTCTGAAGACGTCAGATGATGCCTGACAGTGATCCCTCTAGTTCAGATGGATAATCCCTCGTAATACGCCCTTAGTCAGGGATGTGCAGTAGCCCCAATCCGTTTCCAGGATGGTAAGGCACTTTCCGCGATTGCTCCATTAGCGGCTTCCCACGTCAACCCTTTACCAGGATCGTTGTCCAGCGCCTTTCTAATGGTTCGAGACACATTATATCCCTTTTAGCTAACTGCTCAGGCCAGCAATAGCCCTTGTGAGATGACGTCGTAATGTAATGAAGTACATTGTAGTACGTTGCAACTCGAGCAGATTTGAATAAATGCCCGGGTGCCCCAATACCAGGTCTGTCAGCGCACACGAGCCCAAAAGGGTGAAGAAGAGGAGCGCCAACATGGCCGCTGATGCTAGGGCTATTGCCACTGCGATATGGCTCTTCACTTTCATGTCCAGTTTTCTATTAATTTGGTCGCTATCTCCAGAGCAAGAATATCCCTCAAAATGAGAAAGACCTTGGGGTGAACACATCTTCCACTGAAGAACAGGTGAATTTTCCCTGCGAGTACCATTCCAATATACTCTCCTCACCTGTGCGTAGGCTGTGAGACAGGGCTCCTCCCAGTCAAATCCTAGTCTGTCCGAACAGCCGCCTCCGCCTCCTCCCCTTGCAGACCAGGATTTATCCACTCAGGGCTTGCACTGGTCGGATGCACCTCACTCGTTCGGACTCATAGGCGCCTCAGGAGACTTCAGAGGGACCGCAGGCTCGTCCTTGTCTCTCTCAAGCCCGCCTTCCCCACAAACCACTTCCACGATGAAGACTCAGTCACCCCCTGATTTTCCTCGTGCACTCACAGGAACATCTCCACACGCCTCCCTCTCCACTGTGCAGGATGCACCACCTGCCGTATCTACAATGCAGGACTTGCCCCCTGTCGCCCTCTCTGCACTGCAGGATGCACCACCTGCCGAGTCGCTACTGGCGCACTCGATATCTGCGATACCGGATTTTCCCCCCGCTGCCCTTTCTGCGATAGAGGATGTGGGCACCCCGGCTGTGCAGGACGTGCCTGTGATGCAGGACTTGCTCCCTGCCACCCCCTCTGCGATGCAGGAGGCGCCACCCGCTGAGTCGCCACTGGCACGCTCGGTATCTGCGATCCAAGATTCTCCCCCCGCCTCCATTTTCGTGATGCAGGATGTGCACACCTCAGTTGTGCAAGACGTGCCGCTTGCTCAGTCACCCTCGCTCTGCACCTCTTTATCTGCGGTGCAGGATGTGCGCTCCCCAGCTCCGCACCGCACCTCCCTCTCCCCCGTACAGGATGCACACGATTCGCCCCACGCGCCACCCCATGCCTCACCATCCACGATGCCACATTTGGTGGAGTTGCTGCTATCAGCTTTGCCACTGGCAGATATTGTGCCATCGAGATGTGCCTCACCTTCCACACAGGAATCACAACGCCCAGCCCTATCACTGCACACTGTAATCTCATCGCACACCACCTCCTCGAAATTGCTTCCAAGACTCAATCTGAGTCTATTTCAAAACAGCCGCCCCGCAGCCAAAGGGACCAAACCGCGTAGGAAACAGCCACACCCATCGCCCCGTCGTCGTAGTCCGACTCCTCATCTTACTATCGAGGACAGTAACGATGCCACCACCCTCATTCTCGATGAAAACAATGCCACCGCCCACAGTCTGGACGACATTCTCGACAGGCACTTCGAGGATACCAGGACTGAGGATGAGGACGAGGATGAGGTGGAAGCTTGGCGGAGTGTTCGGGCCTCAGATGAGGAAGCGCAGTGGCAGGGTGCTCATGCCGAAGATTTCGATGGCAGCGGTTCGGACTAAGAAGAGGCGGCACGTGCGGAGGATCGGCGCTTTCAGAAGGATTGCAGCACCTTCCTCTCCAAGAGTCACCTCACGACTCAGGAGGAGGATGATCAAGCAGATGAGCGCGATTTTGAGAACGAGTTTGGGCGCCAGCCTCGCCGACATAGAGGATTGGGTGATGACGACGAGCATGCACCTCCACTGAGGCGTGTACCACTGCCACCAAAGCCCCACCGTAAAACCCCACAGCGACTGGTGGACTCGGATGACGATGACGATCCTTCACCTCGACCGAAACCCAAGGCAAGGCTGGGGGCGCGCCAGCAGAAGCAGACAGATGTCGATGGCGATGGCAAGGGGAGCGATATCGAACACGAGAACACCGACGCGGACACGGAGGGGTATTCTTACAAGTCGGGCCCAGTCCCCCAAGGCGCCAAGGATCGTTTGCTCAAGGCACAGGATGACCTGGTGCAGATTGTGGAGCAGATGGCGGTGGAGCTTAACAAGCCCGCCCACCTGCTGTGGCAGGTCATTGATGCCCAACCCAAAGGTGTGCGTAGTCCGACTGCATGGAACATGTTCCAGACATGGTTGTACGCGCCAACTGGCAGTGCCCAGAAGCACGAAAAGCACTGTAAGTCCTTCGTATCGATGGGAGTCGTCACCTATGCTAATTTCTTTTGGCAGTGTCTAAAACAGAACGAGCAGAGCTCGACCGAGCCCAGTATGGCTCGTATCTTGATGAGCTAGACATCAGTATGGATGACCGGAAGAAGAGCAAAAAAGTCTTGGAGAAAATGACATGGCTGACGACATGGCATGCCGACTTCCAGGAGGAGGTACGGGTGAGCCGAACACCTGCTGCTTGTGCTCGGCAGGTGGCCTCAATTTCGCGCGACTTGACCAAAATTGTGAGCTTCACTATTGCGGTAAATTCTTTCATTTGCTGATTCATTTTCAGAGCAAGAGCGCGTATCGAGATGGAGGCTTCCACGTCTTCGGTTTCGTGATCAATACCGACGGTGGCAGCACGTCCTTCGGAGCGACAACAGCGTATAAGCTGTTGAGACAGCGGCAAGCAAGCGTGTGGAAGTCGACAACGAGGGAGTACGAGTCCCGATTGCAGTATGTCCGCTCTACCATTGTGTGCTCGCTCCTCACTGAGACTCGGATTAGTGTTCTACAGATGGAGCTTGACGGATTGAACGCCAGCGAAGTCGTCAAGTCACAAAGGACACGAGATTTGGAACGTGTCCGGCCTCGTGTAACCGAAGATGGGGATGTGGAGGGTGACAGAGACAGCACTCGCAAGTTCATAAAAGATTGCCTGGTCAAGGATCTCTGTACGTCAGAATTGTATTCTACTGGAACTGCATTCGGTACTGATATGAAGCACATCTTTTCAGTGGACATCCTAGTGGTTCGCAACCAGCTGACGGTCCAAGACGCGACTTCCTCCTCCCAGACGATGAAATGGACAGCATGGGCGGACTATGCCTATGAAAATCAGTTCTGACTCGAAAACTGGGATGACGACATGGCCTCGAACGGAAAATATCCGAAGAAGGGATTCAACATCAACTTTTTCCAGGAGCGGGAGAACGAGTGTGTTGTCCCAGCGCTCGATGCTCGGCATTTCCCTGAAGACTATAACGTGGATCGGGAAGAACTGGCAGAAAAAGCGATGCGAATCATCTCTTGGACTGAAGGTGGGTTTTCATGTTTATATTTGGCTTGGACTGAGCTTAATGGGTTTTACAGACGAGATGGCAGTGTCGCTGGAGAAACAGGGTGACGTTCCGATCATCCAGACTGTTAGCGGGGTCACGGTGGCAAGTGTGTCGAGTGCGGGGAAGTGGGAAAAAGCGGTAAGGGGAAGCATGAGAAGGCGGAGAAGGAGAGGAAAAAGAAGGCAAAGGGGAAGGGAAAGGAGAAGGAGGTAGTGGTCAGGCAGACCACGAAGGCGTCGACACACGTCCGCGCACGTTCTCGTAGTCGAGGCACGGCCTCTGACATGCTCAAAGACCACCGGAGACCAGGTGAGTGTTTCTCCAGGTGTGCATATTAGATTATAACTAATGGGCTGCATCACAGTAACACATGATAGCGGAGCAGAGTCCGACAATGATGACTCTCGTTTGAAAGAACATGGGAGGCGCGTGGCCGTCCACACTGCACCTGGTGAGTTAGGTTTATGTTTTCTGGCGAGTTTCCATCTGTTAACTGGCAACTTTCAGGGCCATCTCATCGTCGCTCGTCCTCTGGTACTGCTCCTGTGCCTGGTCCCTCCTCCAGCGCCCACACCCCTCCAACCGCGAACACTCGGACGATGAGCAAGCGGGAGCGCAAGGAGCTTCTCGAGTGGTTACAGCGTGAGAAGGACGCCGATGCTGCTGAGGAGGCAAACATTTCTCGCATCAAGTTCCGACTTCAGTACGATCAGGAACAGAGCCCGCTGTTCTACGGGGAGATACAGGTCCTGGGAGCGGGAGAGAGTCAAACCGAGGGGGAGAAGCACATGATATACTGGGACAAGAACTTTACCCAGTGGGGTATGTTGCCAGCCAATTTTGGCTGCGTCTTGGAAGGGGAGCAAGAGGCTATCTACCTCAAGTATCTCAAACGTTGGAACCTGGATTAGCGTAGATTTTGTGAATGTTCCGCTGTTTTTTGGTACTAGTATGAAATTCGCTTCATGAACGGGGAGCAGGAGGCTATCTACTTTAATTATCTCAAATGTTGGAACCTGGATTAGCATAGATTTTGTGAGTGTTCCGCTGTTTTTCGGTACTAGTATGAAATTCACTTCATGAATGGGGAGCAGGAGGCTATCTACTTTAAGTATCTCAAACATTGGAACCTGGATTAGCGCAGATTTTGTGAATGTTTCGCTTTCTTTCGGTACTAGTATGAAATCCGCTTCATGAACTTTTTTGACTTTTTTGTTTCCTAAGGAACAGAAGACATTCTGGGAAAGATGGGAAAGAAATGGATACATGGTAGAGCTGACATGGCTTTCCTTGATTGACAACAGAAACGACCATTGCCGGTAGCCGAACAACAGATGTCAACAACCCATTGCGACCAAATAAGGAAATAATGAAACTTGCCGATAAATTCAATGGAGAAAATATTTTGGGAGCTTCCTATCTGCCATCTGGGTGTTTCCATGACATTGTGGGTGCTCCCGGTGCTCCCACCAAATATTGCTGGGTGCTCCCATGCATTTGAACTAATGCTGGGTGCTCCCAGTATATTTAATTGGAATGTTGGGCCAAAAATTGTTGGGAGATCCCAGGTTTGTGAGCTCTCAATGGGAGCTCCCATCGCTCCCACTGAGGGAAGTTGGGAGCACCCAGCGAGTTCGACTGGGAGCATCCAGGGAATTACACAAAGGCTGTTGGGAGCTTCCAGGCATGTTACCTGGGCAGTCCCAAGCCCTCTTCGAAATATTCTTGCGGGTTCCCAGAACTATTACACGGGAGCTCCCATGGCTGTGAGGAGGGAGCTTCCATGCACCCTTGGAAATCCGGGGGGGGGGGGTGCTCCCAGTTAGTAACTGTACTTGGGGAGAAATTTTCAGTTTCTCGAAAGAAAAAATAGATTTTGTGTAGTGTAGGAGTGTGATGAACCCGGCGGAAGCGGGAAGTGCATTCTGTGCCCCAGTGGAGGGCGGGTGTAGGAGTGCAGTGAGCCAGGCAGACCTCTGTCCAAACAAAATACCCCAGGGAAGCAGGGATCTTCAGAACATGTGACAGCATACTTACAGCCATTCCACTCTTTTCCATGGTTGGTAGACTCAATGAAATGCATTCTAAAAGGAGGGTGGGGGTGCAGTGAACCCGGCGAAAGGGCAAAAGCATTCCATGCCTGCAGAGGATGGTGGGGATGAATGAGGTAGTGGGAGGGTGAAATGTATTCCACAGGGCAGAGGAGGTAGGTGTAGGTGTGCAGTGAGCCAGGTGGTGCAGGACAAGAGGGCGGGCATAATGGTGCAATGAGCCAGGTGGGAGGATATAATGTATTCCACAGCACAGAGGGCAGGCATAGGGGTGCAGTAAGCCAGGGGAAGGTGAAATGCATTGTGCAGTGAGCTGGGCAGGCATAGGGCGTGGAAAGGTGAGACCAAATCCATGGTGCAGGGGAGTGCAGGTGTAGGGGGGCAAAAAAAAATGGTGTAACAAATAGGCAGTGGGCAAACCAAAAAATGCAAAATTTTCTGGGCCGCGCCTGCATGCATAATAGAACCGGTATGCCCCAGGTCATGTAAATACAAAGACAACCACACAGTATGTATATATACCCAGCCCTGCAGCAAACAGGCCCTGCACGGGCCCCCAAATCCCAAAAAAATCCCGCCTGGGGGGGCGTGACATGTGACAATACTGGGAGAATCCAGCCAAACAGAGGATGCTCCCACAGAAAAAAGAATGGGTGGTCCCAGGCAGAGATATAGCTACTGGAGGGAGCTCCCAAGGCCTGGGAGCATATCCACACCACCACCAAGATGGGGACCCACTTAGGGTAGTCATCTCAGATATACACAACCACCCTAAGTGGGTCCACAAAAGTGTCTGCCTGAAGTGAGTAGCCCCAATCCGTTTCCAGGATGGTTGGACACTTTCCATGGTTGCTCCATTAGCGGCTTCTCACATCAACCCTTTACCAGGATCGTCATCCAGCACCTTTCTAAATGTCCAAGACACATTTTATCCCTCTTAGCTAACTGCCCAGGCCAGCATTAGCCCTTGTGAGATGACATTGTGATGTAGTGTAACAAATTATAGTACATTGCAACTTGAGCAATTTTGAATAAATGCCCAGGTGCCCCAATACCAGGTCTGTCGGTGATATCCTAACCAGTATCCGGCAGCACAATATCTCAGCCGCCCCTAATGTGGTTGTACCAATTCTGACTTTGTATATTACTCGTATATTAAGCAGATGCCTCGAATCAGAGTGCACCTGTTTGTTCTCCCGAAATCTCCCGAAATTACCGCATTTCGATGTCCAGCTGACCGTTAGCATCAGTAATTAACTTAGCGCCTAAGCACTAGGTGAATTGTACCTCGCCGATCAGCCACTCAAGACCCACTCAAAAGGCAAGTGGGTGGAGCGTTGACATAGCCTTCTTCTCTCCATCCCCATCTCCTCCCCCGCAGCGGATCGTATCCTCCCGTTTGTCTATTACCTCTCATTTGTTGCAACTACAAACTAACCTCCTTCTCCGCGACATCCTGGGCACCATCCAGCCGTCTAAAACGACAGGTAGATGTATTATTTGTTCTCCACCTTGCCATCGACAGACACTTGCAATAGAACCATCTCATGTCCCCGGTGCGCTAGCTTTCGACTCCGATCACAAAACTTATTCCAAGGTTCATTTTGTATCAGGCGATCTCAACGTTCTTCGATGCGAGCTGCATCGAGGATGTTCTGGTAGGTCCTAAAGTTGCCTTCCCGTCCTTCGGATATTCGTGATTCGTTCTCCCTAGTTTCATACCAATCTGAGTACATTCATGCTGCTGTGCCGGTGTTCTCTGTGCTGTCCCTCTGTGACTTCATTAGCTTTGTGCGCTGTATTAGTTCGATCCCCCTTGCAGGTACGTTTGTTCCGACTACCTCCTTGCCACGCCATGTTCTCAACTCACTCCCTCTCTTCGCAGGAACCGACCTTACATCATCGGTACACCGCAACGTATTCTTCAACCCACGATGTCGCAGCAGCAAATCAAGGAAGATCCCTTTCTTCCTACTTTGTCCGTCTGCCAGCTCTCCCTGGCTCCGTTTTTTAACAAGAGATACACCAGCCGATGTGATTAGGTAGGCTGTCAAGTTCCTGTCATTCAACCCCGCTTTACACTGACCTGTCGTGCCATTCACAGCAGTTATCGGATGTATGCGGCGTTCCCGGTAACTCCGTGAGTCATCTCAATTTTGCGCGCACCCAGCTTATATTCTCATTTTCCCACTGCTTTACTGTCTATCGGTCCCGCATCCCTCCAGATACGAGTGGTCTCGCATGCCATGTATGCGTGTCTCCAGACAATAGCAACTTCTATTCATTCATTTTGCTTTTACTCTTGCCGCGACGTCCCCGCTCACATTGCTGACGTCAGAGCATCATCTATCCTTGCGCTGGCGACGCATATCCCCTAACGCGAAGCTTCCATCCAGTTGTTCGTGCTCCCAGGGCAGCCCAATGTGTTTGTGGTATGTATCCCACCCCAAGCTGCTGCTTATTCGATCCTTCTGACCTGTCGCTCGGATTTACTTTGAGCTGGTAGCCGCGAACCCTCAAATTCAATCTTTGTGCTTCCATTTTCGATGTGAAATCAGATAGTAGACTGGGTATCCATCTGCCTTGCTCAGTGTCGCGAGGCCACAGGTTGTTGATCAGATTTTTGATTGTCCCCTTTGCCCTTCGCTAGTGTTGATCATTGTCGCATTTTCTTACCTTACTGATCCAGTCCTCCGAAGCCTGACGCGCCGGTCGATGTTGCCCTGTACATCTGATTCAACTCTCCACCCCCCAGCAGCCGCCGCATCGCTGCCGCCGGACGCATCCACCACTTCCTTTGCAGATTTGCTTTGCGAGGGATCGAATCCATCTGCAGGTATCTTCATGCGTTTCTTTACTCTACCAGACCGATACTAATCTATTTTCAATAGCCTCGTAGATTCAATGTGTTCCATCGACGTCGCACAGCCTGTCTACCTTTATCCCGCAGTTTCAATTGCAGTCTCCAGGGTCTCATGACCGAGTGAGCGGTGGATATTTGCTTGCATTCAGTGCTAACATACCGGAAGTGTTGTACTCCTTGCGGCCTTCGTCTCCTGTCTTCCATAGAGTTTCTGATGCTATCCAGTCAGTATTCATTCCGTTTCCCTAGCCACATTATCTTTTGTAACAGTACCTACCTCTTTCCCATTTACTCTGCATTCACTCACTGATCTTTACCACTCGCCATACTGGAGCCCGCGGTAATACTGTTTATTAAATTGCACATGACTGTCAAACTTGATTTATGGTACAGATCTTTGTATGTAGATACCTCAAATGAATGAATAGATTTTCTATCAAATAATCCTTTCAGCGACTGTAGGTTTGTCGTATATCTGAATCGTTTAGCCTGTTGTGATCTTAAATGAGTGTTAGTTACCTTCAAAGACACCGCGGTCCGCACTTCTGCCGGAGCGAAGCGAAGGCATGTCTTGTCTTTCTTTAATAGTCATCAGACTATTCAGAGGCCATTGAAGTGGCAAGTCAATAATTATGAGTAGTTCCCTGATGTTTCACCTCCAGCACATAAGATAATGGTTTACCATCACCATCTATAGCTCAGTGTAGAAAATCATAGTCAGGCCACAACAGCTTTTAGGGCTGCCTTGTCAAGTCTACTCAATCCTTCATAGCTGATTGGTTACACTGACTTTCAGCCATCAATAGTGTAGCCTACCACCCCAGGGAGGGTGTATGCTCATAATCTAATGCCTCACTTCTGCCCACTAATAGGTTCAAAATGAAATAAAAACTGGTGTTTTCATGGGTATTGTGGTACACGCCCTATCAGCAGGCTTTCCTGAACCACCTCCAAATTAACCACTCCCCGCCTATCCACACCCCCCTCTTCGCGTTCCGGGAGAATGGTCAATGGCATACCCCGACTGAAGCCCATTTCATCACCCACACGAGCTCGGTCTATATTACCGCCAGCCTCGAGACGGTTTACGGCCATAGCTATCGCATCGGTGGATCGGTGGAGCTGCTCCTGGCCGGGGTCGAGCCCGAGGTAATCATGAAATTAGGCAGATGGACGTCGCTGTGTTTTCTCATCTACTGGCGGCATCTCGAACAGATCATTTCGGACAGGATTACAGTGGCATGGAAATCTCGTATTCACGCTTTCGCATCTGCACACGGACATTTTCCCGACGCTCATCTCAGCTTCGACGCTACTGACGACTAGCTTGTATTTCTTTACTCGAATTCACCGCATTAAAATTTTATGACACAGAGCATAGCTCCTTGGGGTTCCTCGGGCCCTCTGAGTCGTCGTCCTCACGCGAGCTAGTCGCTCTTAGAGCATTGCTCCGTGCGGGTTGTTTCGGGTCGCCTCATTCATCGGGGCCCGTCTCATCCTTGTGTACCGGAGTCGGGGCCATCCGCCGCTTTCATCCCGCCTCGCTCGTTCCCCACCTCTCAGGGTGAGTAGACGTTTCAGCGAGCCGGCCGCGGAGCGGCCCCCTCCCCCGCAAACCCTCTTCCTTTTATCATCCTCTCTTCCGTCTCTCCTTTTAGCAGCCGTAGGCCACCCTCATATTTCATATATTCATTTATATATTTCATTCTAGCGGTGTCGACGACGCCCCCTTGTCCAGACAACTGAGAATTTAATTCATTGACAATACCATGGTACGACGGATGGAGAATTAGATTGGACAGACGCCGAGCATCCGGCTCGACTCCAGATTGGACGGGACTCCGATTCCATCGTGGTTGAAAGCGTCCAAATATAGCCTAGATGGCTGCCCGCGGATGAGTAGCCAAACTAGAGGCACGCTTTCCCCGAATCAAGAGGAGCATTCCGTATTCATGTCCGTATAGCTCCACTCTCCGTTCTTTACTTGGTACTCGTTTCTCGGCATGCGCTAACTCGGGGATCCGAGTCATTATATATAGCGGGGACCATTTGGCTGGAGCTCCACCACAGCAGCGGATTGCGCCCAAATTCAGCACTTTGTCTCACAACTACAACGAAAGAATGGGCCTCCCAACAGAGTCTGTAGGGTCGCTTCCGCGGCCGCAGTACCTGCAAGCCGCATTCGCGGATTATGACGTCGGTAAGGCGTCTTTGGACGAACTTCTTGCCGCGCAAGAAAAGGCGGCGGCGGACTCTGTTAAGCGTATGGAGGAGACCGGCCAGGGGCTAGTGACCGACGGCGAGCAGCGGGTGCGCGTCTCTTGTATTTTCTAGGTGTGGCTGGCGCTGATTTTATGATTTCGAGGCCTCGTCGTTTGCAACTTACCCCATTATTGACACGCTGGGCGGGAAAGGCCTGGCGGCGAATCTGACCGCGGATGGGCAGTATTTTGCGATTTTCGACGATGGACACCACAGGCAGCTGCCGCGTTTGACGCGTGGCCCCTTCAAGTACAAGACATACGCGTACGAGTATTTCCGCAAGAGTAAGCCACTTGCGAAGAAGGCGGGGATGAAACAGGCGGTGATCGCGCCGAGCATGATGTACTTGCTATACCCCTTGCAAGGTGCGTAAAATTATGTCCCACTGCATCTGTGGAGACGAACCTGTTCAGGCGAAATCGACGGCTACCCAAAGTCTCAATTTATCGCCGACTTGGTGGCCGAATGCGAAAAAGACATCCGCGGCTGTTTCTCGGCCGGGGCCGCACGCGTGAGCATCGACTTCACCGAGGGCCGCCTAGCGTCGAAGAAGGACCCGCGTAACCCGTGGACGAGCGCGAATCTGCTACAGACCTTCATCGATCTGAATAACCAGGTTCTCGATCGCTTTACCCCGCAGGAGCGGGCTAACATCGGGATACACACGTGCCCCGGCGGTGACTGCGACAGCGTGCATAGTGCGGAGGTCGATTACCATGAGCTGCTGCCGCAGCTGTTCCAGATGAACGCGGGGTATTTTTTGATCCAATGCGCAAGCGAGAAGGACAAAGAGAAGGTATACCGCGAGATTGGGCAGACGATTAGAAAGGATGCGAACGGCGTGAAGCAGGTATGGGCGCACCTGAGGCCCTTCATATTGACCAAGAATTTTTAGGTTGCATTCATCGGCGTCGTCAACTCCCTTGATCCTAGGGTCGAAACACCGGAGGAGATTTGCGCATCGCTTCTGTTCGCCTCAAAGTACATCCCCATCGATCAGCTGGGTGCGACGGATGACTGCGGCTTCAGCCCTTTCAGTGTCGATGTGAAGCCGAAACATGGCTCTCCAGACTTTGCCAGGGATATTGCATTCCAAAAGATAGCAAGCAGAGTCAAGGGTGTCAAGATGGCCAGCGAGAAGTTGGGAATCTGATTAGTTAAGTTTGGTCCTTAACAAATGCTACCGAGGATTTTGAACAAGAATTGGGACGAAATGGAGGAGTTGAACCAAAGTTGAACTTGAATTTGAATTTGAACTCCAGTTCGTTATGAAGCCTTTCGGTCCGAAAGCTTATGTTCTCTCCTTGTTCACCTCCTACAACTTTGTTTTTTGCCCTTGCCTCCGAGCTCGTGGAACTTACCAAGCCATGGTCACAGCGTTCGACGTTTTCAACGTTCAGCGACTCCCTCGTCTCCTCATCTGTGCGGACTAAAAAAGTTGACAATTCCCGATCCTTGGGAAATGACTAAACGGAAGCGCGATATCGCGGAAAGGCGGAAAGGCGGAAAGGCGGAAAGGCGGAGGTGGGGTCAAGACGATGATGCCGGTGGTAAGTATATATCGGGCATGGAGAGCCACCCACACAATCAACAATGGGACACACACTCAGCGCTCTGGGCAACCTATTTTTCACCTTCCTACCAGATCAGTTCTTCAACAAACTTGAACTGCCCGTCGAGTCTGACCTAACGGACCGCACGTACCTAATTACGGGGAGCAATACTGGTTTGGGGCTCGCCGCTGCCATTCACCTCGCGCACTTGAACGCCACGCATCTTGTTCTTGGCGTCCGCGATTCGATCAAAGGAGCGAAGGCTAGGGACGAAATCATCGCGCAGACGAAGTTTTCGGGCATCATTGATGTCTGGGAGCTCGATATGGCGACATTCGATAGCGTCAAGAGCTTCGCGGAGGGCCAAAAACACTCTTGCTGGTTTGGACGGCGCACTTGTCAACGCCGGGATTGCGAATCCCGACCAGTGGGAAGTGACGATGGATGGATGGGAGAGGACGTGCGTGTTTATTAATATCGGAATGATTGGCAACTGATAATCTCTCAGCTTGCAGGTCAATGGAATTGCCGCCGGACTTTTAGCAGTTTTGTTGCTTCCTGTGCTGCAGGCCACAACGAAGCTCCCGCTTCCTCATCCAGATGCGTCTCACATGCCACCGCACTTGACCATCACCGGGTCTGCAGGTGCGTCGTATGTTCAACTCAGCATCAATGTTATAATTAAACTCACGAACAGGCCAACTTGGCGCGGTTTCCCGAAAGACGGGAAACCAATATTCTCCTAGCCTTGAACGAACCGTCGAATGGACCGCGGGCGATCGGCATTTTGTCACCAAGGTTTTCAATTCATTCCTCGCCCGCGAGATCTCGACATTGCGGAAAGCGGAGGGTGTTGTCGTCAAGTACGTTTGTTGTTGCAACTTGTGAAAAATCGCTTTACCTTTCTTCCCAAGTGTCGTCGACCCGGGCCTCTGTATGTCTGACATTGAACGTGACCACGAGCACGGAGTGTCTCGTGAGTGCTATACCTTGCGCAAGGCGTAGACCCGCTAACCATGACATGCCCAGATATCTCTTCCGCACCATTGCGTGGCCGGTATCCAAGGGTTCCATAAACATGGTCCACGCACTGCTTAGCCCGACGCCGCCTGGGGCGTACATCAGCTCGTGCGAGATACACTAAGTGACCAAAATAGTTGTCCCGATGTATTTTCGGACGTTTGGTCCGTTTTTCAGTGTCTACAGCGGTTTCTTCGCATACCCTCCGCAGGGTGAAGTGTGACTAGGATGTCGAGGACGACCCACAAATATTTTCAGATTTATTGGATTAGCGGGTATCATATTATGACGCAATTATTGATCATGACAGTTGATGAATGGTGGAGCGATCACGTGACACTCAAAGTTTCTACAACAAACGACACCACTACAGCGCGCTTTCAGTACCATACCGCACGCATACCATTCTCACATCCTCCATGGCCCCTCCCACCACTCCTACCACCAAATGCCGCATCGTGGAGATGAAGAAAGAGGAGAAGGAGACTCGAGACCTCCAGGAGGCCTTATCCAGCCATCGCAAGCTCTCAACTCGTACTATCAATCGCATATGGAAAAGATATGGAGGAAAGGAGAACTACTACGATGTGGGACATCATACGGGGCAACCCCGTAAGATGAACGATCATGACAGGCGCGTTGCCAAGCGACAGCTTGCAAATTGCAATGCCCGGAATGCTACCGAGCTGCAACGTGGCTGGTTCCCGGACATATCCCTCCATACCGTCAAACGGGAACTTCGCAGCAGGCCCATCCCCGTGCTACGGTTCCGTTAATCCCGAAAAAGAACCTGGGAAAGCGACGGGAGTGGGCCGATCAGTTCCGGGGATGGACTGTCGAAAACTGGTACTCTGTCCTCTTCTCGGACGAGTCCATTTTTCGGGTTTTTGATACAGATGGGATGGATTGGTGCTGGAGGGAGAAAGGGGAACGCTTGGATCCCAGATTTACCAAGAAGGCGGTGAAGCACGGTGGAGGGAAGGTTACCGTCTGGGGGATCATCACACCTAATGGACCGGGACGGCTCGTGCGCATCTTCGGTAACATGGATGCCATTCTCTACCGCCAAATCTTGGATGAGGACCTCCTCGGAACTCTCCATGACCTTGACATCGACATCCGACAGCATTGGTTCCAGCAAGACAACGATCCAAAGCACACATCAAATCTTGTTCGGCACTGGTTTACCGAAAACAGCATCGATGTGCTGCCATGGGCTCCGAATAGCCCTGATATGAACAATAACGAACACGTATTGGACAACCTGGACCGCCAGGTGCGAAAACGAAACCCCCTACCCCATAACGAGGACCAGTTGTGGGTCGCATTGCAGGAGGAGTGGGCAAATATGGATGTTGCATATATTCAAAACCTGTATAATTCCATGCCCCGGCGAGTTGCTTAACTGCACAGGGTGAAAGGCGGAACAACCCACTATTAATTAGTTTTGTGTAATTTTACATATTTCTTGTTCTATTCCAAGTTCTTTGCGATGTTTCCGAACACAGTGTTACCAAATTGGGTAAGTTCTGGACTTTGGCATCTGTACCATCCCCGGTGCACACTCAATAAATCCGAAAATATTTGTAGGTAGTCCTCGACATCCTAGCTACATTCCACCCCGCGGAAGATATGCGAAGAAACCGCTGTAGTCACCACAAAGCGGACCAAATGTCCAAGAATACATCGGGACAACTATTTTGGTCACTTAGTGTACGACAGTACGGGATCTCCTCCTTTCTTCCAACTTTGCGTTTGATTGAATGTCCCATCCAAAAGACCTGCAGAACGCACCATTGGATAATAATAATGATTGCACACTCGAAAGAACTAGTCGATGATGAAAGTTAGGGCTCTACGACGGTACACTTTAAGCATCTTTCGCTCCGCACATACCTCACGCCCATGATTGAATTCTTGGTCTTGCGACCTTGGACTTTGGCAGGGATCCACGAATGCCCATATTGAACAGGCACAGTCATTGGCGCTACCGGAAGTCAGAACAGGAGAATATACACCCATGTGGAAAAAATCCAACAGTCTTCGAACCCCGAACCGCACCTGGGGTTCAGTCCGGTCCTTTACTGATGCCTGAACTTGAACTGAGGTTCGGTTCGGGTTCGGTTCAGGTTCGGAGTCGGTTCTGGACCGGACAGCGGGCAACACTAGCGCCTCCAAACCTGGACGGATGAAGTTCGCCTTATTTCGGGACATTCCAGGGTGTACCTTCATTTTGCTTAAAAATGGGCTGGGTAGAGAAGTCTGGTGTAGCCACACTCTCATGATGTCTAGTTTGGTGAATTTCGTGCCGGAGATTCAAGTCGCCAAGCAGAACCATTCGAAAGTCTGAAGATTGATTGATTTCGTTTGTGGTGGGTCCGAGGAAAACCCAATACCTGACGGCGGATGTGTACCGGAGGCGTGGATATTTGTCGCGCTTATGGAGTTTCCACCTGAGACAACAATATATGAGAGGCCAGGGTGGCATTCGACAGCTCAGCTTCGTCACTAGGGCTGGCAACCGTAACCGTGTAAGCACGGAATACGGTACTGTATTACGGTCACGGTCCCGTCACCGTGCAGCTCGCGCGTCTTTTGTACGCAGTATGGGCACGGCTCGTGAATGAGCCGTGTTGACCGTATCCGTGGAGCCGTTCAAGTGACGAATCGTCACTTGTCCATCGCAGTACGATGCGAAAAAATTTAGAAACTTTTACTGTGAATGAGGCCTTGCACTAGAGATGTTCAGAAGTTTCCAGCAAGACAGACTCGTTGTCTGTGTGCTGCATGTCCGCCATGGGAGTCCGAAAGAAGGGATATCCGATAGAGGGGAGTCCTATGTGGTGACCGTGGTGGGTCGAGGGAAGGAAGGAGGAGGGATGACAAAGAGCATCAGTCCAACAAACTAGATGTCCCAAGGCTCGGAGAGCCGGAGCGTCCAGACAATGCCATGGTGCAGAGGTGCTCAGAGGTGCAGAATATCTGAGAGGGAGGAAATCTGGGAGGTGTGACGTCTGAGGGAGGGATTTCTAGATCTGAGGCGGAGCCCAGGGTCAAAGAACCGGAGCATCCGGATGGCGCGTGCTGCCCGTGGGAGGGATTGGCTCCCCCAACAGTTCGCCTTATATGGTATGTCCACAGTTACACGTTCTACTCAGTCGCCATCCAGCATTGCTGGGGAAAGATTGTTTCATCGAAGGAAATGAGGTGGGACCGAGATGATGGGGGACGAACATACAGAGGATGGCCATCATGGCGCTCTCCCGAGTAAACTGGTTGCCTGATATAATACCACGACCAAGGGAATGATGTATGTCAATGAGACGTACCGAATTCGGCCACATTGCACCTGATTATCACTAGCTCGCGGGCTGTTTCTCCGTTGCCTTTCCCTCTACTCTCGTCCTGTGCCAGGGTTCTGCCCACCTGCCCCATTTTTGCGGTAAAGCCCATTCCCTACACTGCTAATACACTTCCTCAGCTGACCATTGCGCAGTTTTTTCGCAGTATTATTTCTCACTGCTGCGTGGTTAATTATCTTACTGTGCCGCAGGGCCGCTCAATTTCTCACACTGTAACCGTATCCCCGTGGCGTAGATAAAAGCCAATAGGGGCATTCAAAGTAAGAGTGCGCTTTTGCGCCTTTGCGCCTTTTCCGCTTTTTCCGCTCTTTCGTAATGTTCCGAGTGATTGACGGGAGCTTCGGCATCATTCAGCAAAGGACACTGTGCGACGCGACTGTGTGATTGCTGTAACTCGGACCGCCTGTATTTTTTTGAGTCCACTGTGACACGACGCGCGGCGGCGCGAAAACACCTTACTCCATCTACCTTCCATCTTGAATGAGCCCACCCCAAGCAAGCACCACCATCGAGCGACTTCTTCCTCCTCTTCCTGTTGGAACAATAGCCCAGGTAGTTCTCCTGAGCAGGGTTCGGATAATAGCTTAGGTTCGCATTAAGTGTATATTGATCTCTTTCAATTTCTCCGATGTCTTAGCTCGAGTTTAATTACTCTTTGATTCTCTATATTGCTATCCACATTTGAATGAACCTAATTTTGATTTATGCGTGCTGCGCATTGCGTCGCAGTGGGACTCAAAAAATTTAGGCAGTCCGGGTTACAGCAATCACATAATCGCGTCACACAGTGTTCTTCGCCGAATGATGCCGAAGCTCCTGTCAATCACTTGGAACTTTACGAAAGAGCGGAAAAAGCGGAAAAAGCGTAAAAGCGCAAAAGCGTACTCTTACTTTGAATGCCCCTAATGTCTAGCCGTTTCGCGTTCCCTCTTTCCTTGATTTTAGGTCCCCAAGCCATACTCAGACTCTTCAGGCTTTCTTTAACTGTGTGCTCCCAATTAATCATTCAACTCCTAACTGATTCAACGGATCTTCTCTGGCCTGGGTGGCCGGAAATTGTCGTTGACTCGGAATAGGTCTAGATGTCCGAATGTTCTTCCCTACCCTCGGTCTGCCCTACGTTGCACAGCTGTATCATTGGAAGAATGCAACATGATTCTCATCCCATATTCCTCAATTTCCCTGTCCATCATCTGCCGGAGCGAAGCGGCGGTCTATCTTGTATATTCTAGGAAGTTTTCATCAGCCTTTGGGGCGCAGTTCAACCGCGATCAATTGGTATCTGCTTCTGACGCGACGGAGCTACGGAGACTGTGAGAGCCATCTCATTAATGTGCTTAAATGAGATTGTGATCGGGAGGAGAGCTGTGGAATTCAAGGAACAGACCACAGAGAGCGAAATTGAGTAGGCTTGAAGGGGATTAGACCAAACAACACCCAACCAATTGGGCACATAATCTCCCACGTATGGAGTCAGAGGGTCGAAATCTGATCTTGTCTGATGACCTATCATTCACTCCGTCTCGCTCTTACCCTCCCGCCACGATGGAGCTCAGCGTAGATGCATCCAGCTTTACGACCTACTGGCTCAACATGTTGTTTGCCCTCTACACCACATCCGTACGTAGCGCACATCACACGCACCTCTTCACTAACCTCCCCCAGACCACTCTCCTGTTGTATGGTAAGCGCCTCTGTGTCCGATGAATGCGGCGTGGAGTCATCACGCGCAGGACTGTATGTGCCTTTGTTCACATGGTCCGTTCGCATCCTTCGACGACGTAACCCGGGCGAAAAAACAGCGCTTCTTGTCACAACCTATATTATGCTCCTCCTTGGAACCTTACAGACGATCCTTTGGCTTTGCACGGCCGGTATTTCAGTCCGAATGACCCAAGTTCTCGTTGAAAAGGATGCCGTGGATTCTTTGTCGCGCTTGTGGCGTCTATACTTCACGCTTGATATAGCGCAGAATATCGTATTTGTGACCAACAAGTTAGTATCTTTCTCCCACTCAAAGGATGACGCTGAAATCCTCATAGCTGTGTAACAGATATGCTTTTCGTTGAGTTTCTCATTCCCGGCATAGTCTCAGGTGGAGCTGAAGACTCTTTCGAAGTTATATCGCTGCTACATCATCTGGGGATCACGATGGAAGGTAACCGCAACGCCCGCGCTCTGCATACTATCCACAGTGAAGTCAAACATCTTCCTCGGCGTGACCGTTGGTCTCGGGCAGCAGGTGGTAGTAAGTCGGGGTCTTCAATATCTTTCAATTCCTGCACTCCGACTCAACGTCTCCCAGAATATTGCACCCACTCTCATCATTGTGCGAGTTGGATTGGGTGATCCAGTTCCAAACACGCGAGTCATCTCCTCCAAACTAGTCTTCCAGAGCACACCGTTGGATATTCTGACTTCGACACGACCACCCGATTCTTCGCAAGGCATTGATGTCAGAGCGACCAATTCGCAAGTATTTAAAGGATCGTCCGATGTGCCTAGCAGGTAGGGTAATTTTTTTCCATCTTTCTATTACGGTTCATTCAGAAGCAGTATATTGGCCAATGAATCAGAATGCTGACTGAGGATAGAATATTTAAACTATCCTCGGCAGCATGTATTCGAATGTTCAGTCTGTTGAACCACAGCCCGGAAGCTATGCATATAGCTTGGAGATTTGGCTGATTCAGCATTGGCCATCATGTGGGACCTGTTGTGCTTCTTCTCTATGATGGTCAATTGACTCATTTTGGCCTCTGTGTTTTTTTAAGCTCCATCAGTGTCATTTTGATCTACTGTTCTTGAGTGATTAAGTACTTCAGCATTATATTCCCTTCTTTCCGGCTCTCTCCTCGTCCTCATTTCTTAACATGAACCGAGTTGACTTCAAAATCTGGAAGGCCATAGACTTGGTCCATTCTTAGCCTCGTGCTGCTAGGTATATCCCACACAAAGTTTCAACTGTGAGTGTTCATTCACTATATCTATTTGAATAGTAAGGATGGAAATGCGAGGTGGATTTGAGCATAGTTGATCTGATAGTTAGTTGAGATTCATGCAGAGCATGCTGGCTGTGGTGCAGAATAGGCTTCATTTGAGCGCACCCAAAACTAAAATCCTTCAAGATGCATGCCCATTGCTTGAGAATCACTATGGACTGCAAATCAGTCCAGAAAGGAGTCCAGTGGGCTTTTGAAACGGAAAAACTGCCTGATAAGCTGCTTTGAACAAGATCATGATGGCACTTATGGAGTTTTAATCTCAGTTGTCCATCTGCTGATGAAAGGTGCAGTTTGGAAAGTTGTGTCCCACCAAAAGTTATAATTCTTGGACAGAAATTTGTCACTTCAGATACTTGAAGCTGTGTCACATCAAGTTATAGTTGTCGGCAGGTAAAAGTAAGTTGTGTTTGTGCTCCAGAAAGTTGTGTCTGACAAAGTTGTTGACTGGTTAAATTTGAGACGGCTCTGCACATAGTTGTCTTTCTACAAGTTGTAACTCAGGTGTATCACAGTTGTAGCCCTTTCCAAGTTGATCCACACAAAGTTGTATATCCATAGAGTTGTGTTGCAGCCAAAATCAAGTTGTCACAGGGTGAAAATGTATCACGAGAAAGTTGAAGTAGTGTCCATGAAAGTTGCACCAGGTTAAACATGCCACCAACAAAGTCGGAGTTGTCTTCATCAAAGTTGCACATAAAAAAAGTTGAGCTCCGGGAACATGTAAGTTGTACCTGATTTTTAACCAGAAAATGTGCAAGTTGTCCAAATACTTTTGGTACAGTATGCCTGCCATACATCTTGTGGGATGCCATGAAATCCCCGCAAGTTAAATGCCTTGATTATCGTTATCTTTCCTGTGGGGAAGTCATCAAATCACTTATCTTTGTTGCGGTAAGTCCGAAATCAGCACTTCATCTTGCAGCCGAATAAAAGTGCACTTTGACCGCCATACATGCACAGGGTAATTTAGCCCGGAAATGAAAAGGGTTAAACGGTTTAGTTCAATTTACTTACGGTTTACGACCCCCTGTAAACCAGATAACTATATATCTACTAGTTGTCGGGCCTGGCAGGCCTGGCATTCTTCAACCCCGAACCCTGAGCCCGCGAAAGCCCTGTGTCGGGCTCGGCCCGGCTCGCTCAAGCCCGGGCCCGGCTCCGCTCAGCCTGCGAGCCTGGGCCGAGCCCTGAACATCACTAGCGCCTGCTCTGACACCCGCTGTCATCACGGGTCGATGTCGGGCGTCAAGTGGCCCATTTTAGGACCCAAACATAGCTTGTGATTGTCATGCGACCACGTTGCTTCCTTCTTCCTCGCCATCATGAGCACACATGCTGCAGAGACAAGGTATATCGGATGACTGGAGATTGGTCGGGTCTAATGGGGATTCTGCAGTTCCATGCCGCAACAAGGTAGCCTGGCAGCGGTATGGCGCCCTGGAAATGCTTGTTTCGTTCCTCATGAGTATGAGCAGCGCAATCCTTCAGCAGCCTCACAGGGACGACCGGAGGATAGGGAGCCTTCCACGACTAATAATCACCACTACTACCTCTCAGGTATGGGCCATTGGTTACACTGGCTCAGTATTACTGATTACTGTACCCAGGAGGTCGAGGAGGTGATGGTGGGTCGAGCGGGCCACGGGGACGGGGCGGAAGTGGGGGTACGGGAGAGGGTAACACTCTGCATCAACATTTTGCCACAGTTCAAAACGTGACCATCGTGAATGTCGCTAAGGTGTTTTCTCCTCGCTGCATCTTGCAGTGAATCACATATCTAAGCAAAGCAGGACAGAACGGACGAGGAAAAGAACAAAATAATTGAATGGTTATCTCCGATCAATTTCTTTGTGCGACAACGGGATATCTTTCATATGCGACAGAAGAACACTGGGGGGTGGGTACTTGAAGATCCTCGCTTCAAAACGTGGGAGGCTTCCTCAACGGGTGAAATTCTGTGGTGCAGAGGAATGCGTATGTATCAAATGCCGACTCCTCGTCATCGTAACTAATTTTAAACGAAGCTGGCGCTGGAAAAACCATCCTTGCGTGAGCACTATCAGCCAGTCCGCAATGCACATGTATTCATCGCTAATAGATCGATTGTCATCAACCATCTCGGGTCCAAAAACCAGGGCAAGAATAGCACCGTTGCGTGTGTGTATCTGAACCACAAGGAAACACAGACACAGAGTCTTGAAAATCTCCTTGCCGGCCTCTGGAGACAGCTGGTGGTTAACAAACCATTATCCCAAGGTTCTCTAGTGTGGAAGTTATATAAAGACTATCTGGAGATGGGTATCAGACCTGAAATCTCAGAAATTTGCGAGATGCTTCGGTGCGCAGTCGACGAGTGGTCAAAGGTTTATCTCGTGGTCGATGCCTTGGACGAGTACCCGGAGGACCCGCGAATGGCCCTTCTTCAACATTTGACCACAATGGGCTCCAAAGTCAACCTGATGTTCACTTCGCGTCCAAATGTCAATCCCCACATCGTGGCCCCAAAACTAGTAACCATGGAGATACGCGGATCAGACGAGGATATTCAGACCTTTGTAGTTCACCGGATACAGGGTTACTCGCGGCTGTCACTACAGATTAAAAATTGGCCGAAACTACAAGAGCAAATCGTGGCAAAAATTCGAGGAGCCGCGGGCGGAATGTAACGCCTGATATTTTCTCTAGTTGTGATCACACTAACATTGGCATCCCAGGTTTCTGCTCGCCAAACTTCACATCGAGTCTCTTGCAATCAAGCACAATCTGGATTCAATCGAGCAGACGCTCGAAAATCTGCCCACGAAATTGGAAGATGCCTATAAAGATACCATGGACCGGATCAGGCGGGGTGAAGAGGACAAGGAGCTTGCACTTGCGACGCTCACTTGGGTTGCAAAGGCTAAACGACCATTGACAGTCGCAGAGCTCCAGGATGCACTCGCCATTGAGCCGAATTCCAACTCCCTTAATCCCCGCCGTCGCACAGATATCAACATTATCCTCGGTGTGTGTGCCGGACTGGTCATTGTTGCAGAAAAAGGTTCCGTCGTCCGACTGGTTCATTTTACCACCCAAACATACTTGGACGGTTACTTTACTCAGGGACACACATATATAACTCGCCTGTTGCTGACATATTTGGCATTCAACAATCTTGAAACTCAAAATCCTCCTCGAGCTCGATACCCGTACGACCTCAACCGGGCACCCCTGATCGCATATGCCAGTCACTGTGTCTACCATGCTGCTAAACAATCAGAAGAACAGAAGGACGAGGAGGCGAAGTCGCTCAGGGACATGATCATAACGTTTTTTGGAAAACCCCACCAGTATGCTCCCCTTCGGTGGTACGCCAGAGAGTCGGGCAGCAGGTCCAAAACTCAGCCTTGGGATTTCCGTGACTGGCCCACATTCACTTCCCCTCTATGGGTTGCCGCAGCAGCGAATTTGGTGGACATAGCGCGATATGTTCTAGCTCAAGGAGCGTCTCCAAATTGCACAGATTTTGAATATATCTCTGCTCTTGGGGTGGCTTCCCACTACGGGCACGTGGAAATTGTCGAATTATTGCTTAAAAATGGCGCCACTGCGAATCCAGGCGGCGTCAGTCCATTGCAATTGGCCTGCGCCGAACGCCGCGTTGATGTCGTCCGGATCCTGCTGAAGAAGAGATTCAATGTCAACGCAGCTGGTGGACGGTATCCCAGCCCACTTGAATCAGCGGCGCCCATCGGGTTGTCGTGGCGCATTGGTCATCTGGAGATAGCGCAGCTGCTGCGGGCCTCCGGTGCTCACCGCCGCGAGAACGGTAGGAAGGGACTCAGAATCGCATCGGAGGATGGACAAGCGGAGATGGTCTCTTATCTGCTCGAGCACGGTGAACACGATGAAGACGGATTGGCATTGATAGCTGCGTTGAGGAGAGGCCACGTCGATATCGCCAAGATGCTCCTTGATAGATTTGCGGATCTGGGCGGAATCGGCTGCACCAGACTCACGGCAGCACTAGAAGCTGCGTCGAGGGGAGGCCACATCGACATGGCCAAGATGCTACTTGATAAACTTGCCAATCTGCCCACAGTCGGGCACTACAGCGCCGCATTGAAGGAAGCAGCCACTTACGGTCATACGGCCGTTGTGGGCCTCCTTCTAGAAAGCGGTGCCGAAGTCAACGATCCCCCGCCGAAGGGTTTGCGCTTTAACAAAAACAGCAAAAAGCAGGAAACGGTTTCAAGCTCGTTACAAGAGGCCGTTGGATGGGGCCACACAGATATCGTTCGGCTGTTGCTCGGAAAGCAGGCCAAATTCGATAATCGATTGATGCAAGTTGCGGTCAAGGGCGGGTTCGTGGATATTGTCGATTCGCTCCTCAAGGTGGGCGCAGACCCGAATGCAGAGGTTGCATTTGGGAAGAATACGGGTTTAGAAACTGCAGTGAACACCGGCAACAGGCATATTGTCCAGATGCTACTCGATCACGGTGCCAATCCAAGTCCAAGGGGTGCTTCTCGCAATCCACTGGTAGTCGCGGCCCGGAATGGCGATGTGGAAATTGTCCAGCTCCTGCTGCAGAAAGGAGCTGAGCAATATGACACCGGGAATGATCACTTTCGTAACGCGTTGCGGGCTGCGAAGGACGCTGGTCAGGAGGCTGTTGTTGACTTGCTGCGGCAGTATGAACAGGATATGACGTGAGAACGGGATGGTATAAGGGACAGATTCATTCGTTATCGGCGTCAAAGGTGCCTGCGATCCATTTTGTCCTTAGTAGATGTAATAGGTGTTCACCTACTGTAATCACAGCCCCTGTTTTCCTTAAGGGCTGGGCAGTGGACCGTTGCAAGAACAGAGAAGCTCGTGCATGGCAGAGACCAATTTTCTGCTCCAGTGGTCATAGGATTTGTAACTGGAGAAGATGTTGTTTGAATCAGCATGACCCAAGGCGGATGTATCATACATGTATGAACGTAGTATGACGGTTTTTATTGTCAAAAATTATTTACTACCTTTTGACGAATAATGTACAATGCACAATCAACATCTTTTCGGCACATCTCCCTATTTATAAAATTAAGCCTGTCTGTCCGAAGTTTTTTCAAACTCCGCCATCAGCTGTCCGGCATTTTCCGACCTTGCTTCCAATGCCAACGGAAAATTGAACATTCAACCGAAGTGGTGCAAAGCACCCCACCGCGCTCTTTTCAAACTTCAAAATGTACATTTCTGGCCATACAGTCACATAATAATTGCACACCTCAGGGACTCAAGGACTAGGTCTCACTCACCTCTGTTGCTAAATGAGCCCAATCCAGGGTGCACACTGAGCGCCTCCGAAGTGTGCATTGCACCTTCAACAAAAATGCATAATTTATGACAAAAAATGCTTTTATACGGATGAGTGGTCTGAGGGCTGAAAGAGCTCAGTACAAGAGGACAAAGTACACACAATTAATACAAGGGCACGGGGATGCGCGTTCACTGCATTTTGACCAGCTGTTCGAGGTTAGCCGAGGCACCTCGGGACCAGCTCGTCATATCTCAGCTAAGTTGGGTCCAGAACCTGTTAAAATGCAGTGGTTGAATTTGAAAGGGAAAGACTAGGGGCTGAGTATTGCAAAGAGGCGGCGACTCGGTCGTGCAATTTCAGGGTGTACTGGGGCAACGATACATTGCGGGCCTTCAGGTTGAAAGGGAAACACAATGCATCGTTGGCTCTTATCAGAGATTCGCGATGGATCGGCTTAGAGACCTTCCCTATTCGGAAGGCTAGCTCCAGAGCGGTGCGCACAATCAGGCGGCGGCCTTTCTTCGTCGGTGCGAGGGCGGGGGCGCTGGCGGGTGGTGGGATGTCCATTTTGGGAAATTTTGGTATTCGGGCTCTGGGGACCCGCAGTTTTCATGTTAGTTAGTTTAGGTTCGAGTCAGTCCATTGCTGGCGCCGTAAGGAGCCCAGAAGCCTTGTTCTTGAGAGGGAGCATCCAGTATTGTAGGCCTAATTAGGGCTAATTCGGTTGTTTGGTCTTGTTATCATATTCTTCTGCCTCTTCCACCTCCTTCCTGTTGGCTCCCCGTTTGTCTGTAACACGAACACTGGTGTTCTCGGTATGTAATACTGTCCCACCATCCTAATGAGGCCTCTCATGATACCTCAAAGCCTCCAGACTAGGGATAGCTGGCCTGCCCTTGATCGGGACCACCGCTTGCTCCCCTGGCTTTCCTTCTACTATGTTCTTTTCACGGACCCGTAGGGACTCAGTCCTGTATTGAATGACTCGTACTTTAGTGACTCATATGTACTCATCCTCTAATATCTAAACAGCGCTGTGACCTATATTATTAACCGTTCTTTAACGAAATCCCTCGTAGCCTGTGCTAAAGCCCCATTTAGCATTGCTCGTTCGCTCTTCCTCTGGTTTTCTGCGATTCTTAACTCCTTTGGTCCATCATATTCTTCCACACTTTTTAACCCATGATGAATGTCACACCTAATTTCGGTTCTTTCCACGAGGACTGCGACCCATCAAAGACAACCCCAATTGGGACCCTTGAGCAGTAAAGACGAGTCTCGTGAATTACCAGCTCCCCCAAACAACTCAATTCAGAAGCAACATTCTTACTGCGGCCTGTGTTTGTCTATGTCTATCTCCTTTCGGTCTCATAGTGTTCCCTTAGAAACCCCAAGTGGCTCAGCAGCTGATTTATGCGCAGCTGCTGCTCGACAAGACGGTTGGTGCACAGTCTAATTTGATATGTAGTCATCGCGCCGGCAGCCACGCAATCACCCCCGAAGGGTTCAGTTCAAAAGGAAGGCTCCCATTACGCCCTTCTTCTTCCCAGTCGCATCGCACTGTCCCCCCCCTGCTGCCCGGTCCTCTCTTCTCTCCTTCCCTCTGTCTGTTACTACGGACAATGCGGCAAGAGATAAAACAGCAAACATCGTCGAAAACATCTCTAGCTCGAGCACAAATCATGGACCTTGCAAAACCGTGCGACTCTCCGCCTCATCTTGCGCACGCATCAAATCCAGAAAGACCCGTCAACTTCTGCATCAACATAATTTCCAGACTGCCATGTTCAGCTACGCTAGCGAGTCCACTTTAACCTTCAATACTTCGCCTTGACGTTCAAGTATTCAAGACCCAAGCCGGGATTCCTCCACACAAGAAATCAACGCAACATTGCCATTTAAACGGAACCCTCAAGCCGTGCAAGAAGCTCAAACTCACCTGTAGATACCTGGCTAAAGCATGTACTATCTGCACGTCCTTCTGGACCTTTTTTTTCTCCGGAATACTGGGCCGTAATCTTTCAGATAGGTTCAACCAATTGTTCAGCTTAAACTCGTCACCATCATTGAATAGTTGGGGTTCCTCAATGCCTCGAGCTTTGCATCCGGGTGAGTCGCTTTCCATTCTAATATTCCCCACTCCTCAATTCTTCCGGACTTTACAGGACGGGGTGTGAATGAGAAGATATGCATTACCGTCTCCCCATCCAGTTTCCCAGCTCCGAATAAACACCAATGTTATCTTTGATCCAGCGCGATGTCCTCTTCCACCTGCTTGCCCTGCCCCGGGAGTTACCATCACACTGCGCCGCCACTGTGTTTTCGACTTGGTTTCCTATTTCCTACTTCTGGCAATGCGCTGGTCAGTTTCGTTTCAAAGTACTTTCTTGCACCCGCGCTGATTTGGCTGTATTAGATCGGATAGAAACTAGCGGCGGTGCACGCAGGCGCGGAAGCTCATCGGTAACGAACCGAATGACAACAGGAGAAAGCATACCAGTGAGCATACCAGTGTGTCCTAGAGGTGTCTGTTGGCTGACATAGACGCGCCAAACTCAGTGAAAAATGAATTAGCCTTGGTAGACCCGTCGTGCTCGTTTTTAGCCGTAGTCGCGGCGCTGTCGGGAGTCCCAGCGGCGATGCACCCCTCGTGTTATATACAGTTCTCAATGAATTCAAATCCTTTTCCCGGCGCGCTTTGGTCACATCTATGTTCAATTACAAGGCTGACATTCTGTTCAACTTCCAAACTTTTTACAGTAACCAGTGTTTATTCAAGTCGTTTGGAATTTGATTCTTGAAACTTAGAGAGTCCTTTCAATGCGCAGCCCTTACGCCAGAGCGTAGCGAAGGTATACCTTGTTTCAATCAATTTTATCGTGAACCCAAATCATTTGTGTCTCAGAGACCTCTGCGCGATTCTCACCAACCATCGGCTCGTCCATTCTCTACAGGTTATTGGCGTTCGCCTATGAATCTTTGAGACAGCTGATCGGACTTGCCTTCTGTCCTCTCACATCCTGATATTGTCTTGCGCAGCACGCCCGATACAACCCCAGGATATTGTAACCCACTATTGCCCTGTGTCAGCTCCTTGAACCTCAGAATCAGCGTCGGGCCGTTGATCGGCCCTTGGATCCGACCTTATTGATGCACGTGCTAACCCTCTCTTGCTCTCCTCCTTCATCTGCTGTCTGTGAAGATGGATCTAGAACCTGTCTTTCCACGCGAAATCGAGCGGGAAATATTCGAAACAGCAGCATTCATGCATCCAGGGACAATCCCCGGTCTTCTACGAGTCGCCCAACGGGTTTCTAGCTGCTCTGTCTTTTGTTCCCCTTTTTTGCGCTGCATGGCGGGCAATCTGACGCGAATTCCTAGAATCGGGCCATTGTTGTTTGGCGTCGTTCCTTCCAGCCGCAAGAACAGCCTCCTGGTCCGTGCTTTGCTAGACGCGATGAAATGAAACCCTGCAGGGTTCTTTCGCAACGTTGGCCATCTCGCCTTGCAGTCGGAATCCGCTTGTTCTTTCGATGAGGTAATACAGCTACTGGGCCTCTGCACAGAAGTCATAAACTTCCAATGCGCTTATGAGTTTTCGTATCCGGCGCTCCTTCCACTCCTCGCAGAAATGCGCCTTCGACGGCTGGTCGTCAATCTAGAGAGGTTGTTGGATCGAGATCCATAAATCCGGCCCACCCGGTATGTCTCACTATGGAGCTGGCGAAGGTGGATTTTCAACTAATGATAGGCTGATTTTCGCCGTTCAACCTATGATCGGGTGATTTTAGGTTGATTTTTTTCATCCTATTATATAGGTTGAAAACCCACCTATAAATTTCAACCTGCGGTCTGATGATTTCACACCGCCTACATCCGGGTGTCAAATCAACCTACCGCCGAGATCAACCTAAATTCGGGTTGATTTTTGCTCCTCATCCCGGAGACCCGGAAAGGTCTGTAATTTTGGGCACAATATAAAGACATCAACCAACATGGAGACCTCAGCTCATGTGTTCTGAAAAAAATAGAACTTGTGGTTGTATACTCTTAACAAATTCTGTGCCATCAACACGTGCATAGGTCCGTGCGCGCATCATCACGTCTTGTGACATTTTGATGGTTGGTTGATGGTGTCCCTTGCTCTCGACAACGACCTGTCTCCCTCCCCGCCTCCTCTCACTCTTGTCTCTTGTCCTTGTCTCTACCTCAAGCAACTTCAAACCCCCAAGTGCTGCCTCAGTCCTTCAAGCACTCCTCCGTTTCAGGGCCCCAAGCCAGCTGCAAACAAATATTGCCTGAAGACGTCTCGCTCTCTGAACTCATGTCCTCAAGCTCTTCTATCTTGGCCTCAAGTACATCTCTTCTACAACCCCTCTTGCACCTTCAAGCCGCATCCAAGAGCGCTCCACAATTCGGTCCCGGCGCAACAATGCATGCTACCCCAAACGAAGGTGCCCCACAACTCCTGTGGATGGGAACTATCAACCCAGCAACACCTCCAATCTCTAAGGCTCGTCCCCCCGCGGTTGGCGAACACCAAACCCAGCTCCACATTGCAGAGATCAAACCTCAGGTGTGTCCAATCTCCGCCCCCTGACCCATCATACAAACCCTAATGTCCTCGCGAGCCCAGTATCGATGTCAGCGGCGGCATGGCCGGCTACCCCTGGGGAGCATCACAATTGCGGCAGCGTCCCTGCAGCGATGCGGTGTTCGTGAGCTTGCACTGTGTCGGTACATAGCAGGCTGCCCTACCTTATATTACCGCATGAATACAAATATTGTTTCCTCATAACTATAAATCTCTGCATCCCGCAAGAACAAGGATATTACTTGGAATGGCCTGAGCCTAAGATAGGATGAAAGTGAACGGGATACACCAGGACGGAGATAGGATGAATTCGGCCATTTTAGGATGGTAAATATCCTATGGCGACCAACCTAATACAATGTAGAAATCAACCTACGCTCGTTCAAAATCCACCTGCAGGTAGGCGAATTCATCTGATATTTTGTTGATATGTAGGTTGAATTTCATCCTGCCCTGCCCCCCCAGAGTCTGCACATCACGCATCTCGACATCTTCTTCAGAATGGACCTTCTACCGGCTACTCCGTTATTCCCTGCTCTCACGCACCTGGGTGTCGCCATCGACGATCCCCGAGAGATTGCCGAGCCTGCTAGAACAGTGCCCTCGACTTCAGCTCCTGTTGGTCAAATTTACTAAAGAGTCGGAATACGCGCATGAAGGGCCTGATGCGTATACGGGGGCTCAGGCCCCTCACACTTACGACGTGCGATTCGTCATCGGACGGTGCGATGACTACTGGACAGATTGGGAAGTTGGTGCAAAGGGAGGCGCTGATTTATGGGCCCAAGGAGATGAATTTGTTGCCCTTAAACGAGCTGGCGAGATTGAAGGTATTGTGTTCAACTCATCGCCACTTCCAGATGTCTAAAATTTTCGTCTTAGCCACACGCTACTGGTTATAGTTCTCCGGAGCGCAGATAACTGTTGCCTGAATGTACAGGAATTATTTCTCCCGAGTCCTTTCTTTTGCTCAGCGCTGAAAAACCCTAATTTTCTTCACTCCCGGAATATGAGATATGCTCGGCGCCGCTTCCTGTGGGTCCTTTCGGTTCACAGATGCTACGCCGGAGATGAATTAATCGAGCCCGAACCCTCTAAGGAATACCAGAACGCCGTCAAGCTCCAGTAATTCCACCGTCGGACATTCCTCGAGTGCGGTTCCGACGCTGCTTCCACTCCTCGCGACAATGCGCGTTCGACGCCTTGCAATCTTTCTGGATAGGTTGTTTGGGTCTGAACCCATCGATCCGGCCCATCCAGTATTCGTGCATCTAACAGATCTCGCGATCTTCCGTGGAGATTCCTTGTCGGCTCTTCCGCTGTTGCCTCCACTCACGCACCTGGCTGTGACCGTGGAATGTGGCAGTCCCCGAGCGAAACTTCTGAACCTGTTGAGGGAATGGCCGCAGTGCCCTCAGCTCCGGCTCCTGTTGATCAAATCGTATTATTGTTTGCGACTTGGACGAAGATTCCCGCCCTCACGTGTATGACAGATTCGTCACTGGACTGTGCGACCCCTAGATGGATTGGATAGTTGGTACCAAGGGAGGCCCTGGTTTGTGGGCCCGAGGAGACGACTTCGTGGCTCATGAACGAAACGGAGAGACTGACGGTACGATTCTGAACTCACTGATGCCCGCCTGATCTCTGCTTCTCAGCCACACACACCACTGGTTATATATATATTGACTAGTCCCCCCATTCAGACCAATAAACGAGTTTTTCCGCTTGAAGAGAAAGCAAGTGGGGAAGAAAAACCGTTTATGGGAATAGACACAACTGTCTTCCGGTGATTTCGACAGCTCTCTCGACGCAGCCCAACTGGGACTTGGAAGGAAGACAGAAGCTGTAGTCGCGCTGGGGCATATGTATTCTGTCAACACAACGATCCGAGAAACCGGGATCCGTTCGTCACCGGAGTTTGGTGTGTGAGATTGCTAATGCCAAGGTATGACTCCCCATCGTCGTGCAGTGCCTGATATCTTTTCCTGCAACCCACGACAGGGATATTTCACCGAGTGCTACGAGGTGCCTAGAGCACATATGTTCATCTCTTGAGTGTACAGAAATTATTCCCGGTTCTTCGTCACGTTCAACGTTGAAAGGTTTCTTCCTCCTTGAAGAAAAACGTACACTTCATCGTCGTCATGCAACCAACTGCTTTCCAAAGCTCTTGCATATTCTTTGAGATCGGGTCTGTACGGAGAATAGGTTCCGGTAAAAAACATCGCTCCTCTAAAATCTACGTACCTGGATGGCGGGAATAATCATGTTTGGGGAGCAGGTCTTTCTTCAACGTGGAGATGGCAAACTCCAGCTAGAAATAGATCGCAGGTGGTTTAACATGGCATGGAACTGCCACACACCGTGACTAGAGGAGACGGAATTTCTGGCACAATCATTTGCTCTCCGTTTGCGTATCGTAGGATTTCGTCCGGCTCCTCCTCGTCGACTTCGTGGCCGGTAAGCTGGAATATGATCAATTCCTCCGTTGTTTCACCCGGTCCGAGGGCGTAGAACACGTCTGTAGGACAGGATACCTATGCCAAATTGTCGACCGGCTCTTATGACCAAGTGGGCATGTGTTGCTCACCCACTGCGGCCGGCTCCAAGTTCCGCCTCCATGTTCCTTCAAGCTTTTCTTCGCCTCCGCGACCGTTTCAAGGAGCTCAGCCCATCTTCCGGGCGGAACCTCTGCAATGGACCTCCAGTCATCAACGATGATGCCTACGCCGGTGTCTGGATGCTGCAGGAAGACACAACGGACACCACTGTCTTCTGGCGAGTTGTAAGACTCTATCAACACAACGTCTCTCGGGGTCGGTAGGAAGACAGAGGCTTCAGCGGCGCTGGACGACATGGTGGTGTTCGGTGAGGGACAAATGCGGTTATCCAAGTTGGAACAGAAATCCGTTCATCACCGGAGTCTCGCGTTGATTTGTTCTCCAAGAGTCCGCGACAGGACTTTGCCGTTTAATTTTCCCACAACAGTGTCATTTCACGACTTTATGGAGCGGTACCATCGTCTTGCCAAGCTTACCAATGACCAGTCGGAGTCGTCAACGTTTGTGAGGCAAATATTTGACGGAAGCTCAGAGCCTCGACCAAGTAATGATTAAGCCACATGCTGTGAGAGATCAACATTGTCTTGGTACGAGGCTTTTCCCCAATATTTTCAGGATGGTGGTGAGGTTGCCTTTCGGAACGGATCGGTCCGGTCCCGCGGGCCGCCAGTTCCCGGTTGAGTCCCGGGTTGACAGAAGTCGATGTAAGTATTTCTTGCTCTCGACATTCATGTCCAAAGATTGTCAATCTATCAAGGTCCTCGAGCATCAAAATCTTCTGTTCCTTATGTTCCTGCCGATCCATCCGTCAGTCGTGAAAGGCAGGTCGAGGGATGATGCACGCATGGACTCGACTCGGGCTGTGCTCGTGGTCGTTGCCTGGCGGCTGGCTCACTTGGGCAAATGGCATATGAGGAAATGGAAGTCCAATCCGCTCATCCGAATTTCCGTAGAGAATGCGTGGCGTCTCTCTCGACGTCCCGCACACAAAGCTGTGACGGGGATAGCGGGTAAGCACTTCACGCCCATCTCACACATATTCCACGCAGACTTTCGTCTTGTCTTCGATTCGGAACCGTTTTTCCGTAGGATGAAATCAGATATACATCCATCCCATCCCAGGGGCGCTGGCAGCGCCACTACTGTGATGGTGTAAGTTGATCTGTTTTCGTGCATGATATCAAGCCACATACTTATTTTGGGACCAGCGACGCAAGCGTCGAATGGACGTCAAACAGACATTTAGACCTTGACAGGATTCCGTGTCTCGAGTCATCTCGAAATAACTCGACTTGTAAAATTTCTCTGGGTTTTGTGCTCGGATTGCTGGCGCAGACGAAAATTCTCGGTGGCTTCAGAAATGCTCGAAACACGGGAAGGAATGCAGGGAACGATCCACTCCCTGGACACTCGATTGCAAGCGTTACTTCCGGATCCGATGTCTCGTGCGAAGGTGGGTTTCCTTACGGCGGTAAATCCCATCATTTCTTGATCAGTCTCTCTGCTTCTCTCTCCCTGACTTGCTCAACGCTCGCTGCCACTGGCAGACTCGGGATCGTCGGTCAAACGGACGACATCCGGTTCTTCCGACCCATGATCTGCACAACCGAAAGGCAGTGTCCTCTAAACCGCATGGTCTCTGTGCTCGTCGGGAGGACTCGCCAACAAAAGGCAGTGTCGAAACCTGGTTCCGCGGAATCTAAACTGGGCTGCACAGCGTCCGACGGATGATTTGCAGCTTCCGCATCTCCGTCAGTCCTCGTTCTTTGCGGACTATGTCTCCATGGAACTGATAATCAAGTCTCCCAGACCAGACACGGGCATGAAGTGGCACGGCCATATAAACATGCCCGCAGCGTCCATCCGCGCTGATGCTCCTGCTCCAATCCCACAGGCTGGCCCATGTCGACGTCCCCTCAGGCTAACAGCATCCCGCGACTCCTCGAGCCCCAGTCCAGCGTGGCCATGGCCACCTACGCGGTGAGCCTCCCCCCGCCCCGCCGCTCGTCCTCCTCCTCCGCCTTGTCCGAGTCCCCGTCGGGCGCCGCTACCCCCTGGACGTACACCACCGCCGTCGAGCCCGCGCCGACGACGAGCCACACGCCCCCCACGGACCCCAAGGAGCTGCCCCTCCCCCCGCCGGTGCTGCAGCCGCTGCGGAAGCACGAGACGACGGGCAGGGCGCCCCCGCCACGCCGTCGACCGGATCCCCCGCCGCAAGGCCTGGGCTGGCTCGTCGTCCTCCCGGGGATCATCGTCGCGCTGCTCTCCGCCGGCCTCGCGACGAGCCTCTTCCTCTACCTCGCTGTCCGGCGGGACGGTGATGCGCCCTCATTCATGCCGCACGGGTTTTATGTCGCTGAGATGACGGCGGGTGGGGAGGTGTCGCCGCTCTTCGGGCTGCTTGGGTCGACTATCATTGTGCGTCTCCTTCCGCTTTCTGTTTGGAAATGCGCAGCTGATGACGCTGCGGTACGTGTAGACGAACATCGTCTGGCTGCTAGGCTTCCCCGTCCTCATCAGCATGGCAGCATATTGCATCGCGGGATCGTGGCTGTCGTATCAGCAGCGCCCGCGATCTGACCGCCCCAATCTCTTGACGCCGTTGCAGTGCGATTTCTTCTCTTCTCCCCCCCCTTCCTGGCCTACCCTTCCCTCCTCTCTTGCTTCCTATCTCCTTGACTAACCTCCACCCCATAGATATGGCCTCCTCTTCAAGCTCCTCTCCGCCCCCGGCCCCGCATCCACCTACGAAGTCGGGGCATACATCGCCCGCCGCCGCCCGCGCGTCCCCGCCCCCGCGTTCTTCACACACGGCTTTGCCCTCGTCGTGGCCGTGTTGGGGCTGACGTATCTCATCAGGTGCGTTAGCTACCTCTTTCCCTCTCTTAGCTCAGCGCCCACTGACCCGTTATCCCCAGCCTCGCCGATCTATGGCTACACGCCGCGTCCACCGTCGCCCTCCTCCTCCCTCCTTTCTCCCCTGCCCACGGTCCCGATCCTGATCCCGACTTCCCTCATCAAGCATTTTCCGGCGGCTCCCCTCCGCACCCCGCAGCCCCGCGGCTACGGGGACACTACCCCCTCGCGCCCGCGCTGGCGTACCTCGTCCTGCTGTACGCGCACGCCCTCCTCGCCGCGGTGCTGACGCTGCGCGTCGCGTGTCTGCGCTCGCCTGCCCTTTCGCTCGGGCCTGCATCCTCCACCTACTCCTCCTACCCTCGCTCTGCCCACAATGCGGAAGCAGGAGTAGCCGGCCAGCGAAGGGACGGGCATACCACAACCACGACTAGCATGACAGCAACGTACCCCGCCCCCCGCCCGCCGACCGTCCTGCGCCTCGCGCAGCTGCACCTCACGGACGCGCTGGCGCCCGTCGCCGCGCGCTTATCCTCCCGGCGCACGCCCCCGGTCCATCCGCATCACACTCCGCACTCCTTGTTCGTGGAAGACCTGAACACCGCGCGCGTGGAGGTGGGCGTGTGGGCGCCGTCCGAGTCCCACTCGTCCCATGGGGGGAACACTGGGGGGAAAGCAGGAGGGAAAGACGGGGGAAGGCGAAAGAGCCGGTGGGGCTCGACGAGCGGGGAGGGCGTGTTTGGGGTGTACAAGAAGGTGGTGGCCTCGCGGGGGGAGATCTATTAAGATCAGCTGCGCGCGCATTGGACAGCGTACTAGTAGATGAGGTGGTGGGATGGACTGAGATGTATCGATAATTAGGCATGGGCTGTACTTCTATCTGGCTATTCGCTCACAATCGCATTGTACTATACCTCCAATCTACGTTTCTGATACGTTGCTCGGGTATCGTACACCGTACGCCCGTCCGATACTTGAGTATTCACCAGCGTGGAATGGCTTCGAAAGGGTGCATATGGCCCGTTATACGGCCTGGGAATTCGGAATCACTGCCGTCTCGGAATACAAGAAGCACGTTCACCAGAGATACAGTACATGACATATAATAGATACATTTTTGCAGTCTCGTCCCGTCCCATCCGTTGGTCCCTCGCGTGAAGCTCTCTACGCGCCCCGCACGACAACGGTGCATACCGCCACAAACGGCGCGCAGCGCTTCTTCACACAGCAACAGCGGATGCTATCGCGCCTTCCCCCCTCCCTCCCCCCTCCGCGGCGCCAAGGCCGATCTCGCGCCAAAACGAAACGCTACCCCTCCGCGGCCCCGGCCCCGGCGCCGAGCTGGTCGGTCTCCTGTAACATGAGTCGCAGCGTGTCCGTTATTTGCGCGTGTAGGTCTTCTGTGCATCCAAGTGTCAGTTAGGGTATGCGAAGATGCGATAGACGTGGAGGAAAATTAGCGGATTGGGAAGGAAGAGGGAGTTTTGAATAAAAATAAAAAGAACGGAAGGAAGGAAATAACAATGCGACGCGAAGGGGTAAAAAAATCTCAAAGAAGAGCGAATTCGAAAACGAATGAAAGAAAAGAGAAAGAACGAAAGAGAAGAGAAAACGCACTAGACCGCGCGACAGCCTGGACATACTCGGCGTTGGCGAGGGTCATCTCGTCGTCGAGGGTTTGGAGCCGTTTTGCCTGTGGCGAACGTGAATATTTCGTGACATGGCAAAGCAAAGCAGCAAGAGACACACACCTGCTCCTCTTCGGGTTCGGGCTCGGGGAGGGACTTGATGAGATACTCGACCTGCTTCGCTTTGACGATCAGGTCGTTTACAAGCTCTTTTTTGTTTGCTGGAAGTTGAAGCACGTCAGCGTCGGGTCTCGACTCGAGAAAGAACCCAGAAACGCGTCCAAAGACGAGAATAAGAAGGTAGAAAGCTAGGAACTGACCATCAAACACCTCCGGCTTGTCATACTTATCCGGATTCCTTTCCTTCGTCACAGGCACCTCCTCGCTGACCTGGACAAAGTTTGCGCGGGACGTGAGATAGGCGACGGTGCTTCCCATGATGGTGAGGAGGTGCTGGATTTCGTCCTGGAGCTGCGTGATACGGTCCATATGCGACAGTTCCTGCAGCATCCCCGCCAGAGTAGAGTAACGAGCCGACGGTCAGTGCTGGGGAAGAGCAAGCATCAATGCGCACGTGTTAATCACTGGCGCGGTCATGTGGTGTGACACGATCACGGGACAAGAAGACGCGATGCGATGGCCAGGGTAAGCGCTACGCAGAAACCGGTACATACATTCGAATCAAGGTCGTGCTTCGTGGTGGGTACCAATTCTCCACACACCTTTACACTGAAATGGCAGAGCAGTCTCCCACCTTTCCAGGCCTTAGTGATCCATTGTCACAAAAATCGAAACAAGGTTATACCGGCCTATAAGGTATAAGTCCATAATCTGGCCAGGGGGGCTATAAAGCTCATAAAAGGTCGTAAGTTGGTATAAAGCGCCGTAGGATTTATGATCATTTATAATTACTTACGGAGGCTATACAGCATTATCACCGGAGTTCGTTTACCGCCCCAATTTCCATTTGGCTTCGCAGTTCATACAAAAAGAAAGCAAAAGCAAATATATTTCCAGCTATATAATACAGTTCTAGTTTCCCTAGCCACAGCTCCGCGCACACGCACTCCCGCGACGTTGTCTTCGGCGACCACCAGCATGTAAGCGACGAGCTGAGGCGGCGCGTGTGAGTGGGAGTACAAGGCACCCTGCACAGTTGACATAATTCAGCCAGGGAATAGATGTGAAGGAAAGCACGTCCCCAGCAAGCATTGAGTCGCATTCCTCATCATCTCTGCCTCAAAGGCCGGTGTTGAAGTCATGGGTAAGCAGGAGAAAACAATGCTATGATAGACGAGGCTTATCCGGCATGGTCAATTGCGAGGTTTGAACCGGTTTAAGCCATCAGGTTTGAACCGGTTTAAACCATGATAATTTCAAACCACATTCAAACCACAATGGCTTAAATCGGTTTAAACCAGTGTGGTTCAGACCAAAGCCTGCTCCCTGTATGATTATAGAAGGGTGGTTTAAACCAGGCTATTGTTGGAGGCAATGTGGTTTAAACTTAAACCATGCTGTTGCTGCAGGATCGAATTAAATTACGCAGAGAAGGGAATATGAAATATTACTTTTACGAGTCATTTGTGTAAAGATAGTTCTGCCGTCTAACCTCCCTTTCTCTCGACACCTCTAGTGCTACAGGAAGTCGCCGCATACGGGCCAGAATTCAACCGCTGCAGCACACCACCGGAAATATACAACCAGAGAGCCCAAATCACACAAGCCCCGGAATGAACCACCACCGCACGCGCTCCGCATACACGTCCCACTCCCCGGGGAAGAGCAGTCGCATCTGCTTGTCCTCCGCCTCTACACGGCTCAGCCCGATGCCCAGCGTCCAGAGCCACCAGATCGCGCCGAAGACTCCGAGCGAGAGTTCCACCCAGCTTCCCCACCCCGCCAGCGAGGGAAGCGAGGCGAGCAGACTGCCCCCGGACAAATGCGAGCACCCGAGCCCCGCTACGATGGCGAGGCTGCCCGTGTACGCCGGGTGGCGCACCCACGAATAGAGACCCGTAGTGATGAGGCGGTGCGCGGGGTGGATGGTGAGGTCGAAGGTGAAGAGGGGGCCCAGGGAGCGGAAAGCGGAGAGGCGCGCGACGGCACCCGAGATGACGAGCAGGACGCCCATGAGGAAGAGAGGGGTGACGACTAGTTGCGGGGTGAAGACGGAAGAGGCAGAGGAGGAGATGGCGGATTGGAAGGGAGGGAGAGAGACGAGGTAGAAGAGCACCTCGAAGAGGGTGAGAAGGCGGATGATGAGTTGTTGGATCTGCGGAGCACCGGCGTCATTAAGCCCCCTTCACTTAATCGGAGACGAGACGCACCCTCAAAATCAATGGCGCGATGCGGAAGATATACAACGTATTTGTGTGGTACCTGCCCTTCTCGGGTGATGGATTCGGCGGGGTCGACGCGAGCTCATTGAAGGTCGTTTGAATGAGAACGAGTGCGACGCGGTGGTGAGAGGAGGACATCGTCGGTTGTCTTTTGGTAGCTTGTCCACTGTCCGGGCAGTGCTTGTGTTATCTTCCTTGCTGGCGGGTGTCGAGCTCGCGCCGGCGAGGGAAGTTACGGTGGTTGGACGAGATGAAAGCAAGCCGTACACCCACCATTTTTTATATCCATCCCACGTTCCGGAGTGCACAACTGGGCGCGCATGTCAGGCTTCACCGATTGAGTTTGCGATTGCGATTCGATTCGAGTCTCTCGGAATCAAGGTTATCTTGGTCAGCCAGTCGATTCCGATCTCCCGGTGCCGAGGAGTTCTTGTGCACCAATCAACCCGATAGGAGTGGGGTTAATAAGGTTTTAGGGCCACGGGAAGGAAACGCGTACTGCTGCAACGAATCCACCTTCGTTCGACATGTCGACGTCGGCATCTCGATTAGTTTCAACATAAGATATGTACCCGCAAGCAGCGGAGAGATGCGATGCGATTCTGTGTAGAATCCTAGCGTTTTCCGGCATCTGAGGAGTTCTAGGCATCCGTAGCTTTGCGTCAATCACTCGAATGAGAATCGGGTAGATAATTTAAATGCCGCTTACCTACACACAGGGCGCATGAGGCTTTGCTACGTGCGGACAGTCAGTCAGGTAAATGGGGATGCTCCGCGGCAAAGTCGATTCTGAATCCCGAATACACGGCTTGCGGGATGTTGAGGACGTGGGTTCCGGAGTTTCAGGAAATCTTGGAACCTGGCATGGAAAATGGAACAATATTGTATTGTGGAAATCGAATGCGAGAGGGTAGGGCAAGCTGGCAGCCCGAATGGTGGGTAGGCAATTTCAGTTTGCCACTTACACACCTTGGCCCCCGAGGTTGAATCCAGGCAGCCGCGGAACGGTGATGCGATTGCTCACTCCACTGGTGGCGGAGAGCTCGAACTCGGGCTCCAGAGTTTGTAAAGACGGTCCAGGACAAACGGGCTGGCGGGGAAGCAGTTTCGATGGGAGCTTCTTGGCTGCGTGCAGGCAGTCGGACAGTCTCAATTCCCCGCGGTAAGACCTGTATCCATGGCTTGTGGGGCCAACAACGATGAGTTCAAGCTCTGGAGTTTGAGGAACAATTGAACGAATTGGTGGTAATGGAATGGGGTAGATTCCAATTGCTGAAGCATTCGATATGCCCCGCGGAACGACGATGCAGGGATTGGCGCCAGAGGGTGAATCCAGCCATCCGCGGAACGGTGATGCGATGAAAGGTTGCTCGCTTCACGGGCGACGCCGGGGGGCTTAGGCTTGGCCCTGGGCAGTCCTTCGGAGTTTGAGGACGGACTTCAGCGATTGTCAGACCGAATGGAATGGGCCCGGGGCCATGGGGAGGGACTTAGTTTCGATTAGGGCGGGCGAGAACAAGGCGAGAGGTCGAAAATTAAACTCCGCGATCATGAATTCCAGTCCCGCTGATAATCAGCACGTGCACATGCACGATCGAGTCATCCTTCCCAAAACGGTGACGATTGAAAAAGCGAATAATCGCTTGGACCGGCCTAATTGCCTCATCGCACACCTTTCACACATCTAACTCGGCCCCATTTGTGGCGCGCAATTTTGATTCTAATCGGACTTACTCGTCACACCGGCACCTCTCTTGCTTTCTTTCCTCTACCATCTCCGCAAACTTGCACCCACAACACACCCACAATGCCTGCCTGGACACCCTCCTCCTGGAAATCAAAGTCCATCGCTCAGGTAATGCCACCATGTCCCTGCCTACTATGGTGGCTAATCCGTATGGTGTCCAGGACGTCGAGTACCCCGATCCGGGGCACCTTTCGAAGTAAGCCTCGCCTTTGCGATGGGAGCCCAGTCTGACTTATTGGCTGCTTCTCAACCTAATCTTAACGCTCTTCCCCAAACGCACCACACCGCAGAGTCCTCTCCAAGATCGAGACCCTTCCCCCGTTGGTCACGCCATCCGAGGTGCGTCCTCCCTAGACTCACCTCCCTGGCGTCCCGGCGTCTTGGTTGCGTCTTCTTTGCGCATTCTTCTGCCGACTTCTCTCACCTACCCGATTCACCCTAATCCAATTATTCTTTTTACTTGTTCGATCGATTGACCGACCTTCAGATCGAGCGCCTCCGACACCAACTTGGCCAAGTTCAGCGCGGCGAGGCGTTCCTCTTGCACGCTGGGGATTGTACGTCTTTCCATTTCTGCGCCTGAGCCCCCGCCCTTTCCCCGCCTGGCGTCTTTATTGACGCGCTGAATGTAATTTAGGCGCAGAGAGTTTTGACGCGTGCACACATGTACGTCACATTGCTTCCGCTTCCTTTAACCAGGATCAAAAAAAGAGCGCAAACTCACTTCGCCCACAGGAAAACATCTCCGCCAAAATCGGGCTCATCCTCTCCTTCTCGCTCATCCTCATCTGGGGCGCGCGGTTGCCGGTGGTGCGTTCTCCTTCCTGCTTCTCCCCGAATTTCACCCTTTCTTTCTGCCTCCTCGTTTCGATGGCTTCCGCCGAAAAGTCGACCAACGCGGTGGCGGGATATGGCGCATCAGCGGGTCATGGCGCACGTTACGCAAGGGTTCCGTATGAATGTCGCATCAGTTATCTATTCTTTTCTCAGCCGCATCTCATTCACTATTTTTGTGTCCTGATTCACATCCCGCACCCCACCCACCTAGGTTCGCATCGGCCGCATCGCGGGCCAATACGCCAAGCCGCGCAGCAGCCCCAAGGAAAAGCTCGCGGATGGAAGGGAGGTGCTCAGCTTCAGGTATGCATATCACATTTATCATGCCTATGCCTTGTTGCCTTCAATCAAATGCGAAGCTGACCGACTTGCGCATTTTTTCTTTGTAGAGGGGATAACGTCAACGGGTGCGTCTGTCTCTCTTCTCAATACGAAAAGGGAGAGTAAGTACTGATGATGAGCTGGGGGAGCACAGACTGGACCCGAACGACCGCACGCCGGACCCAGGGCGGCTTTTGAGGTGCGCTCAAACGTCTGAAATCTAAAACTAAACCTAACGACGGCTTCGTGTGCACTTTGTAGCGCCTACTTCCACTCCGCGACGACGTTGAACCATGTGCGCGCCCTGTTGGGCTCGGGCTTTGCGTCGTTGCATCATCCGAGGTGGGTTATATTCTTCCTTCCTTCCTTCCCTCCTGTCCATCCTCCAAATCCTTCTGTCTCCCCATTTCGTTTTTCGAATGAACGTAATACGACAAAAAAGGATGTAATTTGGACGGACAGCGATATTTTGAGTTGGATTGGATCACTGATTGATATCTGCCCCGCACAGAGACTGGTCCCTCAACCACGTCCGCTCGCCGAGCCTGCGCACGCACTTCGAAGCCATCATCGACTCACTATCCGATGCGCTTGACTTCAGCCGCACCATCGGCGTCGAGGGCAGCACCGGCGCGGCGTCCTTTGCGCAGGGCGGCGGGAGGGGAACGGTGGGGGAGGTTGATTTTTATACGAGGCAAGTGGCCTGTTATCTATCATGGACCGGAGCTGACCGAGTCTTGACAGCCACGAAGGCCTCATGCTCGAGTACGAACAAGCACTTACGCGCGCCTTCCCCATCGCGGTCCCTGTGGCTCCCGCTACCGCCACCTTCAAGGCCAACGGCACCTCCAACAACCAAAACGCGGATGCGATCAAAGAAAATGGTGGTGACGCGAAATCTTTCTACAACACCTCCGCGCACTTCCTCTGGATCGGCGACCGCACGCGGCAGCTCACGGGCGCGCACGTCGAGTACTTCCGCGGGATTCGGAACCCGATCGGGGTGAAGGTGGGCCCGAGCATGGGCGCGGAGGAGTTAGTGACGTTGTTGGATGGTGTGTGCTTTCTCTTCTGCACCTTTGCATCGTACACTTCGTGCGTTTGCGGCTCCAACGCGGCGGCGCCGAAGCTGATAGCATTCCGCGGCTTGCATTTATGCATTTATGCGGGTGCTACTCCCGTTTGTGGATGGCGGTTGCCCACGCTTCTTAAACCAATTCGCGTTTGCTACCCGCTGACGATGGTTTCCCCACAGTTGTGAACCCCGACAAGGAAGCGGGGCGGGTTACGCTCATCACGCGATATGGTGCCGGCAAGGTGAGTTAATCATCGTGCTGTAATTCTATTTCTATTGCAATTCCTCCACACCTCTCGATCCCTACCCCGATTTCTAGGTCTGCGCCTATTTCCACGCGATTCTGGTGCTCGGCGCGATCCCTATTCCTGCGCCTGTTTCCGCGCGATTCTTATATACACTTCCACGCTACTCCGACGCTAACGCTGCATTTGTTTCCCCAGATCGATGAGCACCTCGCAAAGCACATCCGCGCGGTGCAGGTGTCCGGCCACGGCGTCATCTGGATTTGTGATCCGATGCACGGGAAGTGCGTATACTCACCCTTGCCTCCATCTCTTCTTTCTGCACCATGTGCTAATAATAACTGCCCGCACAGCACCCAAACTAGCGCCTCCGGGCTCAAGACGCGCCACTTCGGCACCATCATCAGTGAGCTCACCGCCTCGCTCCGCATCCACGCCGCATGCGGCTCCCGGCTCGGCGGCGTCAGCCTCGAGTTCACCGGCGAGCTGAACGACGAGGGGTTCAGCGTGACGGAGTGCGTTGGCGGGAGCATGGAGCTTGGGGAGGAAGAGCTGCCGATGCGGTATCAGGTGTGTTTGCTCTTTCTATCTACCATTCTCCTACGCGTTCTATCTGGGGATCGGCGCTGACGCGTGGGACGACAGTCGTTTTGCGATCCGCGCCTCAATTTCGAGCAAAGTCTGGGTAAGTACCTTCCGCCAGTTATTCCTCCTTATAGACACTAATGTAACCTGCCCCACTGCTTCAGACGTCGCCTTCCTCATCTCGAACTACTTCAAGAAGGAGCGCCGCGGTGGCTCGGGCCCACAAGCGGCGAGTGCGGATGCGCTCTACGCGGAGCTGACTCGTCCGTTGACGACGTCGAAGGAGGGGTAGATGATGCCAGAGTACGAAAAGAAACAGGCAAGAATGAGCGAAAGAAAGGAAAAGCACAAAGAAGAAGGGCGAAGAAAAAGGAAAGACGGAAAGCAAAGGCAAGGGATGGACGAAAGAAGAGGAGGAAAAGGAAATGCGGACAGGACGAAAGCAAGGAGGCATCTATCTACTGTGTTTTGATGTTGTGTATGTATTGAATACGCGTCGGTTCGTGATACTCGAGTAGTTTCTGCCCAGTGACCGTTGAGCACACCGCAATCGTGCGGATGGAGAAGATTTTGGACTTGCGTGCAATGAATGTCGTTGTTGTTCGGAATCAAGTCCGCCCGCACGAACCACACAAGAATATTATTAGTTTATAACCAGTAGCGTGTGGCTGAGGAGAATAGATCAGAAAGCTGTACGCGTGTCGGTGAATTGAATATCATACTTTCGATCTCTCCCGCTCGTTTACGCTCAACAAACTCATCTCCTTCGACCCATAAATCGGAGCCTCCCCTGACACCAACTTCCCAATCTGCCCAGTAGTCGGCACATCTCCCTATCACGAATCGTACGTCGTACGCGTAAGGCGCCCGAGACTCTTCGTCCAAGTCATACGAGTCCGGAGCAAATTTGACCAACAGAAGCTGGAGCCGGGGGCATTCTGCCAACGGGCTCAGCAATCTCTCCCAGGGACTGTCCCAGCACACAGCCAGGTGCGTGAATGCAGGTAACAACGGAACAGCCGGCAGAAGTTCCACCCTGGGCTCCATGTCGTGGGTAACATGGGCGAACAGCTGATGGGCCGGATCGGCGGGCCCAGCTCCAAACAACCTCTCCAGATTCACGACAAGTCGTCGAATGCGCATTTTGGTGAGAAGCGGAAGCAGGGCCGTCGGATCCGCAAAGCCGAAGTCGCATTGGAAGTTGATGACTTCGGTGCAAAGACCCAGCAGCTGTATCGCCTCGCTCGCCGAGTAAGCGGAATGGTGCCGGAACCCGAGGTGGCGGACGGTGCGAAAGAACTCCGAGTCTAGTTTTGATGCCATCGCCTCCAGCAAATGACGGACCATGCGAGGCCCGTGGACACTCCCTTGGAACTCCGACCGCTTTTGGCCCGATTTTGACCCTGTTTTACTCTACGAAATTTGCGCCCAGCCAGCTGTTTTACTCTATTTTGGCCGGACATAGCCTTAAAAATGCATTTTTTCTCTGCCACGCATTTTTTGGTTTGGAGTCGCGGCCACACTTAGTTTCACCTTCAGCAACACAACAGAGGTCTGTGAATTAACTGGTTGATCACACCTTTTCTGCCGACTTCGGAGCACTTTTCTGCTGACTTCGGAGCTGATTGTACCCAAAAAAATTCACGCTCTGCGCGATTTACTTCAAATTTACTCTATATGTACCAGACATCGGCCCTCTTCGCGCTGATTTACTCTATTTATGGCTGGAGATAGGGGGTCTTTTGGGCCGTTGATTTACTCTATTGCGGTCGGAGTTCCAAGGGAGTGTCCGCGGGCCTACCATGCGGCTATTTGCGTGATTGACGTGGACGCTAGATACAACAAGGGTTTGATACTGTGCGAAATTGCGAATCCGGGTCAGATTGCGAGGTACAGTAAGAGATCTTGAGAGAGGGCCGACCAGATAAGAACTCGCCGAGCAACTCGTAAAAGAGTGGTCGGATTTCCCGTGGATGCATGAATGCCATTGTTTCGAAGATTTCATGCTCGATTTCGGGCGGAAACCTAGATTCAATGTCCATGTTCACAGGCAAGGTGAAGCAAGGTTTGAGTTTAGTGGGAGTTTAGTGGGCTGCAAAGCTAGCCGTAACGGCGGGAATTGCTAATCAGAGCTAGTCTCCCCTAGGCAGACGCTTCAACAAAGTTTGAGCTCGTACCTCGCTTGTTGAAGATCAGAGCCGAGGCAAACGCGGGAAATGTCGAATCATGACCGTCACTTCAATCGCAACCCACCATGTTGGACGCTCCAGCCTCCCAAGCCCGCACGACGTCGTGGTGATTGTCTCGTACAACTCGGACGCTGGTACCGGGGTCAATTTTACTGTCCTCCAGGCTCCGCGCAGGCGTGTCGGCATCGCGGTTGATGACTGGGGCAATCGCAGAAATTCCGCATGAAACGTGGACTGAATTTCTGGGGCAGGTCGCTGAAGCGAAGTAGAGTGTGAAGGAAAACGGAGGAGGATCTTGGAGTCGCCCACAATGGGTAAGAAGTCTATAATAGTAACGGCTAGTCCTCAATTTTACACAAGAATCCTGTCCTACAGACGTATTCTACGCCCTCGGACCGGGTGGAACGAAGGAGGGACTGATCACATTCCAGCTTACCGAGCATGAAGTCGACGAGGAGCAGTCTGACGCAATCCTGCGACGGGCGAACAAAAAGCAAACGATTGTGCCAGAAATGATATGTAGTACAGTAGAAATAATTTCTGTCAGTGAGATATGGGATGAGTGAGGGTAAGAGAGCACCGTCCAAAGTACAATAACAAAAATACTTCTGCAGCGAATGAATAATTGAACGTGGAATGTTGGATGAATTGATTCGGATCTGAAAGGCGTTGAGTTGCGGTGGCACAGCTGTAGACAGAATCTGAAAGGAAACGAGCAGATATATAATGTGAGTAGAGGTAAAATAACTGTGAAGGAACCACACCAGCAGCACGCTGAACCGGCGTCTTACACAGTCCGAGAGGCTGCAGCACGCCGTGAATGATACGAACCGCGAAATCTGCCGCGTCGTGGTGTGCATGTGGGCTGCGGACGTGCACGCGGGGCCCGATTCCTGCTTCCAAAGCCAACTGTGGGTCCAATCGAGGCTGTCGATGAGCTTGACCGCGTCGTGTGGGCATGGAAAGCGGATACGCGGACGCTGATGGCGTGGTTGGACCGGGGTGTATGGGTAAAGTGCCGCCCGGCGTCTGGCGGCGAGGTTTGTGGTTTGCAAGTCGTTATCCCGGGCTCTCCATCAGCTTATTCCTCCTCATTTCTCTATAGTCCTGCCAGAATAAATATATCGAAGCGCGGATTTTCGTGTTCCCCACCGTGTCGAACATAATACGACCCGGTTATCAAAGTGCTCCACTATGTCCTTATACCGCTCCGGGTACATCCCGACGTACTGCTAAGGTTCAACCGGTTTTGCAACAATATAACAGCACCGAATTTACTCCGGACGATTTATCCGATCAAGATGTGCAAGAAAGATGTTGACCACAGAGTAGTCCATATGATTCACAATCGCAGAAGATCTTGAAAACAATATGTAGGAGTAGCACTTAGAAATATTCGTGTAGACAATTCACATCAGAGATCCCACCTGGTAGATAAGAGGAACGACGACACAAAACTGAATATAGACGACCACTTCCGCGAAATAATTGCTTCAGCGGTTATAGTATGTCTACGAGCGCGATACCACTCTGAAGTTTCTCCCTATGTAATCACTAGAAATTCCCTGCATCCGTAGTTGGCCTATAACACTTCGTCCACTCCGGACCGTGCATGAAATGTGAATAAGAGAGACCGATAGTTTGCCCGCCAATGATCAATTTGGTGCGAGGCAGCCTAAATCCAGATCTGTATTGACTGGGGAGCCAAAAAAGCAATTGTGATGAGTGGGAATATACCCAGCCGTCCTGAATTTTCCAAAAGGGAGGCACAGCAGACCATGAGCTCTGGTGACAAAGATTATCAGCGAGACTGGAATACGTGATGGTTTTTCTCACTGTGATATGACTGCTTGACTCAGAATTGACGTCGATAGTTCGGCCATCCCAGGTCGCGGTGGTGTCCCAGATACGGATGGTATTGTCGGCTGATCCTGATACAATTTGCGTCCCCTCTGGCGAGAACGCAACCGAATAGACCCGGCCAGTATGGCCGATGAATGGCTCACCCACAGGTTGCCCTGTCTGGGCATCCCACACGCGGACAGTGTCGTCCAGGGCACCAGACACGATTTGTTTGCCATCGGCCGAAAATGTAACTGAGTTGATCCCTTCTGCGCCGTTCCACGACCATGACCGGAGGGTCGCGCCGGTCTGGCTATCCCACACACAAATATTTTCGTCGTCTGAACCAGATACAACTCTCTGGCCATCAGGCGAGAATGCAACTGAGTTGATAGATCCTTTGTGTCCGTTCCATGACTGCAGGTGCTCGCCGCTTTGTGCATCCCACACGCAAACAGTCTCGTTGTCAGACCCAGATACTATTTTCTTTCCATCCGGGGAGAATGCAACCGAATATACCTCGCCGGCACCACTGCCCAATGGCTTGCGAGGAGGCAGGCCACTCTCCACATCCCATACGAGTGCTGTATCAGCAGCACACGATACTATGCGCTTGCCATCAGGAGAAAATGCAACCTGATTAATAGTGTCGGCGTGGCCATAGAATTCTGCAAGTGGTTGACCAGTGTGCAGATCCCACACGCGGACGCTCTTGTCAGAAGCACCAGAAACTATTTTCTTGCCATCGGGCGAGAATGCAACCCAGTTGACACTATCTGTGTGGCCTTTCAACGGCTCTCCCAGAGGTTGGTAGGTCTGTGCATCCCACACGCAAATACTGTCGTCTTCACAACCAGACACGATGTGTTTTCCATAGGGGCAGAATGCAACAGAATAGACTTCGCCGGCATCGCCTTTTAATGGCTTACCGAGAGGCTGGTGGTCTTGTGTATTCCACAGGCGGACAGTTTCATCAGCAGAGCCTGAGACAATGCACTTGCCATCCGGAGAGAAAGCAACCGAGTATATCTCGCCAGTGTGACCTTTCAGCGGCTTACCCAGAGGCCGGTAGGTGTCTGCATCCCACACGCGGACGGTTTCATCGTCAGAACCGGATACTATTTTCTTTCCATCCGGTGAGAATATGACTGTGTTGACACAGTCCCGGTGGCCCTTGAGTTCCGCCACAGTCTGACCAGTCTGGACATCCCATATGCGGACAGTTTCGTCGGCGGCACCAGAGATTATTTGCTTGCCATCCGGTGAGAATGCAACAGAGTAGACGATGTCTGTGTGGCCCTGCAATGGCTCACCAAGAGGCCGACATGTCTGTACATCCCACAAGCGAACAGTTTCGTCATCAGAACCAGATACTATTTTCTTTCCATCCGGTGAGAATGCCACCGAATACACTTCCCCAGTGTCACCGTCCAATCGTCTGCCAAAGGGTTGACGATCCTGTGGATCCCACATGCGGACAGTTTCATCGTCAGATCCGGATACTATTTTCTTACCATCGCCGGAGAATGCAACCGAGTTGATAGAGTTGGTGTGTCCGTTGAATTCCATCAGAGACTGCCCGGTCTGTGCGTCCCATAAACGGACAGTCTCGTCTGAAGAACCAGATACTATTTGCTGACCATCCGGTGAGAATGAAACTGAGATAACCGTATCTCTGTGACCCTTCAATGGTTCACCAACAGGCTGGCCGCTCTTTGCATCCCAGATGCGAACTGTTTCGTCGTCAGAACCAGAGATTATTTGCTTTCCATCTGGGGAGAATGCAACCGAGTTTACTTCGCCCGTGTGGCCATTCACCTGCTCGCTAGATGTGTTGGCGTTTTGTGCATCCCATATGCAAACAGTTTCATCATCGGAACCGGACACGATATGCGTGCCATCGGGGGAAAATGCAACAGAGCGCACCCAACTCTTGTGGCCAATGAACGGGACACCAATCAACTGGCCAGTCTGTACATTCCACACCCGGATTGTTTCATCAGCAGCACCAGATACTATTTGCTTGCCATCAGGCGAGAATGTAACTGAGCTGACCCAGCCACCGTGGCCGCTGAATGCGTTCCCCACCGCCGTGCAAGTGCGAGCGTCCCACACCCGGATAGTTTCGTCCTGAGAACCCGAGACAATGTATTTTCCATCCGGCGAAAATGCGACACAGTTGACGCTATCTGTGTGGTCGCTCAACGGCTCACCAAGAGCCTTGCCGGTTCGTGCATCCCAGAGGAGGATAGTCTCGTCGTCCGAACCAGACACGACGTGTTTGCCATCCGGGGAGAATGCGACGGAATTGACAATGTCTTCGTGACCCTTCCACGGCTTCCCCACAGGCTGGCCGGTCCGTGCATCCCAAAGACACACAGTTTCGTCGTTTGAACCAGAGACAATTTGCTTGCCATCTGGTGAGAATGCAACTGAGTTGACAATGTCTTTGTGACCTTTGAACTGCTCAAGACGCTGGCCGGTGCATATATCCCACACAATAATGGTTTCGTCATCGGAACATGACACAACATACTTGCCATCGGGCGAAAACGCAACGGAGTTGACGCAGTCGGTATGGCCGTTGAAGGGCCCACCAAGAGGCTGGCCTGTCTGTGCATCCCAGACACGAACTGTTTTATCATCCGAAGCCGACGCAATGTGCTTCCCGTCCCGTGAGTATGCAACCGAGTAGACCGGGCCTGCGTGAATGTCCAGAACCGCGATTGTGGCCGGCCATTCATTCATCTGCCCTGTTGTAGCACCCAACACCCCAGGAAAGAGCAATCGAAACCTTGCACTGATCTCGGACTGTAATGGTGCTAACCCTAAGGCCGATAAGTAGATGTGAGGGGCACTTTGACTGATTGCAGGGCCAAAGAAAGCAATGAACCGTTTCGCGTCGTTGGCGAAGCGCGCAGCGGATGTGTCCTGAAGTTTCGTGAGATTGGCCGCGGTGATCATCCTGAATGAAATGAATATCCAGACCTTGGTCCAATTCAGGAAATTTGACAAAGCCGGTGGTGCGTGTCCAACGAGCTCGAGTAAACTCAGGACCTCAAGCCAGAACAAGAACTTGTCCAGAAGAAATTTCCCTGCCTCTTGGGCGAGATCCGAATCGAAGGATGTACGGGCAAGGTGATCGGCCCAAAACCGGCATGAGTACTGAAGATGTCGCGGAATATGATCGTTGAGGCGCTTCCGAATATCCGGAAAGTCAACATTCCGCAGATACGAGGTTGGCAAATCACAGATATTAAACTTGAGCTCGCTTTGGAGAATTCGGATCAGGTTAGATACGAGCGAGTGTCGCTGATCTGCTGTGTCGCAGAGGAGGTCTGAGCGTCTATCAAGAATGGCCGATGTCATAAATTCGCGGAAGGACGCATGAATGATTCGTATTGTGCCCCCGGATGTATCGGGGACGCCAATGACTGCACTGAGTGGCAGGAGTTTTCGCCTGATATCATCTTCTTCCATCTTGAGCAATGCGGCAAGAGCCTGAGGATCAAGAGGTTCGGACAGCTGTAAAATAGTCCCGAGGATCCGCATTGCACAATCTCGGTATTCCGAAGCACGCAGATCTCTTGGAGCGGGCAGCGAAACAGCTTCGTTGACGATCCGGTAGTATAGATCATCCAGATCATTGAGCTGAACCCCTTTGAGGAGGTAATCGACAGATTCCTGAGGGTGATGTTGTGGTAGGCCAGCCCGAATATAACGAACCGCGGTCGCGGCGAAAACAAACAGCCCGCCCGCCTGTTTCGTGATCAAATCCACGTCACGAGCCTCAGCCTTCCAAGCCTCCTGTTGAGGCCATGTATTGCCATCCAGCGACTGCTCCACATAGCGGCGAATATCCCCCTCGACGATGGTGCCATCAATTTCGTCCAGCACAAGTCGATACATTGACGAATGCAGCGCTTGAGACCTGACATAAGAGGGGACGTTGGGGCGGCCGGTCAGGAAGAACCTAATACGTGCTGGTATGCGAGATATGTCCTCCGAAAGCCAGCGGAGCACTTCCGTCGCGTGTTCTTTGCCGCACTCATCCAGTGCATCCAGACAAATTACCCACGGAGTCTGGGAAGGCGGCATTTTGGCGAGTAGGTCAACGATCAGTTTCTGAAACTGAACGCGTGGCCCTGCAGACAGAACTCCACTGCGATCAACGTCTAAGAATTTAACAAGCAGACGTTCGAACTCGGCGTCATGACCCGCGAGCTGATATGCAAGGGTGGTCGGGAGCAATTTGATCTCCTTGCGCTCTGCATGGTCCCGGGAGAAGAAGAATGATGCGGTTAGGATATGATCCTCCGCAAGGGCAGATGCAACGGTCTTTGCGATGGTCGACTTCCCAGATCCCGCAGAGCCGGTGAGCATAATTATGCGCTGAGCGGTATCGGCGCCGGTCAATCGCGCAATAATTTCCTGGACTATATCTACCCGAGTGCCTTCCATGCACATATCGGGCGTGTCTTCGGCGTCATAACTTGCTGACACCCATTTGACGCCGGAAAGGATTTGCTTTGCGAGCACTGGAAAAGAGAATATTTATTCAGCGTGGCGCTTCAGAAGGTAACGAATAAGCATACCATTAAATGCCATGTCTGTTACCAATTTTTCGATAGAAATATTACCGTAGAACTGCGAAAGAATAAATTAGATAGGATGATACACGGCGGTGATTGATTCGCACGGTAAACTCTTGGATGTGGGATGCGATGGCACTCCTGACGCCCTGGATCTTGTCCTTGTGCTCTTTGCTCATGAATAACCTCTCGAATCGATGCTTCCCGGCCAGCGATTTGCACTCCACAGAGACAGCAGTAAGCTTCCTGAGTTACGAATGATGAAAAGAAGCGTGAAGATGGCACAAAGAAAACGACGGACATTATCAGCGCGGTCAGCCGGTCCCTCAAATTTTCCCCGCAACCTGAAGTGTCCATTGCAATGAGACTGTCCAGCCGTTGGTCGAGCTGGGAAATATCTTCCTTGTTCGAATGCATTTTCTGCGGACTGTCAGGACCGGCACTCTCGATGAGCAACAGATTCACCCACATCGACCAGTGTTGCTAGTTCCAAAACACCGCTGATTAAGGGCTCCACTGCGGGAATCCCGATGCCTGTGACGCTGGCTTTGGCGAGCTTGAGCACTGGTAAGGCAGCTTGGTGGATGCGCATGGTGGTGAATAAGCGTGGAATGTGGTGGAGGCTAGTAAGCTTACGACGTGGGGACATGTGGCCGATTAGCAAGCAATTGGAACCGAGCATCACAATCACTTCTCGGTATCAGGACCCTGAACTGGCGTGAATTCAATTGCAACTCATGTGGACGCCCGGAGCCTGCAAATAATAGCGGAGACGGACCCGAGTCATTGACGTCTCGAAAAAAAAGACAGATCCTGGGGGAAGATGGAATTCGCGAATTTCGAACACAAATTATGGCGCTTGTGACAACACGCGTGCGAGAGGCAGAGCACGAGGCACGGTAGGGACGGAGAATGTATAAGTTGCTGCTTCCATCGCACAGGCCGAAGTTGGTGCGAAGGGTGAACGTGCCTACGGCAACTGGCTCGCCCAAATTGTCGCGGTTCTCAGGCAGGCCGGTCACGAGCCTAGGTGAGCCGATCTGCGATAGCACTTTTCCTGAAAAGAGTCGCAGAGGAGCTGCCGGGAGTGGGTATTCATGACAATTCTTGGACAGCCCAATGTCGCGCGCAGGAAATGGCGCAAAAAGGAAGCAAGGAGGAGATTGGAGGCAACTCCGCCATTCCAAGGGTAATGGTAAATCGGTCGCGAGACCAATTAAAACCGAACCTGCCGGGCGGCAACACCCTCAGCCGTTTCCGACAACATGAAAGCCCTCTAATGAACAATTTCTCTTCGTGTAAGGATCAATATGTTGCAAGGCGAGAATGCTGGAAGGTGTGTACGGTTCCGAGACGGTCATCGGGAAAGACTATGCACTCAGCCCATTGAGCAGCGGCAACGAGGTAAGGACATCAACATGGCAAATGGCGAGGGTGGCACACAGCAAATACTGGAAGACACACTGGGGAAAGCAAACTCTTGACCTAGGTCAAAAGGATAACCAATATTAGTTGTTTCAGTAGACGAAAAATAATAATATACTTGATGTCTTGATGTAGTACAAAACCGACCCCGAAAGAGCAAGTAGAAAACATCCTATTGGGGATCACTTTTACTCTTAGTGTTAGCAAAGTACAAAAGGACTGCTGAGAGGTGAACTCTTGGGAGCCCAGTCAGAGAGAAAGAGACAGTGTGTCTTTGATCCTGTTGAAAGATGGACCGAAACACAATCCTTTCAGCTGTCTTGAAACAAAGAGTTTCATCTTAAAGACAAAGGAAGATTGATGAAACTCTTTGTTTCAACACAGCTTAAAGTATTGTCAAAACAAGTCGTTTCGGTCCGTCTTTCAGCAGTTTCAAATACACAATGTCTCTTTCTCTCTGACTGGGCTCCTGAGAGTTCACATCTCAGCAGTCCTTTCATACTTTGTTAACACTAAGAGTAAAAGTGATCCCCAATAGGGTGTTTGCCACTTGCTCTTTCGGGGTTGGTGATAAGCCAGTATTTGGGCTATGCTTAGATACATGCAATTTTGTGTGTTTCTGATCATACTCATTACTGAAACAGTTGTTTCTATATGGCAGTACTGGTTCCTGGTAGTTGTCTGGTGAACCACGGAGAAACAGGTGGACCCTCTAAGGAATTAGAACATCCATTTGCAAGTCTCACCCTGAAAACTGTAAGGGAACATGCAGCCAGTTAACAAGTCAAGGAACTTTGTTTGACTTGTTTCCAACATCCACTTAAACAATGGAAACAGGTCAAATGAATGGGAGTTGGGCAATGTATTGTGTTGTATTGAGACACTAGAAGGTTGTGCTAGGTCACAAGTGTGTTGGGTGTTGGAGTTGCTGGTTTCCATTGAATGTGGACACACCAAAACAGGTTGTTGGCTATTCCGAGGATCTGGTGTTCTAAGGGTTTTTCTCAAGAACCCTTTCTGGAAACACCTCAGAAATGGGTATCTCCTGAGACCTACAAAGGATTATCAAGTTCTACACTTGGAACAGAGGGGAGAATTGAGTTGAAGCAGAAACAGGTCCAACAAGTGCAGTGCCGATCTATTGGCAATCAACACACCCTCTGAATAATACAGGGGTGCTGCTGATGGGTTCCTGCTGTGTAATTGGCAAGGGAATGTGGCATGCTCACACTTGGGAACCAATGGGAGGCAACACTCATAAGAACAACTGACGGAAACACAGTTAAAGAGGTGGATAAATGGACATTTGACTCACTGGGATTGTGTTTTGGGCTTTGTGACTGTGTCTTGGCAGTTGTATAAGTATCCAGAGCTGTTTCTACAATGGACACAGTATTATCCCTCAAACTAGTAGGCTATACGCTTGCGCATTGGGTTGATCTGGAATCCTCGGTGAATGCACTCTTATAGAGTAGCATTATTAGTTGAAATCTTATTTGTTTCTGAATCATATATTATTCTGGAAATGCACTTGGGCTCTGCCTGGAAACTGTTAGGAACTCTGTGAATCTGTTGGACTGGGAATCTGTTGAAAGAACATTATTGTTGCAGAGCGGGTTTCAGAAAGTACCGTCTAGGGAAAACTTTGGAAACGTGAATGCTGTATGCTGCTCAGAAAGTACCTCTTTGGGGAAAGTTCTGTGAATGTATCTGGCCTGTAAACTAGGGGCTCTACTTGAGTCTATGGGACTACTTTAAACTTGTTTCTCTGTTGCTTGGATACACACACACGCACACACTGCGAAGCTATAAATCTACCTCTCGCTTGGAAACTATATTTCCACCATGGCTAGAAGCATGTTGCTCTTTATCTCTTTGAGGTACAAAACCTCTCCCTACAACATTTACAAGGCCCCGTACTAGGGGCTGTAACTTGTTGGGATCTTGGAAATGTGCAGATATTAGAGGTTTTGCGCAGAGCCACCCAGAGCTGCCCAGTGGCTATTTCAGCATGCAGTGCCAGGTGGCTACATCATCTGGTGGCTCATTCTGGTGGCTGACTCATGTTAGTAGTGTGGCCTCACTTGTATTGATATTTTTCTTCCTCTGTGATGCAAAAGGCCATCCTTGAGTCCAGCCTTCGCTTTGCCACACTGTTGGAGATCATATCGGATGAATGGGATACAAATATCAGTGATTTGTGTGTCTGCACGTGCATCCAGACTGGCATAGTATGGAATAGCATGGTATGGCAGTAGATCAGTTGACAAACAATGTAATAGACACATCATATTGCTGCCACTGGATGAGCCACCAGATGATGTAGCCACCCAGCACTGCATGCCAAAATAGCCACTGGGTGGCTCCAGGTGGCTCTGTGCAAAGCCTCTATTGCCATTTGATTTGTTTGAAGGTTGTTTCTAGCAGTCTCAGGACTGTTTCTACACCAATCACAAGTCAAGTGGGCTTATTTGTGTGTTTCTTATATAGGTTCTGAGCACATCAATCATGGGTTTTGTACTACATCAAGACATCAATTATATATTTTTTTCGTCTACTGAAACAACTAATATTGGTTACCCTTTTGACCTAGGTCAAGAGTTTGCTTTCCCTGGTGTGAGAGAGGAATGCATAGGGTAGGAGGCGGGACAGCAGAGTGTTAAGAACCAAGGATGCCTGCTGGGCAGCAAAACCCTTAGCCATTGCCGGCAAAATGAAAGCCCTTGTTACGACCATGCACTTTCCGGTCTTTCTGGCCATTTGCAGCCACTCCGGTTACAGCTGTTTATGGCCGTTACACCCTATCCAATTCCCAGTTGCATCTGGCTTTGTTCTGTTGACGCATGCCCTTTGGGGTTTTCGCAATGAAGGTCTTCTGAGCATTCCCCAAATCAAACATATGACTTATGCGACCATGCTTCCCTCTTATTGTTCTTATTGTTCTTATTGTCTTTTACATACTTCTTTCTGCATTAGACTTATCCCCGTATTTAGTATAAATATGTATTATGTTCTATGTTCTACTGTATCTTTAGTTGAAAATTGATGTGCTTTGCCTCCGCATAGCTCCGTGGTCAGACTTCCGTTCTTCCGTCCTCGAGCCAAGTTAGTTGGTGTACCCGCTCACCTATGTGGTATCACTTACGGCCATATCCGACTTCCGGCTTTCCGTCTTCCGGCCTTCCGTCCTTCCGTCCTTCCATCCTTTCTCTGACACAGATATAACAGCCCTTGTAATGACCAATTTCTCCTCAAAGGCTGCTACAAATCTTCATAAATTTATCACAAATTGGAAATGGGCAATCGGGTCTGGACAATTGTGCCAAATTTGGATTTGTGCTCACTTAGAAAAAGTTGTTCAAATTTTGTTCACAATTCAATCAAATCTGCCAAATGCAACGAAATTCTCACAGATTCAGGAAAGTGGATTTTGCTGATGCACAATGACATGGTTCCAATGTATTCCCCAGCTTGCTCACAACTGAGTCATCTCCCAGAAGATGAAGAGTGCATGATGGAGTCACTAGCAGCACTCACGGCAGTAACATCGCCTCTAAAGGTGTGTTGTCAATTGGCACTATTGCGCTGTGATCTGGGCTATCCATAGGTGTGTTTTATGTTCTCTGTCTTCTTACTCTTTTGCTAAAAATTATCCTAGTCTCACCAACACAGATGACTCAATGCTCCCTCTTTGATCTGTGGTTAATGAGGCGACTGGCTTGTGTTTGTGGTGAATAGGGATTGCATTCACATAGGATACCACTTGTATTAGTATATGTAACTTATCATTGAATGAATTGGTTTTTCTTTTTTTTTGTTGTGCCCCAGTAAGAATTTGTAGACCCACCTCAATAGCCGCAATGAAACCTTGCTATACCTCAAGCAGTTTCAATTCCCTATCAAGACAGAAAGAGCCATGGCAGAATTGGCAAGGCAGAATGAAGGACAATCAATTTCTTTGATTCACCTCTATCTTGCTCAATTTGCTTAGCTGGAATTTTTGTTGGGGGTTGATAGCAAGGTCAAATTCACACACTACATATTTATACATTTACTCTCACACAGCATCTCACTCCACATTGAATCACTATCAATCACTATCAATCCCTAGACACATCTGAACCTATTTGTGTCCCCAACCTTCGAAGTCATAGAACAATGGGCCTGCTCAAAATACAAGAACAATGTTATGCCACCAAACAAAGTTGAACTTGAATCCAAAATAATGTGCCTGCACCCACAACTGACTGTGCACTCTCCACATGCATGGTTGCAGTCATGTGGTTGTTGTCAGTGTGGCCGAAGTTACAAGCTTTCACGGTGCATAGACAAAGTTCTACTAAATCCAGCTCAAGTCACAAACTTTCATGGAATGCGATCAAACTCACGAACTTCTGCAACACTAAGCAAACTAAGTGAAGTAATGAAGTAATGAAGTGACAAAGATGGCACAGACTCCTACAAGGTCTGGAACTCTGAACATCTATCTTTCTCTGGGCTTGCTTGATGATGCGCACAGTAGCGCACTTGCCATGTGAACTGCAGATCTCTGTCAATCAATGTCAATCACTTGTATTGTTGATCTGACAAAGTTACACACACTTTCTCTGTTTGCCTCCACCATCCTCTTGCTCCTCTATCTCACCCTGTACTCCCCAAACCAACATTGCCCCAACCCCGAAAATTCACAGCACCTCCAGACACCATCTCCTCAGAACAGATATTTATCTTGACAGCTGTATCCACTTCGCCAACTCCCTTGATATATCTGCTGGCTGCACTGCACCACCAACATCCTAATTCACTGTTCTCCCTCACTGTTTTCCCTGATGCTCATATACCTCAAAACTCTTGATATATATCTTTTCTGTGACTGCATCCAGTTCCCCCCCATCCTAGATTTCTACTTTCCTCTCTACTATGCTTTCCCACTCAACCTCTTCCCTGTTTTTCAACCACTTGCCTTCTTCCCTGACTCTCAATTTATCATTACATTCCCTCAGCTCCTTGTCCCTGCTGAGTCTCATTTCGATCTATCGTACTCCATTCGCTCATCTCTTGTGTATAAAAGACTTAGCTTTATTTCTCAATAAAAATCACTTTTACCTTGCCCCACTTTGTGCAGTTTAAGTCGCTCTCACTCACACTCTTGTCTCTGCTCTCACTCTCGCTCCCAAATCCCACCCACGCTTTGCCTCTGTTTAATAGCCTCCGCACTTCATCCCAGTCAGCTGTCGGGTGCCTTTAACAGTTCCTTTAAGAGTTGAAACACTTGCACATGTTACTCCTCCCTCCTTCCTTCGGCGAGAGCTCACCTGCTGAGTTTCAGCTCGTGCTTGGATGGTTGGCAGTTTGTAGAATTTTGAGAGCTCAGAAAGAAACTAACCTGGGCAGGTGAAGCCCCATGATCCATGTTTGTGTACAGTCTCACCGTGAGCAAGGCCCTCGGAGGCCCTCCCTACGGACCTAGAAAAGGACCCAAGAACTCAATGCAACGTCGACCAAGAACAAACTAAAGACTTGGTTGATGAGTGGGGACTTAGGAGATTTTCTGCTGGCCTGACCTTGGGTTGACCCCATTAAAAACGCGAGGGGACTTGGAGCACCCCACAACGGAAACCCTGATTGCTCAGGGACCTGAGGCGGACCATTAGATGGCTCACGGGTTCCAAATGGCTTCGAGGGAATCCTTCTTGCAGGGGCGAAAATTTGCTAGCTCGAACGCACAAGCCGGTGACGCGGCGCAGCGCACGCAAGTGCGGCAAAGGAGACATTTCAATTTTTGCTTCAATTCTTGAAGGACAGATGGGAAAACCCAACAGCAGCAATGACCGTGCGTTCCAAGATGCCCATCGAGGCGTAGATTCATTTATCCGTCTAGCGATCGGGATTCAGAATTCAGATCCTGAACCCATGCAAGATCAAAGCGAAGAGTCGGATAGGAAATCGAGCACCATGTTCCACAAGCAATGCGGAAGCGCCACCTCTTGCTAGCCCCAGCGCGGCAGCAGACATGGCCGTTCGAGTCAAGCGCATTTGGTGCTTGCGCATGTTTGCCGTATCGCCGAATCAGGTCTTGCGCTTGCCTAATCGGGCAACGCTTTTTGAGTCCGCAAAATTGGAAGAAAAACAACTGTCTGCCGCGGTGAAGGAGTTGCAAGGATGGAGTAAGAGGGGCCGGGTATGAGAACGATATGGGGTGGGGGTGGGTAGACACGTAGGTGGGACAAAGTACGGAGACACGCGACAGTACAAGACGAAGTACAGCCTGCACGAAAAGGACCGTATCCGACGAGCCAGCGACCGGGAGAAGAGCACACCCACCCACACCCACACCCGCTCCCGCGCCCGCGTACATCTCCAAGCGAGCATCTCATTTCGTTATATCCCAACCCCCACCCCAGCGTTCCATCTTCGCCGTCCTCCAACCTCCAAGCGGTGCGGGTCCCCACGCAGGATGCGAAGGTCCGGAGGTAGGCGCGACGCACGAGAGCGAGACCGGGCGCGGCAGGACGCAGAACAGCACAACAGACGGGCACGGCGCGGGCGAAAGTTGTGAGTCGTGAGCGACGGGAATGGCACACTTCACCCAGCTGCGTGCAGGATATATACATCTCCTTCCCTTTCCTTCCATCTCGTCCACTCCATATGCACCCCGCCCTGCAGCGCGTGCACGGCTCGCGCGTCGCGACAGCGAATATATCCTGTTTGACACTCGGCACGCGGCCGATGATGTGCACCTACAATGGCGGTCTCCGCGTCCGCGCCCGAGTCAAGGTCGCGAGCACCGCAAGCCGTTCTCGAGATGCATCGCAGGAGAACGAAGGCGGTGCACGGTCGATATGGCCGATGGTGCCGGGTAGTGCCCATCGATGCAGTCGAGCGCTTAGTGGCGAGAGCGGGACGGCGGGAGAACGCGTGTGACGAGGTGCGGTGGGATCGAGACGTGTGTCGGGATTGTATTAAGCCCCTGTGCACTAGGTGACGTAGGACAAGGCGAGGGGCAGCGAGCACCGGGACCGAATCGCATACGCGGGCGCTGGATGCGAAGCGCAAAAGAGGTGAGGAGCGCGCTGCGGCGCTCTCTGGAGACAAAGCAGCCAGATACGCGCTGACCGCGTGCGGGGCGCGGCGCATTGCAGGTCAAGAGCGAGCGCGCGCACGGGCTCCAAGTCTTCGCCCAGCCTGCGCGCGGGATCGGTGTATGCCCTCACTTCCCTCCCGTTGTGACCATTCCAGATCCGCCGTGCCCCGCGCCCTGCAGCACCCATCTCCGGCGTTTTCGTCTTGGCATACCCGCCAACGGGATCGGTGCTTGCATGCGGGCGCATCCATGGTCCGGTAAGTGCGTTGTGGCGCGCGCGGGGGGCGAAAGACACGACACTCGCCCACGCGCGCCGCGCTCGGGAGGTCGATGCGCGGATCGGACATTCATGGCCCACGGCAGCGGCGGCATCCGCGGTGATTCCCGAGTAACGGAAGATACTGGGATGCGCTCGGCGAAGGAAAAGTGGAGCGGACACCAGGGACAGCCTCCGGGGTGCGAGGGAGCGGGTCACGGCTTGGTATCACGACGTCCGATGAATGCCACGTCATCCACGGGCCACAACGAACGAATCGTGCGGAGATCGGTGTAGCGCGACCCCTGGGTTCACGCGTGTCGATGTATGGACGGCGGTGCAGGCCTCCTCGCAAGGATGCGGATGCAAGGTACCAGTGGGAGATGGAAGGAAGGAAGCCACGGATGGCCCGCAGTCGCAGGAGGCTGCCTGGACTGGAGTGCATCAGAGGCGGGGCGTATCTGAAAAGCGGCGAGAGTGGCCGCAGTCTCAGGAAGCCCATAATTCTCGTCCTCGCAGAGCGCTGCAGAGAGAGAACAGAACAAAAAAAGTAGTGAGAATGGAGCACCTGACGTTACGGAGCCGACGCATTTGTCGGAGCACACAGACGCCCGAGAATGGGGTGATTCTTCAGCTTTATCGGTGACTGATTCAGGGACTCCGTCGTAGTGCTTGGCGTCGCTAGAGAACGATGAGAGCGCAAAACAAACGTGGCGGCAACGCATCAGCCGGGCCGTTCATCCCGTCCATCAAATTCGCTTTTTGCCATGTCGCATTTTGTGCGTGCACTGTCTGCGGCTTCGACTTGTCCCTCGAGACTTGGAAAACCAACCGAACTCACAAGACCATGGCCGCCTCTCCGAAATGTTTCGTCGATTCATCAACAATTGCTTGCTCGCTCTTCTGCTTCGTTGATTTCCCATCTCATCCACAAGCGACAAGGACGCCGGTGGCATTCTTACTATAAGGCCAGTAAGGCCGACAAGCGGCAGAGCCCGCTACCCGGAAATATACAGGCCTTTTGAACTACAATTAATCAATTCAGAACATTACTAGTCTAGTAGTACAGGCAGCCCAACACTTGCTCGGTCGGTGCAGCTCGCATTGGGTCACAGAAAAAACACCTAAGGTATCAGGTATCTTTCATTCCGTATACCAGTGGCCTAATTAGGACGGCGACATTTAGAAACCTCTTTCTTGATTGAGAACCAACACTGGTAGTAACAGTTCAACTTGATTCCATGTTCGGTATTAAACCTGCATGTATGATGTCCAGCTCGAAATCTGAGAGAACTGATCAAACCCTGCTGCGAAAATTCATTATTGCTTAACCTTTAGGTTAGGCTCCCCAACCATGCTTGCGTTTGGGTCTAATCAGTAAACAAGGAACAAACAAGGTTCGCGTAATTCAGTACAGTCATTACGTGCCAGATGCGTAAACTTGATTAGTGATCCTCATGACTTTCCTACTCTTTCTACCTCGTTCTGATTTCTCGCATCTTGGCTGTCTCTGGGCCGCCGTCAGCAATCAGTATTTGTTTGTTCAGGTGCTATTCCGGTGGTATCAGTACTAATTCCGAGGAGTGAGTTCAGCATCTGGCGTGCGCTGTGCACTGATCGGTTCGTGAGTCCGATGCCCGCATTACTCGGCCGTCTGGCATTTTCAGTGTTCACCACCTTGAGCCCTCGACGCTCGAGGGTCAAGTTATTTTAGCGGACGTCGATGCTTCATAGGATTGACCTATGAACTACTTGGCTGATGTAGTGTTGCCGATGTCCGGTTCAGTCCGGTTTTTTGCCAAAATTTCCGAACCCCGAACCTGACCTGGGGTCCGGTTCGGGCAAAATGGGCGAACCCTGAACCGAACATCGGTCCGGTCCACCAAGGATTCAGTTCAGGTTCAGAACAGGTTCGGACCTCAACGAACCGCAAATTTTTCTCGCTCGATTTGGACGTAAATACAGTACAAAACATAAACTATTCGTCAAGATCATCCAAGGCAGCGACAACACACTTTGTCGCATCCTCAGCGGCGCTGACATGCCCATTCCGGTACGCACTTTTCAACAGCTGAAGAGCCTCAAACATCTCGGGAGCAAGCCGGCTCTGATGAGGAGTTCCAGTGAGTGATCCATTCGAGAACGCCCGCTCAGAAGCAGTTGCAGACCCCTGGATGGCGAGGTAGTCCCGGGCGATGCGCGCCAGAGTTGGGTATTGAGAGGAATGGTGCTAAACAGGAACCTGGTCAGAGGACATTAATACTGTGGGTGATGAACTTTACGCACACCCCACCACGCAACAACGTCATCGAAATTTTGCAATGCAGCCTCGAGGTAGGCCTTGAGCTCATCGTGCGGATTTACGGCTGCAAAATCCTTGTTCTTGCGACCTTGGACTTTGGCACGGATCCACGAATGCCCGTATTGAACAGGCGCAGTCATTGGCGCTACCGGAAGTCAGAGCAGGAGATTATACACCCATGTTGCACTCACCGTCTGCTGCCGTTTCAACCACGACGTCCGCAGTGGGGGCGATGTAATAATCATCGAACTAACAGAATAAATGGTCAGACACCGCAAGGGAAGAAGTGATCTCGAGAACGCACCACAGCCTCGAGTTTTGAGAGTCCTTCGCTAAATGCTTCCGAGTTCCACGACGCTTCCGCATATGCAGTCTTAATGTTGGGGTCCAAAGATAGCTTGAGGTGAGTCCAAATATGGTCGAATGCACAATAGGTAACAGCTCACCAAGACAGATAAAATAAACATCGGTGTCGTCAGTTTTCCCGTACCACTTCTCAAGATTTTCAAGGCCGGCATTGATCGAGTCGCGCATGTCTTCGAATTTTTCGGTAGCAGCCATGTTGCGCCATGTCTCTGCCAAAGCTTCAAGGAGGGAAGAGTTCGCCAAACGGTAGGATATTGAGAGCTGGAGAACGACTGCTGAATATTGGCAGGTTCCTGCGGCGAGAAAAAACATCGGTTGAATTCTAATTAAGTGGGCACAGAATTAGCTACCTGGAGAACTTCGTGCATTTTAACCAGCTGCTCCCAGTCGCCAATCGTGAGTCGGAAGTCGGAATAGGACTTTTTTACAAGGTTTGGAACCTCTGCGCTATCGTCCGCCAACAAGATGAAACGATTAACAGCCTGAATTACGCATTAATAAGGCTTTCAGATAGAGAAAGAGGAACGAACCGTGCGGAGCAAAATCAATCGGTCCAGGAATGTGAACATAGACGCCCAACGAGTTCTAATCCAGCCAAGAGGTTGAAGAACAGGATCGCCAGTCTCGGAGCACATCTTCCTGAAGAAAGCCTGTGCTTGCGGGGACACCCGGATCTGGTTCGACAGATTCAAAACAGATTTGCAGTGTTAACAAGTAAAAACACAAAGTACCTGCTTAACCAGAGCAAGTGCCTTCCCAAGTGCGTCTTTCGGGGTTGGCCCATCCTCCCCCTCAATATCATCCCAACCCTCGTCGCCATCTTCGTCGCCATCCTCCCCAGCGAGTAACGCATCCAGCTCCTCGTCATCCATATCGGGATTAGCTTCCATCAATTTCTTTCTCAACTTTTTGGCCTTTGCCACGACGGCCTTCGCGGACAAGGGTGACACATTGGAAATGAAGTGTCCAGCCGTCAGATGCACTGCGTGCTCCATGCACCTGAAAAATTCAACTGAGGTGATGTATCACGGAAAATATTGATTAAACCACACCTGACACGCCGCTCAATCGGGTCCCACCGCAACTTCTGCGGATCAATCTCCTTCCCGAAGGATTTCAACGCCGTATCGTTGTTGGTAGCGTTGTCTGCGGTTCCCCAACCGATCTGAGAGCGATATTAGATGCATTCGAATTGCCTACAATATGTTTACCTTCCCGCGCAGCCCATATCTATCAACGGTGCGGACAAGGATCTTTGAAAGGTTTTCATCAGAGTGGTTGCCCTCAATTGGAGTGTAGGCAAGTTGCTCAGACTTGAGGCTCCAATCTTCTGGACTATTGGCCGGTGCGTCGATATAGTGACCCGTAACACCGAGGAACGGATCACCGGTCTTGGAAGTCCAGCTGTCGAACGTGAAAGAAACCTGACCAGGGATATCCTGCAGGCCACCAAATTTAGACGAACCCATATTAAATGAATCAAATTAAGCATCACCTTCAATTTTGACCGAAGCCGATCCTCAGCATCCTTGGTGCGCTGCAAGATCTCCTCCCGCATCTTCGTACGATGCGGAATATCGCTCTCTTTCAGACTTGGTCAGCAGTATCGAAGAAGGCGCCGGAATGGGCCTTTATCGACGAGCATAAACGCCTGGATTCGTTCCAATTGAATGGGACAGATATAAAAAGAATATGACACGAACATCGTCCTCAGTCACCATCATTTCAACCAGATAATCGAGGAAGCCTTGGGAGCTGAATGGCGGAGTCTTGCTGGCAAAGTTGTCCAGTGTGGTCTGCTTCGGGTCCTCCCTGAATAGATGTGAGTTCGATATATTAATGATAGGATGAACACCGTACTCAACCGAGAAATCTTTCGGGATTGCCTGATGATGTAGCGGGACATTGTTCTTCTCGCACATCCTCCGATACACGGCGAAGTGGCCCGGATTCCTTTGGAACCAATTAGCGATGAGTCCGAAGAACGTCGGAAAAATACTCACCGACCGATATGCGTACGCCGCGATGAGACATTCCCGGTGAGAAAACACTTCTTCTGTGGAAGACCGTTCTTCCTATCAAATGCGCAAGGTAAGTGGAGGATAAAACACAGAGCAATTACACACTGGCAAAGAAGGCACCAGTGGCCTTTTACGAGCACGCCAGTGTCCGGGTCCGGAACCTCCTCCTCTTTGAATATAGGCTGAATTTCCTTAGTGAGGTCGGCCTTGGGGCGCGTCTTCATCGCCTGGATAGGTTGAGTAAGTTGAATGTAAAGTCAAATCGAATACACACCACTCGATCAGTGTCCCCGAGCGCCTTTGTGTGCTCGTACGCGGCGTTGATAGCGTCTGTTTCGTCGTCGTCTTCCTCGTTTTCAGAGCCGCTCACGTCCTGTAGGTCTGGCATGTCGTCGTCGTCGTCGTCTAGAGTATCCTCGTCCATGGGCACAGGTGAAGGTGCAGAGCGACGAGTACGAGCGGAGGGGCGAGTATCAGCAGCGGCAGGATCGCCAGCCTTGCGCTTGGTCGACTCGGAATTGTTGGGGTCAGTGAGACGGCTGGAGTCCTTGCGACTACGTGCAGAGCGCCGGAAGAACTGTGTAATCTGAGTGGCCTGACCCGCCGTATGGGTAGAAGATGCATCCGCTCGGGGAACGGGTGGAAGAGGATTTTTGTCGCCAGGATCACCGTAGAATATAATGTCGCTCGCATCGAGAAGTTCGCCGTCGGGGCCAATGGCGCACTGCTCGGGGGGCGGGGAAGACATCGCAAGGGACTGAGAATTTGCTGAATATGGGTCGGGCTTTTATAGCGAAAATATGCCAATGTACAGATCGACTCGAGCCCCAGTCAGGATGCTGCTGAAGAAGAGCAAATCATGACGAACTGAGGCGCCCCATCGCCTTAGAGCAGTTGGTGGAGCTGTCCAGGTTGAAGGGCCACAGTTAAGACGACCGGGGGCATCCATTTTGGGCGGAATGAGCGCAAGGGCGGACTATTTCTACGAGATATGCACAGGGGATACCCCAGATGGAGATCCCAAAGGTGAAGCCATGCGAGCGCACCATTTTAATCGAGAGCACGACATTGCCAAGTGGCCAATATCCTCTCTTCATGGGGGAAGACCAGATAATGGGGATATGCCAATAAATTCGAAGACAAGACGTGCATAGAGCAGTTAGTACTTAGAAACCCGACCCGAATAAGAAAGAGGTACTGGCGGCTCGAGCCAGCAAAAGACGAGGAAATGTGCGTTGAGAGGAAGCCATATTAAGATGTGATTACAAGTATAGACCCGACGTTCGAGGTGATGCGCTGGCAGTGTGCTGGCTCCAGGCTGATGTGGAGCGCAATTTTGTGTCTTGAATTTTGTCCCTGTTTTCAAATCGAAAATCCTGTTTGAAGCAAGTTGGAAGAAAGAAGTGGTTTAACACAAGCCCTCGACAAGCTGGTGCGGCGAGCATTGTGACGGAAGTAAAGGAACGCGCGCGTTGCCGACATCATGATTCACTTCATCTCGCCTTTTGGCTCTAACACGGTCACGACACCTCTGTTGACGCCAAGAAGATTCGCGTACGCAATTTCTTTTTGGCGAATATTGTTATTTGAAGCAGAGAAATTTTGAGGTTCGCACAGGTTCGCACATGTTCGGACAGGTCCGGAAAAATCCAACAATCCTCGAACCCCGGACCGCACCTGGGGTTCGGTCCGGTCCTTTGACGCTGCCCGAACCTGAACTGAGGTTCGGTTCGGGTTCGGTTCAGGTTCGGAATCGGTTCTGAACCGGACAGCGGCAACACTAGGCTGATGGATCCCCTGCCGCTGCGCATGTTCGCTTTTTTCTTGGTCGTTTGCGGGGTTCTCCGAGGGACATGGAAATAGGGGTGGTATTCAAGACAAGGCTCATTTCCAATCCTGTCTCAGGCTGAAAATTGCACCGACAGTCGGCGATCAATCAATCAATATCAATATCGACTTCGGAAAACGACTCGTGAACGGCACTTATGCCGTTGATTGAGTCGAACTTCAGCTGTGGAATATACCATCCCAAAGCATGAAGGCACAACCTGCTGTATAACTCTAGTGTGCCATGCTGTGGGTGAGACGAAAGCAGCGGGAAACTGTTGATGAGGTGATGGACAGTGCGAGTGATCGGCGATCAATCAACCAATATCAACATCAAAACTTGGGATTCACGAGTGGCACTCCCGGGCGGTTAAATGGGTCAAACTTCAACTGTGTGGCAGTTTCCAAAGCTAAAAGGCAAGAAGTTCTGCACCAAGGTTAGTGTGCCATGTTGCAGATGAGACGACAGCAGCGGGAACGGCAAAACGGACAGAGTGATCGTTCCGGAAATGGTTGCTGTGTTGATCGAAACCAGGAATAAGGAGCGATATATTACAGTGCCGATCGGTCACTAATTAGGCTATTAATCAAGTGTCTGATGTAACGAATCCCTATTTCCATGTCCCTCGGACAACCCCGCAAACGACCAAGAAAAAGCGAACATGCGCAGCGGGAACTTCTTGCCTTTTAGCTTCGAAAACTACCCCACAGTTGAAGTTGGACTCAATTAACCGCCCGGGAGTGCCACTCGTGAAACCCGTTTCCAAGTTTTTATGTTGATACTGATTGATTGATTGATCGCCGACCAATCGCTCTGTGAGGCTGTGCATGTCTTGCGCACGCAAGACTTCGGATACATCCGACGGCAATGATCGCCGATTGATCGCTCGTCAAGAGCGATCGTTCCGGAAATGGTTGCTGTGTTGATCGAGACCAGGAATAAGGAGCGATATATTACAGTGCCGATCGGTCACTAATTAGGCTATTAATCAAGTGTCTGATGTAACGAATCCGGATTTCCAATTCAATACACCCACACTTTGTCTTCCCCCACCATGTCTGCGACACTCGGCAACCACCCGCTTTCCACAATTTTTGACGCCAATGAGGAGAGCTCCAGGCTTTCGTTGGATTGGGTGCTTCGAACCGGAATAAAGACTACCCATGCCAGTGTCTCGGCCATTCTTACTATCCCTGGTGTCGAGCCCTGCTCCACTTTCTCTACGCAAATTGTACTCCCGGTTTCCTCCTCACTTCCCGTTGATCTTGTACTTGGTCAAGACTGGATGCACTATTGCCAAGAAAACTTTCCTGCTGCTAGTTTTAATCTCTCCTCTGGTGTCATTCAACTTGGTATTTCATTTTTATCGGTCGCTCGAACGACTCTTACAGATTACAGAACACCTAGGGCATCACTCGGAAACCCCTCAATTGAATCAGCTTCCAGCATTCAATTGTGGTGCGTTTAATTTCTCTACTGTGTCGTGCATCGCATCTCACACTGTACCAGATGCACAGACCCCCGCAGACGGGTCGGACAGCCCTATACATCTTGCGAAAGCAGCTGGTATGAATCTCTCAATCATCATTATCTCTTGCTAATCACAGTGTCTGCAGGGAGCTCTGTTCCTTTGGCCGATGTGCGGGCTGCTGTTCGTCCCATTCATTCGTTCAACATGTCCAATGGACAACAACCGTTCGCTGAACGGCACCTATTTGAAAAGAACTTGTTCCATGAACGGAACCGATTAGAAAGTGCATTATCGCATGATCATACCGCTGCCTTTACGGCTAGTTCAATGAACAATGGTGCTGTTTCGACAGCTAGCTTAACGCACAGCGGTGCTGGTCTCGCACCTAGTCCGATGTTTCATGACCGCTCATCAGTGCAATCAACGTCCACTGAAGATTCGTTTGTTCAACTTGGTTTGGCTGAAAAAAAGGCTGTCATTGACTTCCTAGTTGTCAATGCCAAATCAAATCTCATCACCCTGAGGGCTTTGGTTAGCCAACACGTCGGTATGTCGAAGCGTGCTGAGCACCGAAAATTGAAAGATGTTGCTACTCTGCGAGCGGATTTCTTGTCTCACCGGTGCACACAAGCTTGTCTCATCAAGAGCTCTGAAGCCATCCGTGCTGGAATATCACCGGAACGTGTTCTCAACGACACTGAATATCAAGAGTATTCCCTTGTCCTTAATCTTAAACGGAAGAGAGTGCTGGCTCCTGGAGACCCTCGCGCCGCAAAGCAACCACAAACTTCGGTTGAGAGCCATGAGGCCGATACCTCATTTCCTGTCATCCTTTCGCAAGAGGAGAAAGACCAGATCATTCGAGAGTTCCGCGAGAGTACCAGCAACAGCGCGCTCAAGCGATATGAGTGTTCATTCTGTGGTAAACTCGAACTGGCTGCCTCAGTCGTGATGAAATCGGTCGATGATCTTGACATCTCACTACTGAACCAAGCTGTGGACAAACTACGTAAGACATCCTCCCAGCCTTGTATCGAATCTTTTAGGCGGTCGTCTCTGATTCATGATAGAAACTATGTTCTTTGTCACCTCTGCAACCTATCCGTCAGCAATAACAAGTTCAAAACACTTCCAGTGCGCAGCTATGCCAATGGACTTTGGATTGGCGATGTTCCCGAGGAGCTGATGGGTTTGACCTTCTTGGAGGAACAATGTATTGCTCGTGCGCGCGCCACTAAGTGCATGTATAAGATCCATCTGGGACCGGGCGGTCAGCTTGCAGCACGCGGAAATGTTTGCATCCTGCTGCAGGATACCAGTTCGTTCGTGAGCGCCATGCCTGTTCCCCTCTTTAAACTCTGAGATGAGATTTGCGTAATACTTGTTGGCTCACTGGAGACTGAGGTGACCCATGAGTTTTTGAAGAGGTCACCTCTCCTGGTGCGCCGTGAAAAACTGAAAAAGGCTTTGTTTTGGTTGATTGAACACAACCATTTGTACGCGGATCTCGACAAGAATGCTGTACTTGAAAATCTGGAAGAGTATCCGGTGTATGACTGCCCACTTGCGACAAAAGACTTTTTACGCACCAGTTCCGCAAACAATCAAGGTTCGTCGTACACTGGTAACAGCAACACAAGCTACTCTGAGGAGGCAAATTCTGAGCTGTTTGCATCATCAGATCCCCAATCGGATCTCACGTCTTCTACACTTGTTGATGTAGATAGTCTGCAATCAACCTATAAGCAACGAAAGCTGGAGGCTCTTCGGAGGCTGAAAACCCAAGACACCGAATTTGTGAAATTTCCGTCTGGAAGCACTCCTTTGCATACATCGCGAAATCCGCGAGTGTTTGGGCTATTGTGGCCAACACTTTTTCCGTTTGGTGTGGGCATGATTGACAACAACGATGTTAGATTGTCAACCGAGTACGGCTTTCGACAAGTGGATACTGCACCTCATGTTGAGCACCTGATCACCATCGCCGACAAACGATTCCAGGTTCACAAGTCTTTCATTTTTGTGATGGCCAACATCATTCAGCGTCGCCAGTCTTCATTCAAGTCTCGCCTCGCGGTTAATCGGTCTTGGTTCCCATTAATTCAAGACTTGATGCTGAAAGTGGATGACACGTCAATGGAGAGCTACCGGGTGAAGCTTGAGGGTAACCCATTTGCCCAACCGGAGTCCGAGGGCGAGAAAGCTGCAAACCGATTGATGAAGTATCTCAGCTATGTTTCCGATCATATACCCGGTTCTGTTGGGGACGTGAACAAGATGAAGCAGGAGTGTAAAAGTAAGATAATTTGCGATGGATTGCCGCATGTCTTTGCGACCGTGAACCTTGCAGATGCTCATAATCCCGTGGCGCAAGTTCTGGCCGGCAGGGACATCAACTTGGACCAGATATTCGATTGTCTTGGTAGAGCGGATCAAGAGGGAGGTGCTCGTGCGAAGGCATTAGCTGAAAACCCAGTTGCGGGAGCTGAGTTCTTTCACCTCATCATCACAAAATTTTTCGAAATTATTTTGGGCACGGAGCGAGCTTCGAAAATTGGAGTTCTGGGAGAGGTTTTAGGCTGGTATGCAGTAGTTGAGGCCCAGGTTCGAGGCTCTTTGCACATCCACCTTCTGATATGGTTGAGAGGGCTGTATTGTTCTCCGCTGGATATGAAGGAACGTATGAATGCCGACCCCGAATTTAAACGAAAACTCACGGCGTGGTACAACGACATCATCTGCCAGAGTTTCCCCAAGGGTACAGTGCCCGTATAATGCTCCCGAGGGTATGCCCAAGCAGTTGCCTGTCTTGAGCCGTCCGCTGGATCCCAACTCAACAGACTACGAGCGGACCAGAGATCAACGGCATCGGGACCTGTGTGAGAACACTGGTCTTGTTCACGAGCATAATGCAACTTGTTTCAAGCACATACCACGCCAAATGAAATGTCTAATGGATCCAGACAAGGACTGCCGTTTTGAACTCCCGCGACCGCTTGTTTCACAGACTCATTTTGATGAGGATGGCGACCTACAAATACGGTGTGAGAACGGACACTTGAACGGTCACAATCCGACAATTACCTTGGCACTTGGCTGCAACACAGACCTCAAGCAAATTTCTTCGGGCACTTCCACAATGGCTATGATTGAGTACATGATGAATTATACAACAAAATTGCAACTCGATACCTCGATTGTCTTTTCGGCACTGTGCGCTTCAATAAAAATCCTGCGCGACAACCCTCCCACAGACTTGGATGGCAATACTGATGCTTCCGAGACAAGTCGGCTGATGATGGTCAAGACAACAAATTCCCTAGTGGGAAAACGGGAACTTACCGGTCAGCAGACAGCGGCCTTCTTATTAGGCCGGAAGAACAGCTACACTTCCGATGAATATGTCGAGTATTGGTGGTCTTCCCTCTTGCGAGATGTAGCCCGCAATATTTTTGCAATTCAAAAACCCGTTGGTGAATTCGATGGAGCTGAAACCGAGGGACCTGACGGCGTTCAACAACTAGTCATTCCGGAGGATGAGGACGACACACTCATTGTACTCTCACCTGGGACGCTTGAGCAGGAACCATCAGAAAGCTCACCTGAAGAGACTCTCTTCAGGTTACTGCACTCCTGAAGATCTCTCGCGAACAAAAGGAGGCCGCAAAGAAAGCCGACAACATTCCCCCAGTCGCCTCCATTCCGCAAAAGCGCAAGCGTCCTCAGGGTCGCAAACCTGCTCAGAAGACATTCCCTGCGCTTGATTTCGCTGAGTCGGAATCACTACCGTACACCCCTCCCGAATTTCACTATCATATTTCTCAGTCCCGAAATTTCCACTTCAATCTGAGGCACTGGCTGGGCGAGAACCACGGAGATCCGGCAGTCAAGGTATGATGTTCGACATCTTTATAAGTAATAGCTGAGAACTGTACAACAGGATTTTCGTTCCAAGCTACAAGAGCACTTACTCGGCCGGCTACTCCACCCAACTTGGTCTGGTGATAGCCAAGAATTCTCGCAGGAAAAACGGAACCATCTCTTGATTGTTAACGACCGTATCTATCGCCACAAGGTCCTTCGAGTCAACTACACCTCATATGATGTTCGCCGGGGCCAAGACTCCGTGAATCCTCGGACTCAAGCGGATATTATGACGCTGGCGCCTGAAGGCGCAACGGACGGTCATCCATTCTCCTATGCTCGCATTCTCGGCGTATTCCACTGTGACGTTGTCCACAATGACAACGGTACCCTCACCGCCCCAGTTCCTCTCAGCTTCCTCTGGGTCCGCCGCTTCTGTCTCGACCATAGCTTTAAGGGCGGATTTAAACGAAAACGGTTTCATCGGATTGAATTCCTGGACGAACAGGCCGCAGACGCGTATGGCTTTGTCGATCCCGACGAGGTCATTCGAGCGTCACACCTCATTCCGGCTTTCTGTCATGGTCCTACAGACGCGGTCGCCTACACCACGCTAGGCAGGAAACCAGACGAGTTTGATGACTGGCGGTACCACTACGTGAATTTGTGCGTCATTTTAATTCTGCCCTTCGCGCGGGTACTGAGGTCTTCTATTTTGAAAGCTTTGTCGATCGTGACATGTTTATGCGATACTTCGGTGGTGGTGTCGGTCACTATCAAGTCAGCGTCCCGGACGCGGATGCCGATGAGCCGGGTCTTCCTGACGACGATGAAGACGTTGCTGGAGGTGCCTCGGATCTCCCGGCTAACGAGCCAGAGGAAACAGATTTGGACTCAGACGAGGAGGAGGAGGAGGAGGAGGAGGAGGACGACGACGACGACGAAGAGGAGGATGAAATTGAAGACGAGGAAGAGGACGAAGACTCGGAGAAGAACGAGGAGGAGGAATTCGGACCAGATGATGGCGAGGATGGGGTCGATGATCTTACTGCACAATTCGGGTATGATGAGCTTTGATATTTTTTTGTTTCATTCTTGAACTAGTACTACAATTCATATGATATTCAAACTCTAGATTTACATTTTTTATTACTGTCACCCCGTGAAGTTCGCCCAAGTCCAGCAAAATGGCATGCAAACGCAACACAAGCTCGGGCTGAGATCTACAAACCCTTCACCAACCTTCTGTACCTTTGCAAGTCTTCGCCAGCATTGCGTAGCATTTACACTGGTAGGTGGTAGGTCTGCAAAGCGATTGTACACCGCCATCAGCGTGTCGTGTGATTGCAATCGTCACCGGCGATCAGCGAGATCTCCCGGTTTTGGTGATGGAAGCGATGTTCAAAACTCTTCAATGATATCTTCTATCGCCCTTACGAACTTGAGTCGACATGCACCTGGGATATAATGAGAAACTATGTCAAAGAAAAGAAACCTTCCTCCAAGACGCAGAGGAAAACGTACTTGACTTTCAAGCCCGGTCATCCCGAGTACACCACCCACTGTCTCAAAGAACTGGACTCACCTATCATCCCTGTACTAATGGGTTATCGAGTTCCGCGTAACGACACCGATGAAGACAGGCTGAAGCATGCAGTTGTGATGTTAGTACTATTCCAACCGTGGACAAACGACAAGTCGTCACCTGTAAAAGCAGCTGAGCTTGGCTGGGAAGATGCGTTCAACATTTTCAAGCCCACAATGTCGCTGGATCATCTTCGAGTCTGTCTTAATATGCAGCTTCCATTTCAGACAAGAGATGCAAAATTCGATTATGCAGCAAGGCGAGGGAAGAGAATGGCAGCGTTGCTGACAGCTGCGAGGGATTCCGGTATTGATGTGGATGAAGAGGGAGAAGTGGAGTTTGATCCTGTTTGGGAAAATGCAATGCAAGCCGTTATAGACCCCGACGAGTTCGATACCGGGGACATACCTATCAAAAACACGCAAGCAACGCGCGACGCCCAGCAGATACTGGTCCAGGCCGCAAATGCCGGTTTTTATTCCTTGACGGGGGAGGCTGCGCCTGGAACCCTTCTTGAGATGACAAAATTTGGAAACGAGGATGATAAGATCGTCGCAGAAATGGCAAGTAAAGCCCTGCTAAAAGAGAAAGACCTGTTGATCAAAGGTCGCATCAAAGCTGCAGAAAATCAGAGGAGTGGAACCCACCGTCGTCCACCCTCAGAACGAATTCCGCAAGCGCTATCCACCACGCTAGCAGGGGAGCTGAAACATGCGAAAGCAACCTCTGCTCGCTTTCAAAAGCAGCCAGTCACAAGTTCCAGTTCTCCATGGGCTTCCTTACTCGACTATCAGAAACTCTGCCTCGCACTGATTGTCAAACACACACTGAATGACGAGCAAACCCGGGCCTTTCTTCTAGTGGCCGACAAAATTGGAATGGAGCTGCATAACCAGCGAGTCGACGACCCGATGACGTTGCTGTGCACTGGCCCAGGCGGTACTGGGAAGTCGGTTATATTCAAGGCCTGGAAAGAGTTCTATGACATTATTGGATACCCAGAGCAATTGCGCCTCACCGCTCCAACGGGGGTTGTTGCTAGTGATATTGGGGGCTGCACAATCCATGCAGAGGCAAGTTTAAGAATATCTCCTTCAAAGATGAAGTCTACACCGAGTTTGCGCAAAAGCCTGGAGGAAAGACTCTCACCAGTGCGAACATTAATTCTTGACGAGGTTTACTTTTTGAACGCTAATGACCTGGCTCGGGCTTCGGAGTATGTCAGCATGGGCAAGGGGAACACAGAGCATATTTTTGGTGGTCTCAATTGGGTGACTTGCGGAGACCCTTGTCAGCTCCCCCCACCTCAAGGGCACTCACTTTTCTCCCGTGGAATTGTTCAATGCCATCTGAACGATGTCTTGAATGACTTACACGAACGTAACCGGCAAGAAGTGAAAGGAATTCAGGTTTGGCATCAGGTTCAACATATTGTGGTACTGGATGAGATTATGCGACAGCGCGATGATCCGGTGCTGCTAGATATCTTGAAACGCCTGCGAAAGGGATCGTGCACCGAGGGAGATAAAGATATTCTGGACAAATATGTTTTATCAACCCCGGATTGCAGCGAGGAGACGAAGCGACTTACCGATCCGAGAAGATGGGTCGAAGATCCAGGGAACGCGTGCCCTCTCATTGTATACACCAATGCAGCCCGAGACGCTCACAACTGGAACATGGCCGAAGTTTTTGCGGAAGTGACTGGCCAGCCTTGTAATATCTACCATGCAATGGACACGCGGGGTCGAGGATCCAAGAAAGCGCAACTAGCAGGCTTAGTTGCAGAAGTATCCTGGGCAATTCCTGTCAAAGATGCTAACGATCTAGGAGGAAAAGTACCTTATATGCCTGGGATGTCAGTCTTTTGTACCGAGAACATTGCGACTGAACTTGGGCTATCTAATGGAAGCCCAGGTGTGATCGTGTCCATAGTGTTTGAGGAAATCGGAGGCCGACGATATGCAATCTCCGCAGATGTTGACTTTGAAGCCTATCGAAAAAGCGCCCCCAACGCACCTCATCCACACAGAGTAACTCTGAAGCCAATCAGCCAAACAATCCATTTCAGGCTGCCTGGTTCAGATAAACTGTACAGCGCGCGGCGAACGCAGCTTCCGCTCATCCCCGCGTTTGCATTTACGTCTCATAATTCCCAAGGTCGCTCGATGGATGTGTGCTGCATTGATTTTGCGTCGTGTCCGAGCATTCAGAGCGCGTACGTTATGCTTTCTCGCGTACGTTCACTGAAGGGTCTCTGCATTTTGCGCCCTTTTCCGCTTGAACGCATACAAAGCCACATATCTGAAGAATTGAGAGACGAGCTAGATCGCACGGAGCTGATTGCACAGAAAACAAAGAGATACTCTCGGGAGCGGCTGTCCTGGTTCTACGACTTAATTCCGGAGGGGCATGTCAAGTCACTTGTTGAGGGAGATGTGAGAATCGATGGAATTATGCAGACATAGGCGAGCAGAGTAACACTAGGTGGGGAGTCTCAGAGAGAGCGTCGTCGTCGTGCGTCGTCGTGAGAACAGGGTCTATACGAGCCTGCCTTGGAATCCAGCGATGGCTTGCTCCATATTGGAGGCCCCAGGATTTCCACAACACGCGCCCAAGAAAGCCGAGCCGAGAGGCAAGTCTGTGTGTGCGAGCAAGGAGGGCAAAGGCTGTGTCAATCATGATTTCGCCTAGGGCCTGAGGCTAGTAGTACTTCCCTGTCCGATCACGGCTCTCGCACCGGTGATGCGGAATCCGAATCTGCAACACGTGAGATCTTGACAGATTTTCGCTTCCCTCCCATTCCGTCCATGTGTGTTGGTTGTGCCAAAGGAAGTATTCTGGGACTATGCGCACACAGTGGTAATGCCATAAACCTTTTTAGATATGGTTTCTAACAACGTACCACCGAATGTGTCGGACTTGATGATCCTTGTGATGCACATACATCGACCTCATCATCATATCCCCACAACGTCGGAGCCTTCTTCTGGTCGAAATTCTGGCATTCAAACTTTCCCTGAATTATGCTGAGCTCTTTCGATGCTGCTCTGCTTTCAGGGTAGGTTTTCCATAAAAACTGAGTGATATAATCTGAACACGTTGAAGACGCTGGAACCGGATGAGTAAAAAGTGTACACCTACTCCCTCCATATGAAGAACACTACACGGTACAACAACCCACCTTACCTGCAGTCCACGGCAAGGTCTAAATAATCTAAAATAAAGGTTAAGCACCCGCCTCGAAGAGGCCATACCCACATCATAACTAAAGGGACAGATATCATTCTATGCTGGACATGAATCAATCTTACAGGGACCGTTTGAACTTGAAGCGAGTTATGTTCCCCACTCGAATAAGCAGAATTACGAGCTCCTGAACGGCAACCATCGGCAAGCAGAACGGCTTTGCAGCAGCCGAAGTAATTTGGCGGGGAGAAGATATGCTTACGCGAAACCTGCTGAAGAAAATGTGATGCACACTCAAAAGGATTTTGATCGCGACGTATATAAGAACCCGTACCTAAAGGTAGCGGGAATCTAAAAAATGCGCCATTTGTCTTTCCGCGTGTGCCATTGTCAACGAACATATACCCCCTTTTTTTCCGCTTCCACATCAAACATATATCGACCTTGGACGTTGTCTGCTCGATTCTTCTTGAATCTTCCCATGCTCACTTTACTCTGCCGGTTAGACTGGGTGGGCACATTTGATATTCATTCCCTTCAACTTGCGATCAAAGTTGCTGGAGAGCGGTCAAATCGGCACATCCCCCTGCTGACGAGGCGGTCCCCGGGTCGGGGACAGAATGAACACACTGCCGCAAAAGAATATCCTTGCGGTCTCTATTTCAGGTCTGACTTTGATGCAATGCTGTTGACGGCACACACGATTGCTGTCAGTCCAGCGCTGAACGTCTCTTCCTTTTCTCTCTCCCTCTCGTCGTTCATGGAGGACGAGACACACACGGGTCCCGAGGAATCTGCTCCTCGATTCCACCTCTTCGTTGACGAATGCCCAAGGTGCCTTCTCGACTCTTCCGAAGTGGACTATAGCTGGCGCCTAACGCGCCGTATAGCTACACCGCCGTCTCGAATAGGTCCTCAGGCAACATCTATATGTCCAACTGTAACACTAGTAGGAGCTATTTCTCGTACACGTTCGCGCCTGGCAAGCGTAAGAAGACCTCTTGATGCTATCTGCAAACTGTGGCATTCGGTGTGCACCAAGACCCGGGCCGTTACCTGGTCGGCGCAAAGGGAACTGAAAGACGTGGAGCGGCAAGGTTGCATCCTTGCAGTGCATGTGCATTACACGCTGGCGGCTAACTCACAGAATCGCGACGACATGGGACGGCGCCCGGATAAATTCGGTGGGCTATGGATCTGAACCCCATAGGTTCTGAACTTGAATATCACGTATTCAGATCAGTAGTTGCAAATCAGAACAGCCTTCGCACCCGATGAATTATGCAGTATTCTACGCAGGTAATATCCGAACGGAGGAGGGTCGCAGACAATAATGAAGCGCAGCCCAAGGCGAGCCAACAAAGATCAAATATAGAGGAGATGCGTCTGCTTTGACGTATGAACCGGCGCAAGACCCGAAGTATAAAAAACAGGATTCAATTTGCCTTGACCTTGAAGTCTGAGGATACATAACTGCGTCTGCTGTGAACAAGAGCCTGAGTGGATCCGGACCGATAATACGCCGGGGCGAGGTGGTACAACCCTCCGTAATCTGTAATCCGAGTTGAAAATTGAACGCGCGAGGAATGGGACAGATGAAGAGGGAAAGAAATGGAGGAAGAACATTGTATGTAGCAAGTCTGCAATTCACCCGAAATGAGCCAGTTGCACCATTTCCGCTGAGGGAGATCTGGAGGGATTGTAAGATAGCAACGGTAGCCGGGAATAAGGTTCTCGTTCCAGTAGAGCTGAGTCAATTCTGGCGATTTCAGAGTCGATAAAATTCAGGGAGACTCAGTCCCTAGTGTGACGGATGCGAGAAGCGTCGAGATCCGGCACACGTTCAGAGGGGAAGTCACTCGGGGAGAACTGGTGTAAGTGGTAGATTGACCGAAGAACGTAACTACAGACAGTTCAGGTATTTATACAGTGAAATCAGAAGCAGTGCATAGGTTTGATGAGAGCATATGGATCACAGGACAGCGTAGCATGAGGTTTGTGATGCTAGTGCAACGATGTACACCCGGTGCCAGCAAATTGGATAGCAGACGGGAAGCCGGGGGTGTATGTATTCTGGACAGGTGTTTTGGACGGAGGATACACAGTTAGCTTTGTGGGAGCTGTGCTTGTGCGGGGATTCAAAGAGCCTGAGGGTGCGTGCAGTTTCATTCCACTTTCCCTCCTCACTTTTAAAATATGAGCGATGCCTGAACTGCCGATGTGAGGTCAGAATATGTATGTAGACTTGCACAAATCATTGGTCTTCCTTTACCTTCAAAACAAACACCACATGGTATCTATCCATTTCAGAATTCAACAAAGAAATTGAAAGAATGTGATCTGTGTAAACATACTGTGGAAGGAATTCGAAACCACAGCCAAAGAAAATCACACTAATACTAGTGTGCGTCGCCGAATACCCCAACACGCACCCGCCGTACACCTCGCGCGCGCTCTTCAGACTCCAAACCAATGACTTCCCACTGATTTCCCACGAACTTCGGAAGTGACATGGGCCGAAGACAACCAATCTTTGTGCAACGCCTGTGCAACACCATGGCAAGTGTCGATCATATGTCGTGAACCCACGGCCATGGCACTTGCCCGCAGTGGGACTTGTGTGTTACTACTTCCTGTTGGAAATGGGATTGTCGCGCGCCGCGCTTCTCGGTTACCTTACCTACCCCCCCTATCCATCGCACAGCTTCGTCCCTATATTTGGCCTGTATCCCCGTATTTCTGTAGTCCTTTCTATCCCCCGTGCTCGTGTCCCGGGGCCCGAATCCATTTCCCTGTGGCTCACCGTTGTGTGCGACTTCGACTTTCACACTTCCAAGATACCCGGACCGAGTCCGATGAACGCTGCAGCTGCCACCGCGCTGAACTTTGGGTCGGTACAGTTGAATATTTTCATATCTTCATTGTGAAGGCGGATTGTAGGCTATCATACACGTATGACCATTCTTTCATTTTGTGGTTGTGCTTGCTTACCTTCCCGCAGGGAATAGACCCGAACCACAGTAGGAGGTTCTGCGATGCGAGTTTGTGCCGAAATTTGATGTGCCTTGTGCTTCTCGACAATAAAATGATACCTGACACTGGGGGCAAGAACCGAGGCATGCGACAGCTGCATGCATTACATGCATGTGCGTTGCAATTAATGATCTACCAAACAAAAGAGGCGTGACAATTGGACAATTGTCCTTTACTACACAAAGGAGGGACAAAGGGCGGACAAAGGGCAGGAGAGGTTTCCCAGGTGCAGGGAATCCTGTCCTGCCCTTTCTCTATTATTTGTCCCTCCTTTGTCTAGTAAGGAATGATTGTAGAACTGTGACACGGGCTTTGTTTGGCCTGTGACTAGTTGCAGAGCACATGCGTGTAACGCACTTATGCTCTGCATGTGTCGGTTTTTGCCCCCAGTGTGAGCATTTTGAACACTTTCAGATCATGTTCGCAAGTGCCCAAACGTTGCGCGCAGTAAAATCAAAGCAAAGTCTTGCATTTGCTGACAGAAGCATAGAACAGCATACAAAAGTAGTCGTCTGCCCCGTATCTCCACTTACTGAGGAGTCGGACTTGTCCTAAACGCCTATCAATGAAACAGAGAAAAGAAATGTGCGTAAGCCGTAATTGTACAGATTTATTGAGCGTGAATCGTACACTCAAACATGTTCCGAATTCCGGGCAACGCAAAGACGGACACATTTCTGCCCGCTAGAATCTGTCGGCTGCAATGTATTCGAGAGTTTCACGCGAATATTGTCGTTCACCGGGAGAGTAAAAGAAAATTTAGGAATCAATTCGGAGAGAATGACTTGCATCTCCAGCACGCTGAGCCCACGTATTTGTGAGAGAATTCAGAAGAGGAACAGATCAAGAACTCACGCGAAGCGCCATCTAGAAAGCATAAGCTCAATTAAACATTTCTTCTGTGAAACCTACCCAGGACAAACGTGCGGACCGCCAAAAAAGCTGAGCCTGCCCGTTCAAAACTCGGATTTGATACTGTAAGATGGAAAGATAGACAAACAAATTCGCGTACGGCCCAATTGCTTCTCCCTGATGGACTTTGCCCTCAATCCAGCGGTACGGATTGAAGCTGTCTGCGTCGTCTCCCCAAAGGGACGGCAGCCTAAAACATGACAAATATTTCAATCTAAAAGTAAATCTGTGGAGCAAAGATATTTAACCTTTGGTAGGACGCAAGGGCCAACACCACTTGGTCTCCTTTCCGAATCGGAATCTGGGTTATACGGTGGCCAGTTGTGGTAACGATCTCTTTGGAAAGGGTGACGATTTCATCTTTCAACGCGACTCGTTCGCGCAACGCAGCGGCCGGGTACACTCTTAGTATTTCCTGGGCGAAAATTATGATTTCTCCCAGTTCGAATAGGGTGTTTCATACCTTGATGAATGCATTTAACAGAGGCAAGCTATCGTACACAACGTTACCCTGGCGGGTGTTGACCTCTTCGCGGAGTTTTTCCTGGAACTCGGGGTTACGAGCGAGTTCCAACAGGCTGAATGCTAGCGTGTTCGCCTGAAGGAGAGTATGTCTTATCAGCTTATCTATACATATAAACAAAGTTCAGCCCGTACCGTAGTTTCATGCCCAGCGATGAGGAGGACCGAAGTTTGTGCTGTAATTTCATCATCCGTCAGCTTCTTCTTGTTACTGGAAGCATTCGCCACTGCGTGGCTCACCGTCAGTGGAACTCGGCGGTTACAAGACAAGAGCTCACATAGCTTGGTGTACAGATCATGGCCGAGATCCACTGTTCCACTCTCCATAGCCGCAACTCTCGCCCGAAAGACTTGACGGCCGACTCGAGTGGCTCGGGCTTGAACCTGTCGAAGCAAGTTGAAGGATCGGAGATACAGTGTTGCAGCGCGAAAGAACAACGGGAACCGTGCTCCGATACCATCGATTAACATTTCGGATTTTGATTGACCGGGCCACCGTGGCCTATGATTCTGAGTGTCATGTAGTCCCAGTGCGTGTAGGAAATTAATCACATTATCTTCAGAATGTCCCCCACCAAATCCTCATCCAACTCTCCGGTTCCAAAAACCACTAAGAAAGGTAATGCTTAGAAAAATTGTGGGTCAAGTAGTGAAAGGACCCACGTTCGCAGGCTGCAGACAAAGCTGCACCTCCCAGGAGCGGGCAAATATTGATTGATTTTCCACTATTTGCTTCCAGTTCATCTGAAGCCTGAGTGAAATGAGGTCGATTGATTAGGTTTAGTAATATGCGCGAACCCTTCTAGCAATCCTCTCGAGCACTGCCTGATACTCGGAAACAGCAGCGGCAGTGAATACAACGTTAAGAGCTGCACGTAATCGACGGTGCTCCTCTCCTTGATTTCGCACCCGCATCAGTAGACCGCATATGCTGCGGCCAGCACATACCTTGCAACGCGGGAACACTTTTCGCGCCATAGAGTGCAATGTTTGCCGCATCTTTGCGGTGTGCGTGGTGGAAATTGGCACTTTTGATAATATGTTGTAGGGCAAGCGGATCGGATATTACAAGGCGCTGTTGCTATGGAAGCACCTCAGCAAGGTAGAAATTCACCGCGAAAGTCACCGACTCACTCCGAAGCATCCTCTGACCCGATATACTGTTCCATATATGTTCTGCCAGACAAACTCGCTCTCCCCGTACGTCGGAGGAAGCATCAGCTCCAGCATGTTTCCTGCAAAGTTCTGAGAAGTATGGGAGTTTATCTGGAAAGATCGACGCACCAAATATCCACGAGGGTGATATTGGACTAGGGATCGTGCGAAGAGAGCTCTTGCGTCTGAAGGCAGAAAACAGGACGAAAACTCCAAGAAAAGCCGCAAAGGTCAGAGTGTACTCCATGTCGAAGATAGCAAGTGGGCTGGTGTGGGGACTTCGGAGAGCATGCCCGCCGTTTAAATGGCGGATGTGCCGTAACGGTAATAGTATGAAGCAGAGCAAGGGTGTGCCGGGCCGAGAAGCCGAGACCTAGGCAGGGAGGGTGGGTCGACCAGATGGCCGATAAAAAAAAAAATGCCCTCTTATAATTTTGTCCAAAACTCATCTAGAGGACATCCAATTAAGCTATAAAACACCTCCGTGCTCCCTCGAGCTTGGACAAAGCCCGAATCAAGTCTAAACGAAGCTGCATCACCCAGATCCGACCCTTTAGGAAGTATTCCGTCATCGAGTTGGCACTGCTTGCCGGCAACTAGCAAATCATCGCTATTTTCGACCAAAGACATGGCTCATTCCGAGGTGACACTAATTGAGCTGCAGAGGGTCAGCCGGACAAGAGGCGTCGCAGAGGGTGAAAAGACGGTGTCATGTACATTGCTATTGGAAATGTTGTGCCGATATTATCGAACCGTTTCCGGACATTCAAGTCGTCCAGAGCACAAGAGAACCCTTGAAGTTGACTTGGTACTAGTGATTTCGAGTTGCCGGAATAGTGCTATGGCTGAAAATGAGTGTTGAAGAGTCCCGTTCGTGCCGAACTAAGAAGCGGATCAAAAATTACCTTATTTGGACGTCACGTGGTAGGGTGGTTCAGAGCAAGGGGTTGCTAATAAAAAAAACGGCCCTAGGTATTTTTTTTTCGTTTCAGAATCCCCTTGAAGCAGAGAGTCTCGTGAATCGTGCATTTGGAACGCCATTACGAAGGAGGCACTGGGCCAAACACTCCACTCTTGGGAACAAGTTGGCCCCATTGGGCCACCAATCATATAAAGGGGAAGAGATGCCTATACATTATTCGTTCTTTAACGAGATGGTAGAAATGCAGTGCAATATCCCCGAATGATCTTACTCCTTTGGTCTTTCTTTGATTTTCTTACGCGCTCAGGCTCAGTCGCTTTCTGAACGGCTTTGTCTCACGGTGGCCGAGATCGATCGTCAGCTACGGACTGCGTATCAAATTCGCATGAAAGCCGTTTGTCACGGCAAGTCCCGTCCGGCAACGGAGACCACGCAAGCAGCAAACCGTCTACATTTGGCCGCGCAGTTGTTTGAGTTCTCTTATACAGGCCATCGTCTCTTCGGCAGCCACCCACCACCCATCCATGTCCTGTTTCAACATTCTGGGCTTTTTCAAGCTCAAATCTGGCCGTCGAGCTTCCGTTCAGAAACCCAATAACACGCAACCAACATGTTAGGCACATTACAACACAAGAGTCTGGACCCTCGCCAATACGGCAATCTCAGCCGACCTCCATCTCTTTGCCAGTAGCAGTACACCACTGCTTCCCGATGACACTGTGGCCTTTGCAGTCTGTACTGCACAATCTTTTTTGGCTGGGACCAGCAATTCATTGATTCTCGATGTTTTAACGTTCATCGTTCTGCCTGGTGATCCGAGTACAGATACGTATAATGTACAGTCACTTATTCCTCAGCGCCCAGCTACTCATGTCACTATTATCACAGGATCAGTTGCCTGACAACTCCACTTCCATGGTATTCGGTGTCGGCCGTGTCACCGGAAGTCCACAAACCCTCGACGACGGTCACAGCTCTCGATTGATCACACCAAGCTTAGCTGATTTCGTACGTGGGGAGACCAAGGGTTCGACAATTCAGTACACTTTCAACGTTTCTCACGCGACTCGACTGACACGATAATTAGATGTGTTTTTGACCTTTCGACATCTCGATGAACCCGGGCACCCATGCCCCAGGCCAACACCAGCATTCAATTCTATGGCCTTTGCCGCGATCTCAGCCCCACCGGACTTTTGCGCATCAAAGTTGAATCTCTTGCACTGAATACTTCGCCCAACAGCGCCGCTCCCTCGAGCGATTCACAGTCCCTGAACAATGCAGGTGTTTCCCTGCCAATTACACCAAGCAAGCATCGGAAATTTTCCTCTCCGTCGCCTCCTTCCATCTCGATTGCACCAGATTTGTCACCTGCCTCTGTTCCATCTGCATCTGGCTCTACTATTGTAACCCAGCCCACGCGCTTGCTTGCAGAGCCAACATCACCTCCAGTGCCAATGCATTATAGCCAATTGTTTCAACAATATCCACAGTACCCTGGTCCATCCCCGTTTGGGCCTCCATTCGTTCCCCCAATGTACTCAATGCCCGGTTATCCCCCTTTCCCGTCGCCCTTTCCCATCGCCCTTTCCCAATTATACATCTTACAACGCGAAGGGCGAACATTTGCCGACCCCGTTGCCTGCCGGTGATACATCGGGAACTGCATCTTCCATTCTGCTGCCTCCTGCGGCTTCTGCCCTTGCTTCCATCCCACCGATGGTTGGCGCTCAGCAGACTTCTGCCTTTGATCGCTCCGCGGCTGATCTGTATGCTTATCCAATGACGCAGATGTGAGTCGATGATCATAGTTAAACCACAGACTCGAATCTTACTTACCGTATCGTGCCTCAGACCCCCGAAGACACAATCTTTGAAGTACGTTCCACGGCTGTACCTCATTTGAACGCGCTCACAAGTTGAACTCAGTGTTTCACCTTCAAATTTGAACGCTGTACAACCGGCGTCTTCGTCAGATTTTCCTGCAACAACACCTTTGGTGCCAGCCACTTCAGCCGCGCAACCCACTTCCTCGACTGGAACCACCGCCTCTAAAACGGATGGACCATCAACCGCGACATCGGCAGGTGGACATGGTTTAAACCTTCGGCCTAGAAAGTAAATATATAGTGTTGATTACTCCTCCCGCTACTGTAATCCTAGCTTTTCGAATGCAAACACCCCCACTCTCATTTGTGTACGCTATTGAAGTCCACAACTCGGGTTGTTATAGACTGTATCAATCCCTGCAAAATTCTCGCAACCGCCGTGTTTCGGAGCGGCGGACATTCATCCAGGACTCTGGTTCAGGGGTTCTAAGCGCCTACACTGTCCAAAAAAAAAGATGGTAGAACTTTTCATCCTCGCCGCAGATCTCCCCGGCAAACCGTGTACGGCAGAGTGACTCAGTCAAAAAAAAAAACGATCCACAGATCTACATGCTTGCTGCGCCGTACATGTGAAATGCACAGCACTTTGGTTTCGCTGCTTCATTGTCTGAGACAAAAAGATGGAGAAACTCTATCCCTGTGCCGCTTGCACAGTCGCAGCCTTGCGGCAACAGTTTGCAATACCCCATGACCCATGCAACTTGACCCGTGATCTCAATTATGCCATAACGGCGCATCATCACTTCTTACCAACCCTGCTGCTTCGGAACCAAGTACACGGGCTCTCCCAGCCGCCTCTCAGGCTTCGATGGGATAGCCAGTGTTGCGCTCAGTACAGGCACTCCATCTATTTCAGGACCAATAATATTTCGTGTTTGAAACAGTGTGCACCCAACCGAACAAGTTCAGCGCAACTTGACACACCTCATAGGTCCCACAGCATCATGGTTCAGGGTCTATTATAATTACGGTTTAGGCTTTGATACGGATCTTGGTTGATCGTGAAAAATTTTCAACATCTTATCTGGTAATGAACAGCCTCACGCAGCGTATCTGGGCTCTACATTCCTTAGGCGACAGCTTGCGCAGTTATTGACAACAAATGGCGTGTTGACTTTTCCCGCAGCATATGTCGGCCAAAGGTACGCGCGTACAACACTGTGTAGTTGCGACAGGTATAAATGCTCTCTAGCTTGCCCCCATTGTTGTTAACATGGCTTCTGCATCCATCATTCACTGCTACTGCACTATCACGTATCAGGAATCGGGGTCATGCTAGAACCCTATTTCGACCAGGCGAAGTCACAACTACAAATGTAACACTTCATGAAATCTCAGTTTAATACATCTCCTTCTCATCATTGTCTGCCGGAGCGAAGCGAAGGCAAATCTTGTATTAACCTATCCTGAGATGAATATATATACCTCGTGTATTAAGCAGGCCCCTCGTATCAGTATGCACCTGTTTACAATCACCGAGATTTCCCGTTTTCTCCATCCATCTTCAGCGCTAGCTCCGAGCCCACCCGGTTTGGTGTGTTTTCTCCCATGGTTATTCCTAGATGACGATTTCACTCTGTCGGGACTGCTTCTTACGTGCCGCTCCAATCACGTGGCCCATTTTCCGGCCCAACGGTCCCTCAATAGTAGTGGTTTTCCGGCTTTGGCTTTGGCTTTTTGGCTTGGCTTTAGCTTCAGAAAATCTTGAGCCAGGCCACAGCTAAACTGTTGGCTTGGCCTAGCTTTGGCTTGGCCCGGTTCAAGCTATGGCTTTTGGCAGTGATTTCAACGAGACTTCGGCTTTGACCCTGCTAAATCCCAGGCCAAGCCAAAGCCAACCGAGCCAAAGGCAGAAAAAGCCAAAGCCAAGCCAAAAAGCCATGGCTTTTTGGCCTGAGGCCAAAACCGGAAAATCACTACTCAATAGAACCTTGCTGTCTGACCGTCTTTCACCCCTTTCCCCCATTATCGCCCAACTGTCCCTCCACATTGCTGGGCCCTCAATTCTGTATTCCACACTCAATTCTTGCCTCAAAGTCACAGCACTCTCAACCCTTCAACATCAGTGCCCAGTTCTTTCCTGTGTCAAGGCCGGCTGCGGCTATCTAGATAAACCATGGCCGCAACAATTTTCAATCGCAACTGGGCTTCAAAGCTCAAAACTCTTCTTTACTCATGACTTTTGGCTCAAGCCAGGTGATATGGCGTGCCTCCAACATTTCTCAAGACAAGATGAACCGCCGCTTCGCTCCGATATCGATGAGCTCAGGACATGGAACCACACATCATATTGTAGAGGGAACAAGATGAACCTCTGATTCGCTCCGGGATCCAAGAGCGTGAAACGAAGGCCGTTTTACTTCTGCGGCAAGGAATGGGAGCGCCACAATTACTTCGGTGGGAAATCCACAGTGGATCTGGATGGAAGCTTTTGTTCAGTATAAGGAAAGAGAACCAGAGGCCAAACAGTCAGAAATATAATGAGAATCCAAAATCGGAGCTCTGAGATACAACATAAAAACTGGGGATTCAAGTATGCCGGTGCCACAGACCAATAGACAGGAAAGACTGATGAATCCGAAGTGTAAACCTGTCTGTGGGCGAAGGTTGAAAGAACGAACATCAGAGAGCAAGAAATGGTTGCAGCAGGAGAGCTCGTATCGACAGTGGATAGATCCCACTTAGAGAATCTCAGATACTTTGGTGGCAAGAAACCCTGTGAAAGCATCGGTTGAGGAAATGGTTTTTCCCATGGCGAGACAACCGACAGTTTCCAAGATGAACCAGATCAGACAACAGTCCCGAGCAGTGGCTGGAGTTGCGCAGAGAATTGATTCCAGCAAAAACATGTTACAGCAGCATGAGGGAAGGGATGGAAGAAATGGTGGTGCAAACAAGAGTTATGTGCCTTTTATGTCTCGACGGGAAGATTGCGTGGCCCTCCGGCTGGAAGCAATTGAATTGAGCTGTGCTGCGGGCGGCAGCAACTAAGTACTGCGGTCCACTGCGAGAACTGCGTGCTGTGGAGAAAAGAACTGCACGTGGGTCACTTATTCCATCGCAACTGAACAGGCTGTGTTTCGAAGCACAGAAAGTCGAAGCTGGAAGGAGTTAATCCAAGAGGAAGAGCAGAAGAAAAGCAAAAGGGGGGGTATAGCACAGCCGAACGAGCAAAATCTTAAAGAACAGTTAATTATATTGGGGATGTGTGAGTGGTCAAAAGTTCTGTGCTGTACCAAGTGTCATGGAGTGTTTCATGCAGAGATTTTGAGCGGGGAGAGCGACAAAGGAAGAAACATCCACAGCCACAGCTGCGTACGACAGTGTGGAACCAGGAACTTGAAAGATACATGAGATTGATCCCCTGACTATTCAGACCACAGAAGCGGAAAATCTGAGAGAAGCATATCATTTTGAAAGCTGTTTATTGGCCCTCTATCGGTAGGCAGCCCGCTATGTACCGACACACTACAAGCTCATGAACACCGTATCGCTGCAGGGACGTTGCCGCAATTGTGATGCTCCCCAAGGGTAGCTGGCCATGCCGCTGACATTGATACTGGGCTCGCAAGGACATTAGGGTTTTGTACAATGTGTCAGGGGCCGGAGATTGTACACACCTGGGGTTTGATCTCTGCAACGCGGAGCTGGATTTGGTGTTTGCCAACCACAGGAGGACGAGCCTTAGGGATTGGAGGTGCTGCTGGGTCGATAGTTCCCATCTGCAGGAGCTGTGGGGCACCTTCATTTGCAGTAGCATCCGTTGTTGCACCGGGACCGAATTGTGGAGTGCTCTTGGATGCGGCTTGAGGTACAAGAGGGGTTGTAGAAGTAAGAGATGTACTTGAGGCTAAGATAGAAGAGCTTGAGTTTGAAGGCTTGAAATTGAGGACACGAGTTCACAGAGCAAGATATCTTGAGCTTATATTTGTTTGCAGCTGGCTTGGGGCTCTGAAACAGAGGAGTACTTGAAGGATTGAGGCAGAATTTGAGGGTTTGAAGTTGATTGAGGTAGACAAGGACAAGAGACAAGAGTGGGAGGAGGCAGGGAGGGAGACAGGTTGTTGTCGAGGGATGCCATCAACCAACCATCAAAATGTCACAAGACGTGATGATGTGTGCACAGACCAATGCACGTGTTGATGGCATTAAGAATTATACAACCACAGGTTCCATTTTTCAGAACACATGAGCTGAGGTCTCCATGTTGGTTGATGTCTTTACATTGTGCCCAAAATTACAGAGCTTTCTGGGTCTCCAGAATGAGGAGCAAAAATCAACCCGAATTTAGGTTGATCTTGACGGTAGGTTGATTTGACACCCAGATGCAGGCAGTGTGAAATCATCAGGCCCCAGGTTGGAATTTATAGGTGGGTTTTCAACCTATATAATAGGATGAAGAAAATCAACCTAAAATCACCTGATCATAGGTTGAACAGTGAAAATCAGCCTATCATTGGTTGAACATCCCCCTTCACCAGCTCCATAGTGGCACCACATGGAGGAAAAGCCTGGTGTGCCAGAAAATGAACCTCTCACACAGTAAGAGCTTCTAAATTCTTGCCTTGTACTGCAACAAAGCTGTTGTCAAATACCCTGACCCCTCAGACAGCATGGCACATTCTTTCATAGTTTGCATGACTTCGTTTTTTCAGGTGTGAACTTCGCAGACGTCACAAACATCCACACCTCTGCTCCACATCTGCCATCATGTATTGGGTTTGTCTCAGACCCTGCTGCAAATGAACTCAATTGATTTTCTTTGGATTTTTAGATTTTCAAATGATCACACTGGGCGCCTTGAATCTCCGGCATGAGACCAAACTGTGGTGACCAGACGGCATGAGGGACATGGCTACACCAGGCATATCTGCAGAGCCTATGTGGAAGGGCAAACTTCCAAAATGACTGGCCTTGTATCAAGGGCAAGTCATCGAGGAGGTTTGCATTGGAATCTGCTGATATGAGGATACTCTAGTCTCTGTTACAGACCAGAAACGGATGATGAACAAGTAAGTATCCATATATGGTCTGTTAGTAATCAAGACCCCATCAGGAAGACACTGACTGATTTTTGAACACCGCATCGTGTCGCGTACCTTCTAGCGATAAATCTAGAAATATTTGGAGACATAGAAAACTTGAAAATAGTTAGGGTCTTCACTCACCTCTAAGCGGTTCATTGAGTGCCTGCAATGATATGTGATCAACTTGCCAAGGCAAAATTTTTGATCAAATTTCAGGCTGATCTCATATTGAGATATTGGCCCTCTTTATCGCCTGACTTTCGCTGTAAGAAATTATTATATATGCCTCCTGTATGCGTATGAATATTCTCTGATTTATTCAGTGCCTTCCGGCTGCGGTACAAGGGAAAGAACGCCTGGTGGCACAGCCATGCAATTGTGTAATAAGGGTTCAGTTCAGATTCTGAACATGTTCGGACCTCAAAGAACCGCAATTTTTCTCGCTTGATTTGGATATAAATACAGTATGAAATGTAAGCTATTTGTCAAGAGCATCCAAGGCAGCAACATCACACTTTGTCGCGTCCTCAGCAGCGCTGACATGCCCGTTCTGGTATGCAATTTTCAACAGCTGAAGAGCCTCAAACATGTCGGGTGTGAGCCAGTTCCGATGAGGAGTTCCAGTGAGCTATCCGTTTGAGAACACCCGCTCGGAAGCAGTTGCAGACCCCTGGATGGCAAGGTAGTCCCAGACAATGCACACCAGAGTTGGGTATTGAGAGGAGTGGTGCTAAACACGTGGCTTCATCGCCTGGAATGGGTTGAGTAAGTTGAATGTAAAGTCGAATTGAATACACACTGCTCGATCAGCATCCCCGAGTGCCTTTGTGTGCTCGTACATGGTGTTGATGTCCTTGGTGTCATCATCGTCTTCCTTGTTCTCAGTGGCAGGGTCGCCAGCCTTGCGCTTGGTCGACTTCGAATTGTTGAGGTTGGTGAGATGGCTGGAGTCCTTGCAACTACGCACAGAGCACTGAAAGAACTGTGTAACCTGAGTGGCCTTACCTGCTGTATGGGTAGAAGACACATCTGCTTGGGGAACAGGTGGAAGCGGATTCTTGTCACCAGGATCACCATAGAATATAATGTTGCTCGCATCAAGAAGCTCTCCGTTGGGGCCAATGGCGCACTGCTCAGGGGGTGGGAAAGACATCACAGAAAACTGAGAATTTGCTGAATATTGGTCGGGCTTATATGGTGAAAATATGCCAATGCAGAGATAGACCTGAGCCCAAGTCAGGATGCTGCTGAAACAGAGCAAATCATGATGGGCTGAGGCGCTCCCTCGCCTTGGAGCAGTTGGTGGAGCTGTCGAGGTGAAAGGGCCACACTGCAGCGACTGGGGGCAGCTATTTTGGGTGGAATGAGTGCAAGTGCGGACTATTTCTGTGAGATATGCACAGGGGATACCCCAGATGGAGTGAAGCCATGCTGGCACACCATTTTAATCGAGAGCACAACATTGCCAAGCAGCCAGCATCCTCTCTTTATGGGGGAAGACCAGATAACGGGAATATGCCGATGAATTCAAAGACAAGATGTGCATACCCAGTAGAGCAGTTAGCAGCTCAGAAACTCGGCCTGAAAAAGAGAGAGGTACCGGCGAGCTCGAGCCAGCAGAAGACAAGGAAATATGCATTGGGAGGAAACCATAGTAAGATGCAAGTACAAGTATAGGCCCAACGATCGGAGGTGATGCACTGGCAGTGTGCTGGCTCCAGGCTGATGTAGAGCACATGGCAATTTTGTGCCTTGAATTTTGTCGCTGTTTTCGAATTGAATACCCTGTTTGAAGGAAGTTGGAAGACACAAGTTCATCTGCTGGTTGAACACAAAGAAAATCAAGTGACACCCTTCACGAGTTGGTGCAGTCGTTGTGACGGAAGTAAAGGAACGCGCGCGTTGCCGCCATCATGATTCACTTGATCTCCCCTTTCAGCTCTAACGCAGTCACGACACCTCTGTTGGCGAATATTGTTAGTTGAAGGAAAGAAAATTTGAGGTTCACACAGGTTCGGACATGTTCGGATAGGTCCGGAAAAATCCAACAGTCTTCGAGCCCCGAACCGCACCTGGGGTTCGGTCCGGTCCTTTGCCAATGCCTGAACCTGAACTGAGGTTCGGTTTGGGTTCGATTCAGGTTCAGGATCGGTTCTGAACCGGACAGCGGCAACACTAGTCACCTAAGATGTTCACTGGATAAGATGTTCATTCCTCGGCAATCATGAGGAAATTACCATAAATGGTAGTCCAGCGAATGCCGGACCAGAAATTTTCGCATTTTTAGGCCTATTTGGGCCCAAAAATCAGACCGTCACCGTCACCTGTACCAAAATTGTTCAGTTCACGACCCCCTGTCATCCGTCACCTGAACATTTGGTCGAAATAGTACAGTACCTTGCGCAGGTATCAACATTCACCCATCTCAACGGCATACCTCTGGGGCAGCTTTGTATGTCTCCCTTCTTCCACATCACACGTCAGGTCCGGACCCAACATTTCGCACAGGCAATAGATGCTTATGTGCGAAACTTCAGTCAGCGAAATAATCCGGTTTAGACTTTCTCGTTGTATTATTATACAATTATTGCATCACTATACTGGTCCATTGCAGATCTAGACTACATTTTTTAAGAAATTCGTCCGTCGTTCGTCTGTGTTGCTTCCATGCCTGCTTTGTCCAAAATTGGTCCGTGAAAGGGACATAGATGGGAGAATAGTCTATGATAGCCCAAAGAGTCCTGGACTTTGCTGCGCCACTGTGCATTACTGTTGTGTGACTGTCAGGTACTGCTCTAGAAACCAAACCAAGTGTTAAGATATCAGCGAATGCCGACTTGGTTGGCCACGTACGGATGAGAGGGCTCCGCCGGGCGAGTGTTTGCATTGCCGATAACATCGCCTGCAGGTGGGCGCTCGCTTGCGGGATGTGGGTGAGGCTAACGATGAGCACGTCTGCGATAGCAGCAAGGAGTGGCTGGATGGAGATGGCCCGGTGAGTAGACGAGCCGCGTGCAAAGAGATCCACGCACCCCCAAGATTGGATCGACAATCTCCCACTCTGTAAGATGCGCATCGGCGAGGCGCAGGGCGACGCAGCTCGCAGCGATGAGGCACTTGGAGCCCGCCTCCGCATAGACGTTAATATATGGAGAGTGAAGACGGAGGATAGCGACGTTCACGAAAGCGTGCGTTATCAGAGAGATTTGGTCCGTAGAATGGGCTATATCGACGGGTGGGAGACAACTGCGAAATAGTTCGAGCCGGATTCCAATTGCCCAGAACTCGGATGGAAGTGGGAGACCTGCACCTGCGGGAGTAAGCGCGATAATTGCATCTGAGAAGAAAACATGCGAAAATACGGGGATTGCGCGCAGTAAAAGACATGGTACGTTCCAGCTGGATGGACGATTTTACCAACAGCGTTAGGGGGGAATGCCCATTAACGTCATCTTCGTCGAGAAATAGAGCAGGCGACAGCGTAACATTGGGGAAATGCTGTGGAGGATTGAGTGCACGAATCCGAGATGGTCGAACTTACTGTTGGCCAAGGAGTGCTGATCGGTGCGTCGTAAGGCATGCTCGAGGGTGTGTTAGAGGCGGCAACACAGTAGTTATTGATGAGGAGCACACTCCAAAACGCGTTGATCATCTCCATCCTCAGAATCGCATCCAGTGGTATCGAAATATTTTCGCCTTGAACTACCACGTTTTGTAATGAGGCGCCGAGTTGGTGGAGGCCCGAGATGAATGCCAGAGATGTCGCTCCGGCACAATGATAGTTGGCTTCCAACAGGCGTCCATGGTCCAAGTAATACAACGATAGCAGTATCTCGGTTTGTATCATGTGGAGTATACGCTGCGGTAAGGCGCCACCCGCCGCAATATCTTGAGCAACATGATGCACAGTCCGAGCCAGCAATTTTTCTTGAGAGTATACGCTCTCATCGAGAGGATTTGCAGACACATGTGTGGCCCAGAGAGCGACTGCAACAAGCAGACTGTGTGGAAAGAGATCTGGTAGCAGTGCCGTGTGTTGGAATTGCGGGGAATCCAAAAAGAAGAAAGGGTGCCGGGCGAAGTGGCGGAGGAACAAATCAAGGCTATAGCGTCGGATCATATCAGTAGGCGGGAATCTCAATGGAAGGGACAGCCCACAGTGTGCCAGTTAATTCATGTGATTCCTTTTATTACAACCAATTCAGCCTGCGGATCGCAGAATAGCTATTCGGCTCGCCCACCTCTAGAGGACTTGAAATCCCCCCAAACTGCATAAGATCGTCCCAAATCTCGGAGTCTGTCAACGACATAGGGTTAACAATGCGGAAGAGAAACAAGCATGACTCACCTGGTGCCAGGCCCTGGAACCGCTGATTAGAATACGGTTCTTCTAGAAACACCTTCGACAGGTCCTGTCCATTCAGAAGCTCAAGCTGGTGCTCGAGTACGTCGATTCGATTTTGCATTGCTTCCATCGACTTCCCCAGTTGCGAGGGGACGGCGCCGCCAACCGCTGCGTGTAAGTATGTGCATGGGTTAAGAGACCTAGGTGGCTGAAGACGACATCTACGACAGATGGGGCGTTCCCCGTCGCAGCCCTACATTATCGTGAGCATAAAAGTCAGCGTGGAGCAGAAGAAACCACACAAACAATTTTACGGCGTCTGCTGTAGCTGTGAGCGTCGAAGGTAAGAAAAAATAAGATCCCTCACCTGCAATTGAGGCATGCCTTGCGGAGATACGAAGTGGGCCTCCCTCGAGCTCCTGAATCGCAGGAATCAGTCATAATCCCGTTGTTAAACCTTTGAAGGACTCATATATTAGACGGAATGGCACTTGGAATGTTGCCGGCAATTATACGCACCATAGCGAGCCGCAGCCATGCGTTGCACGTCTCCTACACGGCGCCCGGCGTACACGGTCGCCGCATCTTTGGTATTAGACCAGACTATATGTGAATTGAGCGTCGCATGGGCTGTGCAGATCCCAGGCTGAAACCTTTCACTTGCGGCGTAACTCGGAAAGACGGAGACACGAAAGCGCTTCCTCCACGTTTTGCATCAGACTTCGAAGTGTGGGCTACGTTAGCTCGTACTTCATCTTGAACGAAAAAATGCCACACCTGGGTTCTACATGTACCATTGTCAGAAGGTATCTATATCATCGCGTCTCCTCTTTCACAAAGACTGACACTCCTCACAACATCTGAACGGCGGGGCGCCCAACATGCCCCGACCTGGCCCCGAGGCCGATAACACCCCGGAAACAATCCACCAGCCAAAGACTGTGCTGCCACGCCTGTCACGGATTTCTTGGTCGCCACAGCCCAGTTGTGTCCCTCCGATAAGTTCTTTTTCTATGGCTGTGCGCTTCCGAATGGACCGCTTCTTTGCTATGCGACATAACGGCCGCCGAGGGTGCGTGCAGTTGGCGTGCAGTGTACATCGGTCTATTGGAAGATACGGGACGATGAAGACCAAGATCGAGGACATGTAGGTTGGGGACGAGAGCATACTGACAAGCCTCCGGAGAAGTCATGCCGCGCGGCCGAGGTACATGTACTAGGGAGCGAAAGAAGACAGGCCCGGGTTGATCCGATACGTATGACGTAGTTAAAGGCCTCTTTGTGCCCAGTTAGTCTCTCGCAGCCAGACGCTTCAATCTTACCTGATCTCGTACCTCGATAGATTGAACACCTTCCGCATGTGCACTCAACTCAAATCAACCCGTCCAGTCCGAAACAACCAGGGTACTAGTAGATCGACATCGAGCCGTCGAATGCACATCTGTGCGAGGAGGGGCGGGAGAGTCGCATCCGCAAAGGCGTAGGCACATTGGAAGTTAACGACTTCTTGGCAGAGACCCACCAAATTTATTGCGTTGCTGAGAGAACAACTGGCATCCCGCTGGAAGGCGAGGTGGCTGACCCTGCGAAATAACTCGACGGGCTTCGAATTCACTTTCGGTAATGTAAGTTGCTGGTGTATCTCGACAGAAATATGTGAAAAAATACTATCCCGTATACCTTGGAGGCGAATCGTTGTCATTTTTGTCTTATGTGAATATATTCCCAACCACACCCCTGTGTAAAATATCGGTAGAATGTGCCCGACTCTTGAGGGGCGCCAATAAACCGTTGGGACCGTCACATCTGATGGAAACCCAGGATATTCTCCCTCTTCCTTGTTCATGGGTGTGAAAGTCGAAGGCGCACGCAAAGGTGAGTCACAGGGAAATGTATTCGGGGCGCGGGAACACAAGCGCGGGGGATACAAAGGACTACTGAAACAAGGTAATGCCTAAAGAATGTATAGGCGGACAGTAACGACGGATAGGGGGGTAGGTAAGGTAACCGGGAAGTGCGGCGCACGACGATCCCATTTCCAACAATGGGAGCTGTCTACTGGCTCCCCTATCCGTCCGTCCCGTTCCCATCTCCCGATACTAACACCACCAAACACCCCTCTTCCGATACCGCGACCAGCGTAGCTGGTCCACCGTCCTTCGCAACACCATTTGGAACATTTACCAATTTTGAATCAAATACATCTCATTCGCCTTCCGTCTCCTCGCCACTCTCCAGCTCATCAGGCAACACCACCCCAATTAACCTTCTCTCCTTTGCAAGCCGCTCCCGCACCTTACACACCTCCTCGTCCCAGTCCGTTCTTACACAAAGCCACGTCCCAAAGAACGCACAATAGACGAGGGATACCGTCAGGCCGATCCATAGCCCGTAGAGACCGAGCATGACTTTTGGGTAGAAGGTGAGGAAGATGCCGAGGGGGAGCCCAATGATGTAGTACGCGCTGTCCCGCGCTCAGTATACGTGCGACTGAAATGAAGCACAGAAATTGACAGCACCTGAGATTCAAAAATGCACCGATGACCTGCGAATGAGGCGATTAGAAAAGAAAAAAGACGAGACGCAGGAGACAACAGAGGGAGCGCGAATCACTGACTTGTTTGCCCCTCGCCCGCAGAATACCTCCCGTAACCGCAGCCGTGCCGTCGAAATACTGAAACAATCCCACGAGCGGCAGGATGGATGCAACAAGAGATACAACCGCTGAACAGCCGCATTCGTCAATTCAAGTTTCAGCTCCTGGACAGAAAAGAGAAAATACTGACAAGGGTCGTCGTTGAATATATACGCCCATTTATATCGAAGCAACAGGAATAGTGTGCTGCGTCGGTCGGCGGTCAGATTCAGAACATCACCAAGTGTGCTGGAGGGGCGGGCTCACCACGTGAATGTCGCAAAGGCCAAACCGAGTGCAATTGATGCATTAGCGGCGATCTTAGCGCGGCTAGCAAGTCCTTCACCCAGCAAATTTCCGATACTGAGAGACAGAGTCATACCGATACGGGTGATACAGTGGCCGAGGGATTGTCTTGACTTACCGAACAGACGAAGCGATACCCAGGGCAAACGGGCCTTGGTATGCAGTGCTCGTAGACACGAGGAGGACTGACTGAGTCGCCAGCGCCAGAGGGCTGATCCTGAAACAATCCAATGTATTAGCGGAATAAATATCACCAAATGTGAAAACATACTGGGAGGCGGCGAGCGCTATGAGTTCTGTGACTATGGTTTAGTAAATGACAAATACAGGATGGATGATAGTTACCCCACGCCCACCTGTGTCATGTCAGCTACATCCAGGATAGGAAAAACCGGAAAGTCACTCACCACTCCGACGCCGTTTGGGCTGCACGGGAGAGCATTTAGAGTCCTCGAGCACAAATAAGAGACAGAGACGAACCGACACCAGCCATGCCAAGGCGGAACAGAATTCCGAGATTCTGGAAACTCCGCCAGCATACAGGATGCCACGCGTTCTTCCGGTTCAGTCTTTCAAAAGAAACGCGTAAGATCATCACAATCACATACATCGAGAATATGAATGAGGCTTCTGCACATACCGGTTCCATTCCGGTAGAAACACGACGCCGTAGCCAACGGACAGCAAGGATACCATGTTGAAGGACACTATTTCGCATTCTTAGAATGGAACTGTGGAAGAGATATTAAACAATTCATGCCTGCGGTAGCAATGGGTGCTCCTATATACCCGAGACGGATTGGCTCGGGGCCGAAAACTGAAATGTGGAGATGAGAAGAGAAGACGAAAGGCCAATGCGCAATACCTAGCAGCCAATTCAACAACGCGTTCAGAGGCGCAACTATCATAATTATCCGAGTTGGGACCGTGAATAATCCTACTAGAACTTGAGCCGCTGGTGATACGGTGGTTTTTGACGAGAAAAGTACCTTGAGACTGGAAATATCGCCGCGAGATGCAATTGAAGGCGTACGCTGGCTCCACAATGAGGTTCGCAATTAATTTTGGTGAGAAGGGAAGGCATACCAGGTAGGCCAATGGAGACCCAACGGAGGTATATTGCCGCCAGTCGGGCGATCTCGGGATCCTGCCGGAGCCAAAGAAGAAGTGGCTCCGCCTCGAACCAGACCACGAACATGGGCTGAAAGCATAGATTCAGACCCGCGGTGGCAAGCAGTGGGTCCATTACTTACAACCAGACATATTCCCATCACAACAACTACTTATTGTTCCTAGGATGAACGAGATTCCGGTAAGATAAGCGACTCACCCATTCTGTGGGTCCAAATGCCGACCATGGTCGGCTGCGAGGAGGTCCAGGCGCTGGGAAGTACGGTGTCTAAGGCGCTGGATAGCCCCTGAATTATAGAGAATCCAGAGACGCTGGCAGTCATGCTGCCAAGAGTAACGGCGGCCAAGGCCGTAGTGCTTAGATGACCGATCGTAACGACCGAGGCCTGGAGACCAAAGTCAGTCCCCCATCTGGTTGCACCAAGGAAATATCATTGACCGTTATGAGACTATATTCCAAGAGGTGAGTCCTACGAAAGTGTCGGGATTAGTGGGAAGTCTGCTAGCGCATTGGATCACAGCACCCGAAAATGGGCAGACCCGATTTGACGAGATGGACGAGCTCTTCCCCAAAGATCTTCCTGTGCTCATCTTGTTCCTCCATATCGGGTACAGGGAGAAGGGGCGTATGTTCGGAGTCATGCGAGGACCGGTCAGTCCACCACGAGTCGCGGTGCGTAGTATCCACCATGAGGAAGAGTGCAATTGCAAAAGTCCAGCGCCGGGGAGTTTAAAGCGCTGATTGAGGTTGGCCTTTTCGCAGGCGAATAGAGCCGCATCGACCCCCTAGGTCCTTTTAACCTCGACATCGGGCACGTTCCAGTCCGCCCATTTCGCCAGTTTGCTTGCCGCGGGTTTAATCAAGCAATGGAGGAAGCGAGCAGGTGCCAGTATGACTACTGGACTTCGGGAAAACAGCATGGGTGGCATCGTGCTTGCGGACTTTAGGGCGCTTCTGGTGAGTTGCTCTGGGTCATGCGCAAATAGAGTCGTCTCCGGTGAGCTCTCCTTGGATCTTCCGGGGACCGAATTGGCCCATGCTTTCGCCACCCTGTTCGCCGCCGTAATGACATTGAGGCAATACTACCGTCCGCCAGGTGCCACGTCAGCGAGCGAGTATTCAAATAATATTGGATCGGTACGACTTTTGCGGAGCCAGATGGAAATAGTTCACCGTAGATGTCAGTATAAGGTGGAAAGGCGAATCGACATGCAGCACAGCCGGAATAGCCGGTCTTGCCGGCTTGCCGACGATGTTGGCCAACCCAAATCTTCGGCATCTGCGGTCATTCCAGACTTCCCTTCCCGTCCTTCGAGCTCACAAAAAAATTGAACGGACACTAGGCAAGTCAAGATAAAATCACCATACCCATTGTTTCCGGTACTCGTTCTCCGACTCGTACTGCCTTGGCTCTGAAATTAAACCTCAGCTAATTTCGCTGCCAATATCTGTGAATCGGAATCGATGACCAAAAGCCAGCGCCAAAAACTGAGTCAGATCCGGTAACCACACCATTTTAATGAGGCTGAGTATTGGATGGTAAACTAGTCCATCACCTGCCACCGTGATGGACCCCGTGTGTCTCATAAATATTTCGCGCATGTGGACCACGTCGGCCTTAATCGTCTGCCGATCTTCGGCCAAGGTTCGCTAGACGTTCTTATGGTTGATTTATGGTGGAGTTGGTTGGTTGGTATGGATCCACGTCAAAATAGTGGAATGGTTTGCTCTATGAAGCAAGTGCGACAGGAGACTAAGTTACACCCCCAGTTCCGGCCTTAGTTGCTTTTGAGAACTTGAAACCTGTCCTGTGTAAAGAAAGTGGACCTTGCGAGCGGTCCACGTTGGGAGTGAACGTGCACCGAGACACTTGGTGTAAGGTCCAACGTGGGGCGATCGGAATTGAACCAGAGAATGGACAGAAGTTAATTCACAGGCGATTTTACACATCCGACCACCGCAGCGCTGGCAATCGGATCATAGGCTCGGAGCTAGCTTATTTCCAAAGCTCCATTCTGTCGGAATGCCTAGTGCTTCCGCCGCTGCGATCCTTCGAGAAGCTAAAGTACACGGCAGCAACCATAGCAGACTGTATAATGTCCTAAAAATCAGTGCTGTTCATTCGTATTGCCTGGGTGTCATGGCACGACTGAAACTCTGGCGAGAAACGCGTGCTATTGCGTGAGGTTGCTGGAATCCCCGCAAAATGAAAGAAGTGCTGAATCGCCGACACCGAGGGAGCCGAATAAAGTCGAACATCCTTGCGAGTTATGGCATTGGAGTCGACGAAATTTCCGTTATTCGAACACTAATGCCTAGAGGGGTAGGAGGGGTATTATTCGACTGGTCTGTCGCACTGAGAACCGTAGCGGTCTAAAAGCTTTTTAAAGCCCGCTCCAGTACGTCCAGCTTCAGTCAGTCCTAGTCAACCATGGCCTCTTTCCTTCTACGTCTTGCCCGCCACGTCCTCTATGCTTA